>CAXAMN010007779.1:438229-523326 GCA_963970005.1 Durusdinium trenchii
AGGCCATGCCAAGGCTGCGTGGCCTCGGACAGGCTAGCTGTGGCCTGCGCTAAAGCCCACAAAGGTATACACCAACAACAGCAATCACAGCAGCACTAAGAAGAAGACCCAGAAGCATCACAAGATCAGAAAAAACCACTAGCAACAGGCAGCAAGAAGCATAGTAGCAATGCCTCTGTTCTGGCTGTGCTAATAGACTGGCGGCTGTTTGCGGGGGCCTTGTTGGACAGCCCAGGTGCTGAGCCAGCAAGGCTTGTGCTGCGGCGGTCCAAAATGCCTCACGTCGCCTTGGGAAGCCCATAAGAAGAGAGGAGGCAGGCTTCGGACAGGCCACAGAGAGGCCGCAACAGGCCTGCCAGCTGCCGAGGAGCGTTTGAAGGCGGTCCAAAATGCCTAACGTCGCCTTCGGAAGCCCATAAGAAGAGAGGAGGCAGGCTTCGGACAGGCCACAGAGAGGCCGCAACAGGCCTGCCAGCTGCCGAGAGAGGAGGCAGGCCTTGGACAGGCCACAGAGAGGCCGCAGCAGGCCTGCCAGCTGGCGAGGCCTCGGACAGGCCTTTGGAAGTGCTTGGAAGGGTTCTGCTAGGCTTGGCCAACTGCTTCACCCTGCGGTGTCCCAGGCGCCTCCCCGCCTAGGCTTTGGCTATAGGCCGGGGTCGGCGGATAATAAGAATCAATTAAAAAACTATAGGGATCAACTAAAAAACAAATAGGGATCAAGAACAACAAACAGACATCAAGAAACAATACCTACTTGGAAGAGACAAGAAAGAACGATAGAACGAACGAAAGAAAGAAAGACGGACAGACAGACAGAAGGAAAGAAAGAAAACACAATAAATAAAGACAGAAAGACAGACAGACAGACAGACAGAAAGAATCACCACTACTGCCACTACCAATACCACTACCACTACCACCACTTCTACTACCACTACCACTACTACCACTACCACCACTTCTACTACCACTAACACTACTACCACTACCACTACCGCTACCACTACGACTACGACTACGACGACTACTACTACGACTACGACTACCACTACCACTACCACTACTACTACTACTGCTGCTCCTACTCCTACTGCTGCTTCTGCTACTGCTACTGCTACTGCTGCTGCTGCTGCTTTTGCAAATGCTATTTCTACTTTTTGCTTCTTCTTCGGCTTCTACTCCCGCTGCTGCTGCTCCTGCTACAACAACAACAACCACTACTACTACTTCTACTTCTTTTACTACTACTACTACTACCACCACTACCACCACCACTACTACCACTGCTATTACTACCTACCTACCTACCTACTTGCCTGCCTGCCTGCCTGCCTACCTACCTTTTCTTAGCTCATTGTTAAACTTATTTTTAGATCATTGTTTGTTTTTATGTTGATCATCCTTTTGTTTTTATTGCAACATCGCCATTTTTTGTCTGTTGCTGATCCCGGTTTGTTTGTTTGTTGCTCTTTTGGGTTTATGATGTTTTTGATCCTTGTTTGTTTTTCTTTTGGTCCTCCACCCCTCTAGACTGGGGTTTTCTGATTGTCTATGATTTTCTACATTGCTCCCACGATTGGGTCCATTTTCGCACGAGCTGAGCTAAGACGTGTTTTCCGTCCTTTCGATCCGACCGCCGGCGGAGCTGGCGAACGGAGGTGCTGCCAGCTGAGTCCATTTGTGCCTGGAGCTCAGGTGGAGGGTGAATGAAGGTGAACGAGGGTGATCCGGGAGGATGGACTCCATTAACCCATGGCGCATGGGCACAGTCAGAGACATCCCAGCGCTGAAGCCATCTCACCTGCAAGGCAGCATTGATGGGCGACACTGAAGGCTGGCATGATCCGGAGAGCAAACGCAAAGACAGAGAACAACACAAGTGGCCTACAGGCCATCCGTGCTATGGTTCCAAAACACTGTTCTTTGTAAGACAGGCGCGTTGCGTTTGGCTCGCCGCTGGGCCACCTGCGACCAGGTGGGAAAGGGATGTTATCCATGTGTGTTGGAGGGACCGTGGTGCAATGATTCCTCTACAAACCGCATCGAAAGGAATGCATACAAGCGATACAAGTCCTTTGGTCGCAGGCATCCAAGCCGCAGGCTGAGCGCCTGGTGTCTTGGCTGCACGTGGCGCGTGACATCTTCACAAGCGGGAGTGTGTCAGCAAACATCATGACACTCCAAACATTACCCCCACCACTGGCCTTCCCCTTAATAGCGCTTAACAGCACACTGAAATGAGGCCTAGAAGTTGTGGTGCTTTGAAACAAGCTCGGAGTCAGTCCACCCAAGGTCTCAGTGCTCAGTGAAGGCCCCACCCGGCCTCCAGCAACACAGGCGGGGCGGAAATTCCGCGGACCAGAAAACGACTTCTTCCCATCGGCCCCCCTTTGAACCAGAAGACCCGGCAGGTCCCTCTGCAGGTCCCAGCTTCATGGAGCACTGTGAGGATTTCGCCGGGCCGCCCCTGCCCAGGTCATGGCCCAAGCCTTGACCAAGGCCGATCTGACCCGAGATATTTTTGTCATGTCAAAAAACCGATAGGCTAGCGGCTAGAAGCTGGCTTTTCTAGGACATGACGAAACCATACAAAGCCTACCTTTGGAGGTTTTACAAAGCTGGACGCTTTTGCACCTTTTGCGACATCCCTTGAAGTGGGCGAAGCTTTGGGTGAGGATTGAGGCCTCCATTTGCTGAGAGCGTCCCTGGCAGGTCGCAACGCCCTTTTGAAGCAGAATTAGTCCGGCCGCATTCGCTCAACGCGGCACAGTCGACGTGAAAACAGAAAGAAGATTGCTCGCTGGCCATCTAGGCGCGCTCAGTCCCCACATACTCGTAGTTGGCCCTCGAAGCATTGCAGACACCATTTGTTTGATCGATCGGTTTGCTTTGACGTTAAACGCACTGATATCCAGTGATGCTCGCTGTGGTGCTGCGGGGTTTTAAAGGTTTAAAGCGCCCCTTGTGCTCTGAATTAGCGTGGCTGGAGTACAAATGAAGCGGGAGATGACTGTCAATTGGACATTGCCAAGCAAATGCTTGTGTCACGCTTTTCAAGTTCAATGCCAAGCGCAAGCCCCCGTTCTTGCATAGCAAAGACCCATAAAGCCCCAAAGCCATGGTCTCACCTGGAGCATGGCAGACTGGATCCAAATTGGTTCCGGTCTGACGCTGTTGGGCATGTCAGGTGCTGGATGTTGCCGAATAGAATAGATTTGATTGACTCAAGGGAGGATTTCCTGAGATCAATCGACCCCCGTATTATCACTTTTTTCAAGCCTGCAACTGGAGCCCTTTCTTTTGTGGTGGTGGCAGGACGCCTCCCAAAAATTACTTTGGACAAAGCTGAAGCGCGCAACTGGCATCAAAGGGCATCCCCAACTCCTGCCTGTGTGGTCACCCCGAAACTCCAGATGAAAAAGGCAGAGTGGATGAGTTGCATGAGGATTTGCATTTTCGGATTCACTGTGGCAGATGATTCTTGGCACCTTTGTGCCCCTGACCACTCACTAGACTATATATTATATATATATGTAGTTCCATTTGTCCCAGTTGGCTGCAGCATGGCAGGCCACCAACAACTTTCACTCCAGCAAGCGACTAGGCTGGGGCAGTGGAGAGCTGGTCCTGGTGATGGCGAATAAGAAGACACATGAGGTAGGACCAGGATACCACATGGTGATGGACGCTGGTGGTGGAGAAACAGTTCAAACGGTGAACACGTTTCTATCGCCTGGACCTATATGCACTACATGTCTTTGTTTCGGCCACATCCGGTAGTTGAGCCAGCAACTTAAGACTTCCTGTAAGTAACTGTAGACCACATCCATGATGCCGCTGTTGAAGGACGAATGGATCTAGAGATAATGGAATCAGCATCACGCCATATGCGACCCAAGGAAAAGATGGGCGGGTAACAACCCCGCCCCAAATCGGTCACCCTGTGCCATGGCCGCCACCAACCTCAGGTGCCGGGTGCTATGGTGCGGTCTACCGAGGCGAGCTGAAGGACCTCGGAGGGCGGTGGGTCGACATCGCAGCAGTGGGGACGCTCCCGAACTTGCATCGAACTAGCTTCTTGTCACTAGTAGCGATGGCCTCCAACCCAGTAGCTTCTTGTTAGACGTTCATAGACGTTCATGATTCATGATTGAACTACTCAATATTACTAGTAGCATGCAGCCACTAGATGGAGGCCATCGCTACTACGTTGGAGGCCATTGCTACTAGTAGCAAGAAGCTAGTAACAAGGGCATCGCATAGTTCATGGGATTGGACGCGTAGTTCCGTGGTTCCTCTTGTTTTTACGTGTTTCGCCATGGCACCGGTGTGAAGGGACTGGCACCAGTACAAGACAGGATGTGTCCTGCGATCATAATAGTCCTTATAACATTCTACGCATTATGACATTGTGATACATTTGGAATATGCTGGTTGGGACCTGGTTGGTGTTCAAAGAGTCCCCTTTCATCATGGTTGCTTCTTAGACTCTTAGACCAAGAAAAGGGTCAACTCACAGACTTCGCCCATGTGGACTGAGTCACTGCATGGACGCACTAGAGTGGCAGAAGTGCAGCCGTTGCTGGACTGCCTTTTGGCTTCAGAACGTCAGGTGTGCGGGTGCACATTCAAGACATGTGGCGTGTGAAACCTCATGTGACAGGTGAGAGGTGTCGAGCGGTCAGTCTAGAGTCTAGAGTCCAAGAAGGAACAAGGATTTGCATTGTATTGTCACATTCCAACACCTGGCTGCTTGCCAAGAAATTCATCCACCCATGTTGACCAGGCCAAGAGCCACAGCAAAAGACATCAGCGTTCAGAAGTCAGGGCGGGCCCAAGAGTCATTGCATTGGCCGCGTGGTTTCCAGAGGCAGCAACAGAAATGCTGCATCGCCATGTGCGGCCTCCTCCTTGACCAGGCCTTTGTGCCGCGCGTGTTGTGCCGTGGGAGTGGAGAATGGAAGAGGCAGAGCATGAGACGCATGTGGTGGCGATCAAGATTGCAGCGACCTTTGTGTTGGCCACCTTGTCGGCGGTTTTCTCAGGGCTCAACCTGGGACTGATGTGCCTGGACGAGAATCAGTTGATTCTCTTGATCAAGGCAGCTGATCGGGAGGATGGTTCCACAGAAGCCCAGCAGCACGCGGCATGGGCCAAACGGATCCTGCCGCTGCGCAAGGCCACGGATAAACCGGATGAACATGCTGATCGGTCTGCAACGCCTGTTGCCAAACCCAGAACAACATTAATTGTAATTTATATAATGTATATCTACCTATATCTACTGTTACTGCAGCAGCACTTGTGGGAATGTTTGGTTTCCTTGTTGGCTGAACTGTTCACCGTTGAGCTCGGTGGTTCCGTCTTGCAACTGATGTAGGATGGGAACTTGTTGTTGTGCACGGTGCTCCTGGGGAATGTGATGGTGAACTCCTATATGGCGATCTTGATGGCTGAACTGTGGGATGGGACTGCAGCCTTCATTGCCACAACCTTGATCATCGTTACCTTTGGGGAGATCATGCCACAATCGATTTGCTACAAGCACGGCTTGAGGACCAGACCAACCCCTCCAGACCAGGTCACCAAACATCCTTAGGTCCTTAGGTGGAGAGCCAAGCTAGTCTCAAAACGAAGGGAGCAAAACCAGAAGTTGTAATTTGCCAGACTTTGTTTTCTTGGTCGCCTGTTTTTGCCGTCGCAAGGCTAGTTTGGAGGATGAACTCTCAGGTTGCAGGTTGGATCAGGCAAGGTGGGTGCTATTTGTGCCTCGTGGAACTCGAAACCTCCACCTGAGACCCAAAGAGCATCAAAGACCCCACAGCCCGAAGGATTGGAGCAGCCTTGGTGCCCTTGCTCTTCTTCTTCTGGATACTTCTCTATCCAGTGTCGAAGCCCATCGCCCTCATCCTTGACCGGCTTTTTGGGGAAGAGATTGGCCAGGTCTTGGACCGGCAGCAGTTCATGACTTTGATTGAGACTTGCCATCCGGCGGTTAGCTCTGTGTTCGGGGTTTCTCCACTGAATCCGAGTTGGGCCTTCCGAAAGGCGCCAAGAGAGAGAGGATGATAGGATGTGTTTCATTTCACATTTTTCCCGCATCCCTCCAGCTTAAGACACCAACAAAGGGTTCACCGAGAGACTGGGCATCCGTTGCCCGAAATCGATGTTTACTCCGAGTCCGGCCCTCAAGTCAGGGTGATCCAGGGTTCGGCACCCAAGGAATACCAACGGAAGCAAGCACCACACCTACTGACTGAGCAAGAAGCGCGGATCCTTCGAGGCTCCTTGGACTTCTCGACCATGACGGCCCCTCGGCAACCAGGGGAGAACAACCATGGCCAGCTAGTGTTTGGTGGCGACGCTGGCACTCAACGACCGATGCTTTTGGTCGGCCACTCGCAGATCCGGAGAAGTAGCTAAAGATGCTAGTGTCGTAGCTCGCGCCATCCCCAGGCGAAGAACATCATGGTCCCAATGGCCGAGTGTTTCTGCCTGGATTCTCATGCCGTGATCAACCCAGGGCTTTGCTCTGCCGTGGCCTCCGCTGGCTACTCCAGGATCCCCGTCATCGACCGGGACCCCTTGAACCCCAAGAAGCAGCTTCTGGGAGTTCTTCAGAGGGTCTCGAGGGTTCGGTTCACCCCACGGGTTGACTCAGGTGTAAGCTCAACAAGTCTTTGGATGACCTCTTCCAATTCCTGCCCTTACGCGCCCTTTCCTTCAAAACATGCATAAACATGCTGTACTACATGCTGTATAATAAGTTTTATTGTACATGATATAAAACACGTTTTTTTTTCTCCCGCTTCCGTGTCAGCCCGCTCCTCATCTCTCAGGTTTGCTGTGGTCGGTTTGATTCATGTGAAAGACTTGCTGCTCCTGGAGATCGACCACGAGGTGCCCTTGAAGGCCTTGTTGCCCCTCATTGGCCGCCAGGTCTTCATTGTCGACGACGACGCACCTTTGCCGGAGCTTCTAGAAGAGTTCCGCCGAGGCGCGAGCCAGCTGGCTGTGGTGCGGGGCAGCTTGGCTGAGGACGTCCAACGGAGTCTAACCGACAATTCAGAAGCTAGCTTTTGCTCAGGAGGGAGCTAAGGAGCCAGGGGTATCCATATTCCCCATTCAACAGGGAGCCAAGGAGCTACAAGGAGTTCCCCAACCGCTTACTAGGAAGGGCCACCGTAAAGTGTTATGAAATTAAAGGCTACTGCTGAAGTCAATGTAACTTAACATCGTAACCATAACTTTGTCAATGGACTCTGTTGACATGCGCGTATTATGTGGTTTCTCAGGCTTGGCTCAGCTTATGCCACTGTTTGCGCGTTGCGTGTGGTTTCTTATTGTCGGTTCAGATCTATGAAGAAGTTGAAACAGTGGTTGTAAGTTATAAGCCTGAACTTGGGGACAGGGCCGCCAGCGAGGTATCATCAACGATGAAGACTGCGATCCTTACTTTCGGCATGTGGGCATTCTCACGCTTCAAGACCTTCTGAATACCATTGTCCAGGAGGATGTGCACGAAGTAGACGCAGATGATGTTGATTCAGAGGTGGGAGTATGGAGCCCGACCCGAATCTTGTACTTTCTGGTAGATCCAAAAAACATCGTGCCGGAATTCTGCCTTTTGAGTGTTGCAGGCCTCAAGCTTGTCACAAAGCTGGCCTTTCACAAAAAGCAAGGGTTGCCAACGGTCCCACATGATCTCACTACGTGTTTTTCACTTGATCATGTCGTTTCCTGCATATTATATAGTGACTTTTTTGATATTTTTTGTGGAACCTGTCAATCCAGAGGCTAGGTATGTGCTTCCCGTATGTTCCAGTTGCATCGCTTCGCTGCTTACTTTTTGATGGACACCCGACACATCCCGAAACCATGGCAATTGGTACAGTACCGGGCCCCTAGGGTCCCAGGTCACGCTTAAAAGCATTTGAGTCTCGATGATGGAGCCGTTCAATCGGCATGGATGACAGGTGAGCAGCGAGCCCAGCGGCATGTTCTCGAATGTCCGGCGCTTTCACGAAGCATTAGACCCAACGCCAGTACACCAAGCGCCTGCGCAGGCGCATGTGGGTGGTGGATGCGATGATGGGAGCAAAGCAATCGGAAGAGTGTGTACACATCATACATAAAGTCATAAAGACACAAAGATAGCAATCATCCATTTCACCCAGGATCCACAACAGCTCGAGATCCTTCGTTTCACCCCTGTACTGGTGGCTTCTCTTGGGTTGAGCTGGGATCCAGACCAGATCCATGGATCTCGGTCGAGAGGTCAGAAACACACTGTGTTTGTTCACATGTGTGTTCACATGTGTTCACATGCTCCATATCTCATCATATCTCGTTTGAGATGTTGTTTGATGCAGGTGGTACGGGGCCTCTCAAAGGACGAGGTGGTCGCGGCAGCTGCCTTCCTGCGGCAGCGCTACATGAAGCTCTTTGGTCGTGTGGAGCAGGGAAGGTTAGAGGCGAGGATTTGCCTGGAGGGTGGAAAATGGTTTGAACACAGGCATGCAGTCCTGGTCCTAGTCCTATCAGTACTATTCCCAGCTGTGTTGATTGTAGCACACCCTGCAGTGCCCTGCAGGCTTTCCTACTTCGAAGCTGCCAAGTGGTGGGCACTGGTCGGGATAACCAAGGGACTGCATTATACCATCGCAGTCAGCCAGCTCAATATGCCGCTTTGGTGATTTCAGGGGAGGTGAAGGTCTTCGCAGGGCAAGAAGCCTATGAATCCATCCATGGCCCATGGAGCTTTTTGGGGAAGAGATGCTTGGAAGCGGCCTTGGAACGGAAGGAGAACAAGGAGAAGGCGGAGTCCAAGGCAAATCGCCAGGTCTATTGTCCGGACTTTAGCGCATACACAGCCGAAGCCAAGGATGATGTTGGAGGCTCAAGGCTTTTGCTCATCACTGGTGAGGCCTATTTCAACCTTCTCTCTGGGCGCAATGGATTGCTAAGCCTCTGAGAGCGAATTCGTCATAGGTGGAGCATAAGGAGCTGGTGATGGGATTTTCGCGGGGAGAGCTGCAGAATGCAGGCGAAAGAATGGATGCACGTGTGCTGATCACAACCTGCCAAGTTAGCAGGGCGAATTGAAGTAGAACCCAAAAAGACCTACGCAAGAGAAAAACTATACTGGTATACCGAAAGCAAACTATGGACACATGCCTCCTTTGTTTCCGTTTGTTTCACCCTATGCCATCCAATGGAAGGGCACCAATAATAATGCCAGGACTCGCCGAATCAGTGGCCCCCCACTGGGCATCTTTGTCCTCCGTCTTCCTCCCGTGTCCCAGCTAAGCCTGGGATGGGGAGAACAGGAAATCCAGAGAAACAGAGGGAACGAGCCAGAAACCACGCGAAGAAGATGTGCTGCAGCCATCATGGTCTGGGAACACTCTGGTCATGGATTCACGAGGTTGTATGGTAGAACCCGCGGTTGGGATTTGATGGAAAGGCCTGGGTCCTGTTCGGCATGTTTGGCTTCGGAGGCGTTTCTGGGGCCAGCCAGCCATGGTGCTAGGTCATCAGTCCCGCCTCTCCAGCTCTCCCCCAGGATGGCTCAGATGTGGCCATCAAGGTGCAAATTCCGTAAAAACAGAGACCAGCTTTAAGCACTCGCTTGATTTGCTCGATGTTTCCAACTAAGCGTTTCCATGCTTGGACATTAGCGTTTGGACAGATGCGGGGGAAGATGAATGGTTGGGTTGGGAACTTTGAGTGAGCTCTCTGATGCAGAATGTCCCAGGCCATTGATCTCAGTGTCTTGATGGGCAAGGGCGAGTGTCCGCAGGCGCGTGCGATGTTGCATAGGCAGCCAGGAATTGATGGACCTTTTATAGGCCTGATGTTGACTAATTAGAACGTATATAGTAGAAACGCATGGGATTTCCACATGATTGCCAACTCCCATCCTGGTTGGCCGTTGTCGGTTGAATTTGAGTGTCAGCTTTGCGCCAAGGATGCAGGCTTTGATGAGGAGGTGCAGCTGTTGAGTAAATTCCGGCATTCCTGGCCAGTTTCGATTGGCTCTTGGCCTCGTTCCTGATCGTTGGAGCGGAGCCATGTGGCGCATGTGATTCGTCCTGTGGGTGGCGAGCCTCGTGACTGACCTGACTGCCCGTGGCTATCCATGGCGACACACCCATTTGGATCATTGGATCTGTTGGCTTCATTTGGCCGCCAGGCACCCACACCTGGTGACGCTTTTAGGGTCTGAGGCCTAGGGGCGCCGAGTGGAATATTTTGGAGTTCTTAAGGTTAGTTCCACTGAGGTGGGGACAGCATGGCCTACAGCGCTACTTGGTGTCCGAGCCTTCTTTTCGGAGACTTCAGCAGGACTTCTAGATTCTAGACGTAGGGCAGCTGACACAAGTACGCGTAGTAGACTCACCTTTTGGAAATACATGGTGACACAATGGAAATCAAAACACATATATAAAGCAACTGATCCGCACAGGAAACATCTTATACAATTATCATTGCTCATCAGTTGCTTACCTTCTTGCTGCATGCTGGATGAAGAGTTGAGGTATGAGTTCCTGTCTGGTGGCGACGTCTTTCAGAGGCACGCTGTGAGCAGCACTTTTGCGGGATCCGTTGCTTTGGGGGACACGAGGGAACACTCCGCAATTCCCATCAGGATACGGCATGGGCATGATCCGTATGACCTGACATGGGGGATGAGAAGCAGTCAAGTGGTCTCTCTTTGTGTGTGTGCCACCTTTCGAGTGCTTGGATATTGTGGATTTGATGCGCTCACCCACGCTGAGGCTTCATAAAAGCCACACTGGAAAGAAGAGCTTTCTTTGGCATGACAGGCGCCACGCGCACTTTGCTTTGCGTCACTTCCTTTGAGTGTTGCAACGGGTCTCCAACATGAGAATGGCTTTTCGGTCGCACGTTTCGATTTGATCCCTCACCCGTGAGAATCTCAATAGCCTATCAATCTTTTTACCAGCATGCAACGAGGATGTTGCATTGGACAACGAAATCCGTTGGTTGCCGTGCAGGCTATCCGTACTTCTGGATGCTGCCAGCGGCCTCTCCCACATGCACAATGCCACTCCAAAGGCACAAAAACTGCTGAGCAGTGAGGGCTGGAACAAGGACTGTGCTGCACTAATGCGAAGACCGGATTAATAAACCCCCCCCCCACGTGGTAGGTCAACAAGGTCAAGACGATATGAGATGCCACTCATGAGGTCCACTCCCCCTGAATCGCAGTCGCAGTCGCAGTCGCAGTCGCCGTCGGTAGTAGGTAGTAGGTAGTAGGTAGTGGTAGTGGTAGTGGTAGTGGTAGTGGTAGTGTAGTAGTAGTAGTAGTAGTAGTAGTAGTAGTCGTGGTGGTGGTGGTCGTGGTAGTAGTCGTAGTCGTAGTCGTAGTAGTAGTAGTAGTAGCAGCAGTAGTAGTACCAGCAGCAGCAGCAGCAGCAGTAGTAGTAGTAGTAGTTGTAGTAGTAGTAGTAGTAATAAAAATAGTAGTAGGAGCAGCAGCAGCAGTAGTAGTGGTAGTGGTAGTCGCAGCAGCAGCAGCAGCAGCAGGAGGAGGAGGAGGAGTAGGAGTAGGAGTAGGAGTAGGAGGAGGAGTAGTAGTAGTAGTAATAAAAATAGTAGTAGGAGCAGCAGCAGCAGTAGTAGTAGTGGTAGTGGTAGTCGCAGTAGCAGCAGCAGTAGTGGTAGTAGTAGTCACAATAAGCTTAAACAAGCACAAAGAAAAGGCCAGGGACACAGGATCATTTTAATAGGGGATAGTAGTGCAGATTATTGATGGGGGACCGGCCCTTGTCAAATGATTTTTTTTGGTTGTTTTTATAAACAGCCAACTTATAGGCCCTGAGCCCTGGACATTTTTTTGGATTTCATCAAAAATGTAGTAGGTAGGTAGGTAGGTAGAAAACTAGGCTAGACCATTGGGGGAGAAATCAACAACCAATACTACTTTTAATTTGAGCAATTTCCGGCGGCTTTGTGGTCTCGGGTTAACTAGGGGGGATTTATTAATCCTAACTTTACATTACCCCACTTTGATCTAGGCTGCACGTGTGAGCCGTGCATATTCAGCCCCTTGGTGCAGTGCAGGCTTTCCACCGTGACATCAAGTCAGTAGCGATCTTAGCCCGTCCTAGCTTGTCGCTTGGTCCGTTTGTTTGAACACCAAGTGGCTTGCCTCAAGAACGTGCTTGAAGCATCTTGAAGCTGCTTCTTGGATCTTCTTGGTTGGTTTGTGTACTTCTGTACGCGGAGGCATTGTGCGTTGTACACAAGAAACACAAATGTGTGGTGCTTGGTCGGTGATGCGTTGTGAAATGATGTACGCTCGCGTCGACCCTGACAACTGTGAAGGGTTTCGACTGGCACTACGCCAGGGAGCCCTGCAGCCAAGATTTGGCAGCAGTTGATGCACCGCTGGCCGGGTGCAGGCGCTAGGGTATAGCATCCTTGGGGCCAACGCATCGCCCGTCGCGATGTATGACAGCAAGGCATATGGGCTAACGCGCTTGCTGGGGATGTGGTGGTCGCCCCTTGTTGGGGAGCAGTTGCTCCGGGCGGTTCCAACCGCCCCTGCCACTGTCGAACAGCCCTGAAGAGGGGAGGTCGCAAGGTTTTGCTGCTGCGGAGAATTCGCATGTTTGGTTTACCTTGGTGAAGCGTGAGCATACCACGCAGGGACGTGCTTTTGTGTTGAGGCCCTTGTCCTGCGTTCAGCAGTGCGCCACTGTCAGTGCCACGTGCGACGACTTCCCATTTTCATCCATTTTCAACGTCATTCACCATCCTTCGGGTGTCGCTATGGCTGCGTGTGTTCTGGGTCTGGATTGTGGCCTTCGGTGGGTCCAGTGACCTAAGGAATCGCGGATGAAAACAAGGCCTTGCATACTGTGTCGCGTCACAATCACTTCTGGATGCTCGAAACAAACGGTTGCTTGGTCGCTTCCCGGACCGTGCCCCACATTTCATTTTAATAGGGGGTAGTAGATTATTGATGGGGGACCGGCCCTTGTCAAATGATTGTTTTTTATTGTTTTTTAATAAGCCAATTTATAGGCCCTGAGCCCTGGACATTTTTTAGGATTTCATCAAAAATGTAGTAGGTAGGTAGGTAGGTAGATAGGTAGGTAGGTAGGTAGGTAGAAAACTAGACTAGACCATCGGGGGGGGAAATCAACAACCAATACTACTTTTTGTGGGCTCGGGTTAACTAGGGGGGATTTATTAATCCTAACTTTACATTACCCCACTTTGATCTAGGCTGCACGTGTGAGCCGTGCATACTCAGCCCCTTGGTGCAGCGCAGGCTTTCCACCGTGACATCAAGTCAGTAGCGATCTTAGCCCGTCCTAGCTTGTCGCTTGGTCCGTTCGCTCGAACACCAAGTGGCTTGCCTCAAGAACATGCTTGAAGCTGCTTCTTGGATCTTCTTGGTTGGTTTGCGTACTTCTGTAAGCGGAGGCATTGTGAGTTGTACACAAGAAACACAAATGTGTGGTGCTTGGTCGGTGATGCGTTGTGAAATGATTTACGCTTGCGTCGACCCTGACAACTGTGAAGGGTTTCGAATGGCACTACGCCAGAGAGCCCTGCAGCCAAGATTTGGCAGCAGTTGATGCACCGCTGGCCGGGTGCAGGCGCTAGGGTGTAGCATCCTTGGGGCCAACGCATCGCCCGTCGCGATGTATGACAGCAAGGCATATGGGCTAACGCGCTTGCTGGGGATGTGGTGGTCGCCCCTTGTTGGGGAGCAGTTGCTCCGGGCGGTTCCAACCGCCCCTGCCACTGTCGAACAGCCCTGAAGAGGGGAGGCCGCAAGATTTTGCTGCTGCGGAGTGGAGTGGGTGTGAAACAGTTGTCAACGAGTCTTTCATTGTGCTGAACTCACGCTGGAGTGGTGTTCAATGACAGAGGGTCCCAAAGTTGCAGCTGGCTCGAACCAAAGACTGAATTACCTCAAGTGTGATGGGGAGATGGAGGAAGAAATCTCTAACAACCCCAGCCCACGCGAGTTTGGAGATCACACAAGGCAACAACTGCAAGGCAGCAGCGGCCCTATCGAGTTGGGATCATCAACATCACAACCATGTTTATCAATTTTTATCAATCTCCGCCTCTTTCCAAGTGTTGAGTGTTGCCCATGTAGCTTCAATCCCCAAGTTCGCCACAGTTCCCACACTAAGTCACTAAGCAATGTGTTCTTCTTGGAGACGCCATAGTTGGCTTCCATGTGGGGCACATGCTGCATGGCAGCAGGTGCTTTCGATGCTTCAAGCCAGCAGAGGTGGGCATTGGGGCTTTCCTCGGGCAACATGTGGGCTTTCGCGCGGAGGTCCAACGCTTCGCCTTCGATTTCCTAGTGCGGGAACAGCATCACGATGGCCCCGCGCGGCTCAGCCAGGACAGGAAACCGAAAGGGGGACCCGGGGAATGCCCCGGACGAGGGCCGGGGTGGTTTAGTTTAATAATAGTGGTGGATGGTTTTGGCAACCTTGCTTTCATTTGGGGGCCACAAGTTTTGTTTCCGGCCAGGTTGGCCCAACCCTGTCAAGGAGTGTGAGGTTTCGGACTTCGTGAATTTTGCAAAGGCATGCGATGAGAATTGTGAGAATTCGCATGTTTGGTTTACCTTGGTGAAGCGTGAGCATACCACGCCAGAAGCACTCAACAAGATTGCAAGGGCCTTACAACTTCCAGCACAGACCAAGGCCTTCAGTTTCTGCGGAATGAAGGATCGCTGGGGTATCACCACTCAACGGGGCAGCTTTCCAACTGATGCCTTGAAGGATTTGCGTCCAGTGGTGTTCAAGGTTCCTGAGCAGTGGCAAGGGAGGAGCAAATTGTTTTAGTCGGGGTTGATCGTTTTTCGTGGTCGCTGCCCTCAACTTCTTGCAGTGGTTCCCCACCCCAGCAATTTATACGCCCACAGCAGCCACACCGTACTCTCCCTTACAAATAGCTAGGAGGCCTCACGTCCACTAAGGGCACATGTTCTCATATCCACTGAGGATCCGAATATCAAGGTTGGGGACCTTGAGTGGAAAGCCAGCAAGGCCCGTGTGGGGAGCCATCAAGGCAACTGTTTCACCATGGTGCTGCGAGATGTCCAGTCGGGCACTGGTGGCGCCCAACAGACTCGGCAGGACATTGCCGAAAGCTTTCAGTCACTGAAGGCCACCGGCAACTTGGAACCGCTTGAAATACGACTTTTTGCATTTTCTTTGGGTGGAAGATGGGGGAATGAAAAAGAGTAGTGAGCTCGCTGAATGATTTTGGGATGGTGGAACACCTTGTCAGAGATTTGTAAGCCCCAAAGCAGTGCAGGTTTCCCGAATTACTTTGGAATGCAACGCTTCGGCACGGGGCAAAGGTGGGTGCAATGCGTTTGACGCTTTGTCCCGGGTTCAAGTTCTGTGCAAAGGCAGTCATACGGGGTTTGGCATTAGTACCATGAGAATCAACGAGATCGTATGCATGAATCATGTGCATGGAATAGCCTCGTGCAGCACAAAATGGCACGTCCATCACTTCCATCACTCCCAATCAACTTGGAGACCTTTACGGGTTGGAACGATTTGGGCTTCAAAAAAGGTCAAGAATAGAAATGGAAATGGAACACCCTTTGAGAAGGAAAGTAGTCGAATCTAGCCTCCACTTGCAGATTCCATATTTTTCATGTTAGTGAGTCAGAGTGTAGTCTCTATCATCAAGGACTTGGTAGGTGGCAACCATTGGCAACCCGTCTCCAGAGAGTTTCCCTCCGCAAACTCGATCGTCCTGATCTTCAGTCTTGGCCAGCTGGAACAGGCCCTCCTCCGAGATGGGTCTTTCCCTACTACGACAAGACCACAAGGAGGCTGTCCTAGTGGTGCTCCGCTCGCGTGCGCGGCATGGCGCGGCATTGCAGGCTGGGAATGGCTGGTGGTGTTTGGGGGTATGTTAAGCGGACTCAAGCACACAAACAAGATTGTGATTTGGGGGATGTTTCTTGACCTTGACACAGAGAGAGGCATTCTCAACCGACCGCTTCGTGTTTACCAAGCGCATGATTTTTTGTTGATGTTGTATAACCTTGATATACCTTGATTAATTTTGTAAATACATAATTATGTGGTTGCCCTGTAAATTTTGGAGATGCGCCCACGCTGCCCTTCTGGGGTTTGAAGCAGGCCTTCTAGTCAAAGGGCTCACAGCTCGGCCTTGCTAAGGCCTTCCTCAGGGCTAAAGAGGGTTGTTTCAATGAAGCGCTGAAGATGATCCCGAGATCCTGCTTGCAAGAGCATGCAGTTCCCAAGCTGCGTCATGGAGAGAAAGCGCATGAAAGCGCTGGGGGCTTGGAGTCAGAGAAAAGGACAAGGCATAGGGATGCCAATTGGATGAATTGACATTGTGACATTCTGCATTTCTGAGTCTTGGGCGGGATGTCTTGGAAGACCCAAGTGCAGTTGATCCAGTTCTGTGCCGGGCTGCTTTCCCAAGGTCTTGCAACACTTAGCAGAAGATCCTGATGACTTTCGGGGAGCATTGAAGGCTATACCGCGACATTTGCGCTTGTTATGGTGTCGTTCCCTGGGATCTCACATTTGGAATCGCGTCCTCTCCCTTCGCATCCAGGAAGGGATGATGGAACCTCTTGCAGGTGACTTCATCATGGACGAGTCTGGCGTTCGATGCTTGCGCCCAGGGGAGCAGAACGACACTCCTTTGTCGGACATTCTACTGCCGGTGCCGGGCTTTGAGTGTCAGAGGCCGCAGAATGACTGTGCCGACATCTACCAGCGCGTGCTGAACGAGATGCGGATTGATGAGGAGGTGTTCCAGAAGCCAGAGGCAGAAGACGAGATTTGGATGGCCGGGAACTTTCGACCTGCGATTGGCCAGCCGTCACAGTTGGGTGACCCGCCGAAAACATGCGATTCGTCCATGCTAGGCCGCTAGGCATCGGCGATGCTCTGCTACCCAAACTCCAGTTCTTTTGGCCAGTTTACCTTTGTGAAATCGATTCTGGATGGGGCTAAGATGAGCTAAGTAATTTTGGATGGTTTGATGTGTGACATGGTCTGACCTCTCAAGTGTCAGCTCGGATTTGCCTCAAGATGTGCATGTCCGAACTGGCTGTTCTTGTGGGTTCGACATTGACGGGTTTGTCAGCTTGGAGGGTGCCTGAGAAGATCTGAGAAGGAAAAGCTCTGGTGGGGGTGCTTATTATCGTTGTCTGAATGTTTGCGAATGCATCCATGAATACACGTCATTTCATGACAGGTTGAGCATTTTCCATGTCCCTTTTGCGGCCACGAGGGCCCTTGAGCATAGCTAGACTACGACCCCAGTAGAAAAGGTGAGACGCAGACTTCGCTTGCTGTCGTTCTACCACATCGAGATTGGTAGCGGAGCTCGAGACGCTCCAGGTAAAGTTCGTCTTTGGTGACCTACATCCTTGCAGAGCCCTTCGGTTTCCTGCTGACAGACGAAGATAAGATCTTCGCCTATGTCTGGCATGGACAGAGGAAGTCCGAGACGGACTCCAGTTCGAAGAGCCAGGACAGCCGCTCCCGAGCAGCAAGGACCACCTATGACGATACCAACTGCTGCCCGAGGAGGTCTCTTCACCAATCCAGAACGAGAAGGTGATGATGGCTTGCAGATGCCTTTTAATCCTGGACCATCTCGTGGAGGTTTAGATTCAGGTTTGGCAAAAGCATGCCCAAGTTCAGAAGGCTTGTCGCAAAAGACCTACCGGAGCTATCGAAGAAGGCTTGAGTTGTTCCAACGTCAATGTGGACGCCGAGGTCGAGAGACAGCCGTGGAGGGGACCTTCCTGGTGATTAGCAAGTTGAGAGACGTGGCATGGGATGCCACTGAACAGTTGAACTTCGATGAAGTCGAACGATCAAGTGATCCCTTCAAGCTGGTGTTCAAGCTGCTCGACGACCTCTACCAGTATGAAGACTTGATTGAAGTTCCCTCGGGGTGTGACGAGTTCTTCAGCGAGTTCCAGCGAGGGAAAGGAGAAGAGTTGCAGGCGTACTTGATACGCCATAAGACGCTCTTGAAGAGAATGAAGGAGGTCAATGTGGATGTTCCTCCACTCCTCTCCGGGTGGCACCTCATGACGAGGGCAGGTGTGCCCCGGTGGACGCACGTCCAGATCAAGTCGATGTGCGGTGGCGACCTGGACTATGACAAGGTCGGAAAGGCCCTCATTCGCATGTTCGGTGGAGATCACAAGCCAAGTGCTCGCGATTTGGGCCGCATGGTTTCTTCAGGTGCCAAAGAGGAGACCTACTATGAGGAGGACGATGAAGAGTGGTTTGAAGAAGCCGCCATGGCCGAAGAATGGGATGAATGGTATGATGGGACCGATGAATACGACGAGGAGTATGACATCCCAGAAGAGCTTGAAGAAGCTATGGACCAGGCTGATGAGGCCTTTGTTTCATATGTCGAAAGCAGAAAAAGGATGAAGGAGTTGGCTCTCTCTCGAGGCTTCTACCCCGTCGTGGCTCTCGGCCCTGAAGTGGAGAAGAACACCACCTACAGAAGTCCAAAAGGAGAAGGCAAAGGTGGTAAAGGAAAAGGAAAGTTTGGTGGTGGCAAGGGCAAAGGAAAAGGCAAAGGAAAAGGTGGCGACAGCTTCATGAGGAGAACGCCCTTCACTAGGCGACCTATGTCTGGACTTCGGAAGCCTCCATTTTCTCCCTCTTCGACAGGAAGCACCACTGACAAGTCCACTTTGAGCGGGTCAACCGCTCAGCATGGACCTCGTTTCAAGAGGTATCGAAGTCAAGCTTCCGGCGTAAAGGAAGTGCCTGAGGAAATCACTATGGTCGAGGAGAACGTGGAGAAGGTGGAGTTCGAGTGTTCTTTGAGAGAACCCGAAGGTGAACAATGTTTCTTTGCAACGACAGAAGCTGGAAAAGCCATCGTTGACAGTGGAGCAACCAGAACGATTGTCGGTGAAGAAAATTGGCACTTGTGGCTTGAAAAGTATGGCTCGGATCAGACTGATCCTGTGGTGTCCAGACAGGTGACCCGTCAGTTCAAATTTGGTGGAGGTGAGACTCTTCAGTCATCCTATGAGGTTTCCTTCACTGCAGTGATCCACGGACAAATCCTTCCAGTGGTTGCCTCCGTGGTCCCAGGTTCAACTCCATTCCTTCTTGCCCGTCCCACACTGGAGGAATGGGGCGTGGTCCATGACTATAGGAATGGAACGATGAAGATCGGCACATCGGACTGGTTTCAGCCTGAGCGCAACGCTCGTGGTCACTTCCTCCTGAACTTGATGATGTACCCGTCGAAGGACGAGAACTTCTTCCCGTCCGAGGAGGAGGACGAAAGTGCCAATGGACCGTCAAGCCCACTGCATGAAGCCTGGGACATTGAACCAACAATGGAGATGGAAGTCACCGATGGCATGATGGAAGAGGTGAAAGAAGAAGCTTTTGAGGCAAAGGACGCCGCTGAAGCCATGCTGGAGAGAATCAAGAAGGAAAGAAAGTTGAAGTTCTTTGAGGTCTATGTGGACCATGGCAACTTGTCAGCTTTCCTTGCCAAGGAGTACGCTGACGTCGAAGTGTCAAGCTTTTCACTGCCAGAGAGGGGCTTCATGAAGAAGGAGGTGAGACAGGAGTTCATCGATCTCCTCCGAACAGTCAGTCCAGAATTTGTTTGGCTGGCACCACCTTGTCGCAAATGGTCAGCCATCCAGCGACTGAATCGGAGAACCGATGTTCAAGCTCAACGCCTACAAGAAGATCGTGAAAGAGAAGAAGAATCTCACCTCGAAATGGTGAAGAACACAGCCCAGATCACCAAGGAGGAAGAGAACAAGTATGCCTTTGAACGCCTCAGTCATGCAGAATCTTGGAAGACTGGGACTATGGAATCCATGACGGGCTACTATGAAGCCACTTGCGATCGATGCCGCACTGGTTTGTTCTACAAGGACCACAAGATCCAAGGCCCGGTGAGAAAGCAGACCCGGATTCGAACCAGCTCGAAGCAAGTGGCAGAAGCACTACATCTTCAGTGCCTATGTGACCGAGCCCATGTTCCTATGGAAGGGAAGACAAAAGCTCTACAAGACATGCAGAACTACGAGCCCGCGTTTGTGAGAAAGGCAGCTCGTGCCATCTATGAGAGCATGGACGAAGTGTGGCAAAAGAAGGAAATAGCCAAAATCATGGCTATGGAAGTCCTGGTGGCAGAAGAAGAAGAAACGGCAGGGACCCACCAGGAGAAAGACATCACCAATGAGGAGATTGAGAAGTCAAGCACGCACTCCAAGAAGGCACTGGCCGTTGTCGAGAAGCTGCACCGCCGATTGGGTCATCCAGGACGTGATCGTCTTGCGGCTGCAGCCAAGGACGCAGGCTTCAATGAAGAGGTGATCAAATGTGCAAAGACATACCGATGTGACACTTGCCAAAGCTATACGGACAAGAAGCTGTCCAAGCCTGCATCCCTACCTCAGACTCAGTGTTTCAACGAAATGTTGGAGATGGACATTTTCCATATTCGCTGGAATGATGAGAAACGAAGAGTTCTGGCTATCATCGACCTGTTCTCCAGGTATGAGATCAATGCAGTGGTTACCAGCGAAACTGAGAAGGAGGAGCTGAAAGTGCTTGACCAATGGATCGAATCCTTTCAATGCCCACAACGTCTTCGAACGGATGCATCTGGAGCTCATATGAGTGAACAATTCCAGAACTACATGGATGATCGAGGCATCAAAGTGGTGCTGGTACCCAAAGAAGCCCATCACAGAATGGGAGTTGTGGAGAGATTGCATGCAGTAAGAAGACTGCAACTTCTGAAGATGAAGCAAGAACAACCTGCAATCTCCTTGGAAACCCCAGTTCCGGTCGCATGCTCTCTTCGCAGTCAACTCCGTTCAATCCATGGCACCTCACCAGCACAGATCGTCTTTGGTCGAACGGCGCAAAGCACTGGACTGATGGATGAACCTTTGAGGCGCCAGGCTGATCCGTCCAACGATCATCAGGCACTCCAAGCTCTCCGGTTGAATGCAGCCAAGGCCTTCTACACAGCCAACCACAGCCAGACTTTGCGCACTGCATTGCTTAGCAAGAGTCGACCAGACAATCAGCAGTTCTACCCCGGCGAATGGGTCTACTACTGGCGATCCAGCGATTCCAAGCTGGACATCAGCCGCTGGCGTGGACCAGCATTAGTGTGCTCGATGACACCCCGTGAGCTTTCCGATGCAGGTCCTGCACCTTCTACCTACTGGTTGGCTCATGGCGCGGCCCTGGTGCGTGTTGCACCTGAGCATCTCCGTGCCGAAGCACCTCGGACCCTCCTTTTGCTGACGCATCAGGATCCAATCCTCTCGATGAAGGCTCGGACTCACAAGAAAACGAGAATGACAAGTCTGATGAACTTGGCCAAATCAAGGAACAAGAAGAACACCAAGTAGGCTCTGGCACAGCTGAAGCGGAAACACAACCTCAGCAGCCACAAGCAGAACCACAGCAGACGCAGGTTGCTAACGAACCACACGCCGCTGCAGAAGCCACAGCACAAACCAAGCCAGAGCCAGAAGTGAATCAAGGCAGAGGAGCCAAGAGAATGCATCCTACAGAAGAGGATGAAAGACCAGCCAAAACCGAGAAGATGTCGAAAGAACATGATGATCGACCCCTTGAACCGCAGAGAGGAAGATCTCGAAGTCCGATGTCCCGAGATGAAAGGTCGATCGCTTTCGCATCATACAACTCTTCCCGACAGCTGGGTGGATTGCCTCCAGTTCAGCAGGATGACCCTTCTTTTCAGAGGTTCCTCGACAACATGGAACCCACGGCAGACGATGAACTGCTCATGGCCGAAACGTTCAAGGAGAGCAAGCTCACCCCTGATGAGAAGAAGCAGTTCGACACCGCCAAGGATGCTGCTCTCATGGTTTGGATTGAGAATGCCGCTTGGAAGGCGGTCCCTGAGAGCGAGGCAGGTGAGGGAGAAGTGGTGCCCGCAAGATTCCTCCAACGGTGGAAACCGACCAGCGAGGGCAGAAAAGCAAATGCCCGGGTGATCCTCCAAGGATTCCGCCACAAGGACGTGCTCAATGAGAATTTGGTGAAGGAGTCACCCACGTTGAGTCGGCTTGGGAGAATCACCATCATGGTTTGGGCAACGCATCGATCCTGGAAGCTATGGTGTGCTGATGTGAAGTCCGCTTTCACGCAGTCGAACTCCATCGATGACTCCACTTAAGGATCTATGTTCGTCCCCCTGCTGAGATGAGAAGACGACTGGAACGCCTGATGGGACTCAAGGAGCACGAGATCTTGAAAGCGACCAAACCAGCTTTTGGTGACGTCAGAGCTCCAAGGCAGTGGAACGAGACGGCGAATGACTATCTGGTCAAGGAACTTGGTTTGGTGAACCATCCACTGGATCGCTGTCTCTATCTGTCAACCCAACAGGCCACAGCTGAGGACGATCCCTTCCTGACTTTCGAGAAGAATGGTTCCTGGTGGATCGTCGACGGAGTGTTGGGACTCCATGTGGACGACTTTCTCGGAGCTGGAGAAGGAGTGGAAAGTTTGAATGAGATCCAAGAGGACTACGCTGGTGCTTGCGAAGTTTTCTGCCAGCGAGTGAGCCTTTTGTCGAGGCGCTTTCGATTTGGAGCTTGGGACTTCGGCGAGAAGATGAGGTTCTGTGGAGCTGATGTGGCTCAAAGCGAGGATCGATCTACGATCACAGTTTCCTTGCAGGAGTACGTCCACAAGATCAAGCCCCTGAGCCTCGAGAAAAGTCGCAAGACGATGGTCGATGACTACTGCAACGAGAAAGAGCACAGGTTGCTTCGTGCGCTGGTGGGGGCAATGTCATGGCCCGCAACTCAGTGTTTGCCTCAGGCCTCTGCAACAATCAGCGTATTGCAAGCGAGCATCAACAAACCGACCGTGAAGGACATGCTTGAGGCCAACAAGTGTTTGAGGTTTCTCAAAGAAGTGGTGAAAGGCTATGTGTTCACGATCCGCTGTCATGGTCCATTGGAGGCCCTGCGAATCGGTGTCTACTGTGATGCCGCTTGGTCAGTTCGACCTGACGGAAGCTCGCAAGGCGGCATGCTGATGTTTTTGGCCAATGCCGATGAGGTCAGTGGAGAGCACCCTTTTCCGTTGACAGTGATCGACTGGTCGAGCAAGAAACTGGTCCGCTTTGAGCGCAGAAGCCCAGTCGGCGACAATCGCCATTGACGAGTTGGAGTGGGCCAAAGTGTTCTTTGCAGCAATGCTGAACCCCTTCATCCCCATCCAGGAGGACCAGACAATGCATGTGTTTCAGGAATCTCCCGTCATCACGGACGCCAAAGCTCTCTACGACAGTGCATTGTCAGTGACACCTGGACTCAAACTCTCAGAGCGTCGCACTGCCATCGAAATAAGCATCCTACGTGAGCGGTTGAAGGCTGCAAAAGGTGAGTTCAAATGGGGCAACTCCTTGCAGCAGCTCGCGGACGGGCTAACGAAGCCTTCAGCGAAAGATGCATTGGCTCATACCCTCTCCCGTGGTGTTCATGCCCTTCGCTATGATCCTCACTTTGTGGCCGCCAAGAAAGTGAGTGCGGAAGATCGAGAACGGGAGACCAAGGAGTTTGAGCAGGCCGCTGAAGAGCTCTTTGATGGACAGGTGTTCATGGTCGAGAATGAGAGTGAGAAGAAAGCCAAAGGCCTTTATCTGCTCCCTGGGTGCATGAAGGAGAAAGATGGAAATGAAAAGCACAAATATTGCAGTCGGAGGCACTTCTACCTGCACCAATTTCGACAAGGACGAAAAGGAGATGAATGGCAGAAGGCTGCCAAGTGTGCAATGTCCGCCCTTGCAATGGAAAGCATTGGTGCTGAAGCTGCCGAAGTGAACTTGAACGAGGGTGAACGACCCTGGACAAACACTATGATGGTGCTCTCTCTTTTTTTTTGCCATGGTCGGATTGTTCAGTTCTTCTTGGCTGCTAAAAGATGTGATCTATGAAGCCATCTGCAAGATGAAGAATGCCCTGGTCAGGTCATTGTCTATGACCGTGTGTCTGTGTACCTGGCCACGCCATCCGTAGGTTTGAGCCATGGCGGTGGAAGCCATGTCGACACTGCGAATGACCCAGTTGTTGAAGTGAACGACATTGTCGAGCCCCAAGGCTACACGGTGGAACAAGAAATGGAAGAACAAGAGAGGTGGAGCCGCCTCTATGAAATGGTTTGCCAAGAGGAAGGTCAAGAAGCCTGGCGTAGAACGCTTGAGACTTTGAATTCAGCCGTGGTCACTGCCCACATGAGAGGCCATGTGATTTGGCACACCAGAAGTCCGGCAGCAAGAGTTCTTGAAGCTGAGCTTGAAAGACAACAGTTTCGGCTACAGTGATGCCGAAATTTGCCAGTGGCACCGCTTCCTGAATGCTCACTTTGACTTGATCGTTGACATCCATGTCGGAGTGAGGAAGCAGGAAAAAACTTTGGAGGAGCTGAACAAGCAGCTTTTGAGCCAGAGTGAAGGCGGAAATCGCCATGAAAAGGAGAAGAGAAAGTTTGAGAATGGTGAACTATGTGATCGGCAACAACAGACGCGACTCACTTTCGACGTCGTTAACGCCATGATGGCGAGTGCTGTGGACGGAGCTTGGAGGTTCACAAGCACGTATGAGAGTCGCGTGTGAGAAAGGAAGGCGAAGCTCGGGCCGGCACGAAAGAGTGCCTACTTTTTGAATGTTTTCCATGCGGCATTGATTTTAAGACTCTTTGCCCATCTGAATGTTTGCGAATGCATCCATGAATACACGTCATTTCATGACAGGTTGAGCGCTTTCCATGTCCCTTTTGCGGCCACGAGGGCCCTTGAGCATAGCTAGACTACGACCCCAGTAGAAAAGGTGAGACGCAGACTTCGCTTGCTGTCGTTCTACCACATCGAGACGTTGACCCATCTCACATATTAGAATCCGAATGGTTGTCCCCATGGACCCCAATCGATCCAAACAACTTGGAGCCTTTTGTGCTTCGGGGCCTGGCATGTTGGGCCTAGATCTTTGGATTTTTGGTTCATGGTCTTTGCTTGGCAGCGGGCCCCATTGCTTGCCGACAGTCCTTCCATTTTTGGTGCTGGGCCATCAAGAGATAGAAAGAAACAGGAGGGGTAGGTAAGGCATGAGTTTTTTATCATTGACCTCGCGGAAGAACACCACAGTGCTTGACCAACTTGGAACAGAGACTTCCACGACAGCCATTGGTGAACCATTTGGGCCCTCAGGGTGACACAAACCTGGGATCTCCCTTGCACATGGATGTCCCGAGGATTCCACTTCATCGACCACGCGCCGCCCAGCCCCTTGGTGCCGAACGACCTCGAGGATGGCTGCCACGTGGACGGATCGTCTCAGCATGATCCCCTGGCGCTGGTGGTGGACTTTTGTTTGCCCAAGTCCAGCTATGCCACCATGGCAGTACGAGAGCTGATGAAGATGGATCCGTTAGCGAAAACGGGGCGAGCGGGTGGAAGGGGAGAGATTGCGAGGTTTGGCTCAAGTTGGGGACCCTGAGCCGCTGAGCATCCTGAATTATCCTAAACTTAATTTAATATCTGGATACCAGCCAAGGCTCGAGTTCGACTCTAGCTGGCCCCAGCTGCTTTTCCACCACACTCTTAGGTTGACTGCAATGACAGGAAACATCAGCTCATCAGCCAGTGGCCATTTCCGGACTTTGTCGTCCACAGCCGCTCTGAGGCCAACATATTGCTCGACCGACACCACACAGCCAAGATGGCGGACTTTGGTGGCGCTCCCAGACGGACAAACGGAGTAGAACGATGTGGAACGCGGGCTGCCCGTCTTGGAAGAAACATGACGTGATGGGACTATCACCCACATTCTCATGTAGAGTGCTTGACCTCGGTTTTTATGATTGCGTTGTGCTGTGCTCGTGCATGGTGACTAATACCTGCTACGCCACGCAGCATTGCAGAATTCAAAATGGAAGAGGCTTTGCAGGCATGAACACCTTGGAGGAACACGATTGGCTGGACTTGCAGTAGTAGTATGACAAGATGTTGATTTGGGTGTGCATTTTTTATAGGGAGACCCCCAACCAATGGGTTTTTGGCCTTTGAAGTTTCACGCACAATTGTTTGTTGGGTTCTGGCCATTTCTGGCCTATATTCCCTTCTTCCACGAGGGTCGAATTGGGAGGTCTCCCTGTTTGAGCTACGCACCCATTTCTCGAAGAATTGCTCAGAGCATCACAGACGGCACGCATTCTCGTTGGGGCTCGGATCTGTGAACTGCCTGGCTGCTTTGAATGAGGATCGTTGGATGCTGAGAGAGAGAGAGAGAGAAGGGGTTGGATGCAGCAGTCAGCAGCTCAAAGCAGAGCTGGCACATCAGGATACGCCTCATTGCTTTTGTTTATAGAAGGACCAGGGGTGGTTGGAACCTTTCAGGGATCTCTGAGATGGGGCGCAACGTCCCCGATTCCTTGCATTCGTTGCACCAGTCTCATGAGGAAAAGCAGTCGGCTGATGTATTCAAAGGTCGCCACTCTGGAAGTGTTATATGTTGGACTCCTGAAGATTGAGGCAGAATAGGCATGAATTGGGAGACCCCCGAGTCAGACCCCTTGGGAAGATGAACAAAAACAACACTAAACCGGTTGAATCGGTCTCCGATTGCTACACTCCCATGTCGTTTCCTTGGTTTCCAGCTTGCCCTTCAGAGGACGCTCTGCAGAAAGCGGCTCCTGAGGTGCCGGGGGTTGGTAGATGTATGGCTGCAAAGTTCGGGGTGGGCAACCCAGTCTTTCAGCCAGGATATTATAGAATATGATGTTTCACCCAGGTTTCTGACTCAAAGAATCACAACATTCGTTGCTGGGTGCCTCTTGCTAGTGTTTCCGCCTCTTGGGTGGTGGGGCTCACGTTAGTCATGACCTCGGTAGACCCGGAAAGCCAGTCGATTGAAATTCGCGGCATACCATTGCGTTTTATAGCCATGTAGGATTCCCCTATGAAATGAGGGGGGTGCACGTACTTCAGAAAATGTTTCATGTCTACCCCTGTGGGGGGGGTGGGGTCTTGATTTTATAGAGAAAATTTAGTTTGCAGAGATGGGTTGTCAGTTTTGGCAAGCAATCATACATGCTTGATTGCATGATCAATCAGACGCAGAGACACATTTGATACCTGAAGTTTGGGAGCTGCTATCACTTTTTGAAGGGCAGTCTTTGAACAGGTAGTCTTTGAACGCAGGAAACAGAGAATCAGGCATCACAAACTGAGGTGGGGCCCGGCCATTTTATATAAGTTGTGGGGTAGGTCCCTCCCCCAAAGTATACTCCATAGGGGGGTTCACCCCCACTTTATATCTATAAAATGGCCCACAGGTGCCCCCTGCCGTATCCTACACGGCTATGGTGTTTTCTAAATCCATTGTGGCCTGCGTGCTGAGTTCAAGCGCTACACTCTTTGGGAACTGACAGATTCTTTGGAGCTCACATTTTCTCAACGGAGCCACGTGCAGCTTCCTCTAGTTAGTCGTTCAAAACACTGCAAGCAAGGCTTTTAGAGCCCCAAGAAGAAAAGCAGAACGAGTACAACCTGTTGCCAAAATCTAGTGCACATGGGGCATGGACGAAATTGTCCTTTGCTCTTATACTTGGGATGCACAGGAGGGTATTTGATTGCAAGTTTTTCAGTGTTTGTTTTTCTTCTTCATTTTTCTTCTTGCAGTTGTTTCCGGGCAGTTCAAGAGGGCCCCCATCCTGGCCTTCCTCCGCCAGCCATGTCACGCTCCAGATCCCCTCCAAAGGATATGAGGGGCCGGTGGAAGGACAAGATTTCCCAGTTGCATCCCTTTCTGGGTGCTCGAGTGGAAGGAGTTGACCTTGCAGAGGTGACCAAGGAAGAGATCTTGAGCACTTTTGCTCCGCTGCTCGAGGAGCTCGGGAAACAGTATGGTTTGGCGCAAGACGTTAGGTCAGCTATTGAAAGAGCACTCAGGCACTCGAACCAATTTTTGGCATGTAATTTGGGCCCCCAAAAAGGGTGCCAGGGCTAAGCCCTAAGCACCAACAAACATGAGCAAAGCCTT
This sequence comes from Durusdinium trenchii, assembly GCA_963970005.1. Lineage (NCBI taxonomy): Eukaryota > Dinophyceae > Suessiales > Symbiodiniaceae > Durusdinium > Durusdinium trenchii. Next base: position 466,341 of record CAXAMN010007779.1, read on the forward strand.
GGTTCAGCTGACCCCCAGGTGACTAAAGCTTGGCCCCTGAAGGAGTATGGAATATTGCTTTTCCCAAAGCAGCAGGACTTGTCTCCCCAAGTTTTCTTGAACTTTATGAAGAGTTTCCCAGATGTGGATCTTGAAGAGCTGGCACGGGCCAAGAACCCCTTTGCGCAGGGAGATCCCTCCTGTTTGCCTGAACTACCCACGGTCCGTGCTCTTGGAAACCTGACCTCCGATGTCGCCTTACACCGGGGCGCTACGCCCGAGCTCAACCAGATGGGCACTGAATGGCATACCGATGGCTGTGGCATCACTGGGCTGTTTGCTGCACAAGTGCCAGGAGGAGAGATCAAAGAGGATCACGCTTTGAATAGTAATAGTCCCATCCTTGCGAGTAGTAGCGATGCACCTTGTTGCTAGTAGCTTCTTGTTGATGCACTTAGCTACTAGTAGCTTCTTGTTAATGCACTTAGCTACTACTAGTAGCTTCTTGCTACTAGTGGCGATAAACCTTGTTACTAGATGCACCTTGTTACTAGTAGTAATGCAGTGGCTACTAGTGCCAGGAGGAGAGATCCAAAAGGACCACGCTTGGAATAGTAGTAGTCCCGTCCTTGCGAGTAGTAGCGATGCACCTTGTTACTAGTAGCTTCTTGTTGACGCACTTAGCTACTAGTAGCTTCTTGTTAATGCACTTAGCTACTATATAGTAGCTTCTTGCTACTAGTTGCAATGCACCTTGTTACTAGTAGCTTCTTGTTACTAGTAGTAATGCACTGGTTACTAGTGCCAGGAGGAGAGATCAAAAGGACCACGCTTTGAATAGTAACAGTAGCGTCCTTGCTAGTAGCAGATGCACTTAGCTACTAGTAGCTTCTTGTTACTAGTAGTAATGAGCTTCTGGGCCCAAAGCCCTAAGGCTTAGGAGACTGGCCCCCTGCGGCTGCCTGTTTGGCCTCGCGGCTGAAAGGCAGTGTCCACTAGCGGCCAGCCTACCTGGCCGCAGGCCTCAGGTTGTGCCTTGAAGCTGGTGTGACCCGCGTGTGTTCTCGCGCCATGGATGAGCTGGAGCCCATGTGGGGCGACCTCCAGGAATCTGTGAGGAATGGGGTGTTTGGCCTTTTTTCTGGCCTGAAGGCAGGGTATTTCCCCTCGATCGGGCCCTCGACCTTCGTGGCCGGCAACGTGACATCTTTTGGTGATGAGTGGATTGATTTACAAGCCATGTGGTTTGTTCCGAGAGCTGGTTTTCAGGGCGACAAAGACACCTTGAATGTGAGGATTGCATTCCAAGGGTTGAGCGACAAGTGTTTGCATGTTTGCCCTGGCATCCAAGTGGTTTGCATCGGCGACTGTTCTTCCATGCTTGATGGCAACACCTTGACATTGAGAAATGCTCGCATTTGTTTCAGGCCTGAACACGAGCCGACATTACCAGTTGATGTCATGCACTTGTTCTGCGGCGCATATGGTGGATGGAGTCAGGCCGTCCGCTGGCTTGACAAGACCCAAAAATTGTGCCTTGGACAAGAGATGTTCATCGACAGAGACCCACAGGTGATGACCGTGTGGAACGCCAAGCACTGTGCTGAATTTCGCAGGCTACCATTGGACGCCAACCAAGCCTGGTCACATGCAAAGAACGTAGGACTCTGCGGGAACATCGCTGACCCTTCGATTATTGATGCATGCAGGTCCCAAGCAAATCTGGTAGTCACTATGTCTCCGCCATGTCAGAGTTGGAGCAAGGGAGGGCTCCGAGCCGGCATCGAAGACTCCAACGGACAAGCATTTTTAGATGCACTGGTGTTGGCTTTTTCTGTCCAGGCGACTAGCATTGCTGCCGAATGTGCGGATGACATAGTCACACATCCTCACTTCAAGATTGTCAAAGCCCTTGCAAGTGCCTTGGGCTACAAATTAGTGTGGGATCAGGTCACTCCATACCATGTCATGACCTCACATGCCAGATCTCGGTGGTTGGGAGTGTGGGTTCGTGCGGACCTCACGATGCAGGCCTTTCCATTTCAGTTGAGGCTGCCGAGTTTTCCTCGCACTCATTGGACTGACCAGTGCTATCAATTCCCCATCCCATCACGATGGATTTCGCAGTTGCAGTTGTCGGACTCTGAATGCAGGATGTATGACTCAGTTCATTTCTTGCCACCGGCCAAACGTGCCAGGTTCGAGAACAAGAAGCCAGCCACCAACGAGGTCATCAGATCCAGGATCCCGAATGGATCAGATGTGCTCCCGACCTTGTGTGCCTCATATTCGAGGCAGCACCACCTGGCTGAGCATCACTTGAGACAGAAAGGCATTTTTGCGTGTCTTCAGGAATCGGCATCCGGATTCCGGTTTCTTGACCCGGCCTTGTTCTGCAGCCTGTTTGGAACGACTGAGCACGTTGTTCTTTCTGAGAAGATTGAAGAGTCATTCCATTTCGTAGGCAATGCCATCACCGTCCCACATGGAGTCCTTGCCCTGTCCATTGTTCTGCATGCCACCAGTTCGTGTGCTGTTGACCCGATTGGACTTGTCAGGGAAGTGTGGGCTCAACGACTGACTGCTTATAATGCCATTTTGTTTGCTCTGGATGGACTTGTTCATTTGATCCCCATCAAGGACTTCTGGAAGTGGGTTTCCATCAAACCAGGCCAAGACCGCTCCAAGGCCCAGTGGACCATGGCAGGTAGTTGTGCTGATGTCAAGTTTGAATTTCAGGTTCATTCAGATCAGACCATTCAACAGATCTTTCGTGAACGATGTTGCATCCCGCAAAACCTGCTCCTGCAAATTTGTGGTCTGAATTCAGACATTCGCATATGCAATCGCACTACCATCGAACAGATTGCCTGCCAAGAGAACACATTTCGGCTTGTTCTCGGCTTTGCCACACTTGGCGCGAGCTTCACGCAACCTTGCGTCCCGACGCTCGTACTAAGGTCATCGATGAGTCTTCCAGTGAGCGAGCGGCTTCAATTCCACTGCTGCCCATCCGGAACCTTGACGACCACTGTGAGTACAGCATCTTCCTCGAGATCCAGCGAATCGTCGAAACACTGCAAGACGATATTGCTTTATCCAAATATGAAGCCACAGTGGTAGTTTTGCCAGAGCAACTCAGTATCACTGTGTACATCTCGAATGATGAGCAATCCAAGTTTTTGCAGCGTGTGGCAAGTCTGCCACTCTTTTCAGACAGAAACAAGCGATTCTGCAGCATCCAGGGAGAACCTTGTCAATATCTATTGATCTCTACTGCACAGTACTGTGAGCATCCACAAGCAGCAGAGATTATTGTCAGGATCAACAAGAGCTTTGTCGTTGGAGCCTGTATGCCAGATGGTGGTCAACAGATCGACTTTTCCATCAACGACATGTGTCAGCCACTCACTATCAGTCAAGTCAATGGCTCCCAAGTGCCATCAACGGGAGTTCCTCTTCAGGATGGTGACATTGTTGATGTGTATTGGCCTGCCCCAGTGCATGCTGGTGGCCACCACCACAACCTTGCAGCTCCACCGACATTGCCGGCTTTCTCCGATTTCACGGCCAGAGCAGAATTTATGTGTGATACATATGGCTGGGTTGCTACGGATGAAATGTTCCACTACACACAAGCACTCCAATGGCAACAAGACTGGTTGCGATTTGGTTCACCTCAGCTCTGGGACATCACAAAAGGCGATTTCGAAGCTCCTATCTTCGGTGAACTCGACATTCCCAACAATTGTGTCACGGCTATTCCTGTGTTGATTGGAAGCCATTGGGCCGGAATTGAGGTGACACGCCGTGGATCTGAGACTTCAGTGCTCTTTGTGCAAGTACCAGAACGCCTGCATGTTGCCCTCACATTTTTGGTCGCTCGCCTGCTTGATATTGCTCCGCACCGCTTTCTGGTTCAGAGTGAGTTCAATGACCCTCCACCGCATACTTGTGGCTGGAACCTCATCTTTCGATGGTATCGCAGGCATGGCATTCATCAGGGCATCGCTGACATTTCCAATCATATGCAGCTCACACAGGAGTACAACGACCTGATCCAAATTGCGATGCAGTGCTCGTGCGAAGACTGGGCCCTGGCTCAGATCAGCATTGATGTTGGGCAACTTGCCTATACACTGCGGAAGAACTTCCTATGCTTCCTGGCAAGACGGGAGCTTCAAGGGCGACCACAGCAGCAGATTGCCTTGTATGTAGCCTGTCCACCACCGACACCGCAACCACAGGCACGCACTGCACAGCCGGATCTTCCACCTGTCCATGTGCCACAGCAGCTTGACAGAACTCAGATCATCATTGACAGGATTCGGCATCGGGTGACGATGATTCTCCTCCATCCAGGCTGGATGTCATCAGATGAACTCGATATATCGCTGGAAGGTCCTAGAGCCATGAACCCGCAGACTTTGTTCTGCCCGCCTTCGTCTTGGAATGTTGGCTCATCCAGTCTCCACTTCCTCAATGACTACATCCCTGACTATCGAGCCTTCAACCAAGTCATTTGGATCATTGAGGTTGACCAACACTGGGCGCAGGCTGATGCTTATTTGCACGAAGACGCATCGAATTTCGCCTTTACCTTTCCGGCCAACAGTCACATTCGCCTCCAACCGCTCGTTGATCACTTGATCAACGTCACTGGAGCACGAGACACACAGATTGCGATCCACTTCTATGATCAGCAGTCTCCAATGCACATGTGTGGGTACCACCTTGTTGCGCAGATCTACCACAGACTTGCCGCAAACACAGTCCCGCTACAAGCGCCGCAAAGAAGACAATTGAGCTTTCATCCGCTTGCAGCAGACCTTGATAGAGCTCATTTTGAGGCTCGTGCTTTGTGGACAGCAGCTGGAGCTGACCCGCACCTCATCGATTTTGCAGCCAACATCAGACAGTGGTTCCTTGCCCGGGTTGCAGAAAACCGCTTTCCTGCTGAATACATCTCTGCTGGAGGCCAAGATCAACCTGACGTCCAGATGAAGACCGCAGAAGATGAATCCGGTACTAAGACTCGACCGGCTTCGTCCCACTCAAGTGACAAAAAGGACCCATGGCTCAAATCTGACCCGTGGCTTGGATCAACACCTCGGCCAGCACAGAGCAAGTGGGAAGACTTGATCATCAAGGAACCAGTTCCTTTTACCGGAACTGACGGTGCTTCGCTACTCCAAACTCATCGTCTCCAGGTTGGAGGAGCACGAGGCGGAATTGTCTTTGCTACGAAAGCACATGTGCAGGACATTGCCAAGTGTGCAGGCTCAAATGACCTTGCTATCCTTTTGCCAGCAAGCGACAACTTGGCGTTGCCTATGCTCCACAACAAGCTGCAAGGGCCTTACGAGGTCTCAGTCGATGATGTGGCTGCCAAGATTGCGTACAAAAGACTTGTCATGCTCTTCATCATCAGAGGCACCATCAGCTTCAAGCTTCCTACACCTGTGGCAAAACTCACGACAGGAGCTGTATGCGAAATTGTCCTCGAAATCGATGGGAGGCTTGTCAACAAAAGCGATCTTGACCGCTTTCGAGAAAGCCCGATTGCCACCTTCAAGAACTTGCTGAGCCAGATCGTGCCCAAGCTTGACAATTCAGCTGTCCTTTTTGGATATCGTGTCGCCCATCATCCGGGTGGTGAGAAGCAAGATCCACTACTGCAGTGCATTCTGAAAGCCCCACATGCAGTTCGCACTCCACTCATAGAAGCAAGTGGATTCACCCCGCTGCTCACGCGAGACTTTCTGGAAAAAGGTCGCAACAGCGAAGACACTACAGTCCTTCCTCGGTTTTGGCCACCGACTATGCCTGAGCTGTCCAACATCCGGAAGACTGTTGATGGCACCGATGGATTAGCTGGCCTTGTGCTCACCCGCCGAGGCATTGCACCGCGTGTCTGGGTTTCGAAAATCGGCAAGGCAAGAGCTCAGCTCCTTGCTGATGATCCGCGAGTTCTGCCGGAGAACATCGATGTGATCCCGAGATTCACATACTCCCTGGCAGGGTGGCCTGCAGCCACCGGAGCTTCACATGTTGTGACGTCCGTCATTCAAGCTTTGAAGATTCCTGCCTTGCCTTTACGCACTTATCGTGCAGCTGGTGTTCATGTCTGGATCGTCACAACAGACAAGAAAATTGATGCCACTTCGTTTCCCTTGCAGATCAACGCTGACGTCGTTGAGATCCTCATCCAAGAGATCGAGCATGGGCCACCCAAGAGTGCAAAATCAAGTGGCAAGGGACAGACAAAGGGCAAAGGGAAAAACTCCAACGCCTCCGAAGCTGGCAAAGCTTGGACGTCACCAGTTGTCCTTGCACCAACCCCTGCCCGTCCCGATGAAGCTCGCATTCAGCGACTTGAAGACAGATTTGATAAGATTGAAGCTCGACAAGCTACTTTCGAATCCCGCGTTGATGGGAAATTCGACTCCATCCAAGATGCGCTACGCCAAATTTTGGCGAACACGAACACCAGGGCTCGTGAGCCTTCCGGTGAATCTCCACCGACTAAGCATTCGAAGCAGTGCTGAGGATTTAGGGTGAGAACTTGGACTTTTGTCCCGTTTTGGTTCTTCGTTGTCGCTTGGGTTTTTGTGTGCTTTGGCTCTCCTCGGCCTGGACTTGGCCAAGCTCTCACCGTGTCCTTGTGCATCCTTGCAGACACCCTTCACGTCTGCTTTTGGGGTTCTCGCAATTTCGATAATTGCCATATGTGTTTCTCAGCTCAGAGGACGACATGGGCCTCTAATCTCGCTGAGTACCAGTTAATGGACTTTTGGATCCGCTCTCTCCTTCCACTGGCTTCACATTGTCCGTGGACTTCGTTCTCTCTGTTCGGTTTGCACCTTTGCTATGCTTGTTTGCGGAGTGATCTCGATCCTCAATTCATGTGCTTTCACCAGTCAGACAGTTGGACCTTCCAACCGTTCAATTTTGCCGTGCAAAAATTTCGCATCCAGCGTTGTCGGAAGGGGGAATTTCGCTGCCTTAGGCACTGTTTCCCTATTCATCATGTTTCACGTGACACTTCAAGTTTGTGTTTCAAGTCCTTCGACTCTACCTTGGGCTACCCAGGTGAAGGCCCCACAGAAGGCCTCTTCTCGCTTGTTTCAGCTAATGTTGGGTCGGTGCTGGCCGACAGTACCTGGAAAACATGGGATGCCGATTGCATTTGCTTGCAAGAAACTAGAGTAGGTAAAAACAATCACAGATCGGCCTCAAAGAGCTTTCAGAACGTTGGATTCACGCCTTGTTTTGGTGACATGCTTCCTGGATTGTGGTACGGCAATAAATCCACCAAAACGCCTTGTGGAGGCACCCTGGTTGCTGGGGGATCTGCTTATATCCAGGCTTTCGATCCTTGCCACGATGTTTCTGGCCTGTACACTTCCCTGTTTCAAACCAAAAGGGTTGTTGCTGCATGGATCCAAGCCACTCCTAAGAAGAAGGCTCTTGTTGTTTCGGTTTATGCGACAACAAGTGCTTCCCAAGACCACAGAATTCATGAGGCCAATAAAAAATTATTTGACGACATCTTTTTGTTTCTTGCACAGTTTGGGAGGATCCCTATCATCCTTGCGGGTGACCTCCAAGCTCCACCAATGAGCTATCCGGCAATCTCCAATGCCATCTCATTCCAGTCATGGCATGACCCGGTTACTCGTGTCGATGAACAAGGAGAACTCATTCGACCCTTAACGTTCAGTAATGATGGAACTTTTGCCGGTGTGGGAGAAGGATGTACCTCTATTGATGCTGTCCTTGTTAATGACATCGCATTTGCTGCCCTTCGTGAAGCCGAAGTCCTTGAGATTTGTGGGAAACAACACAGACCGATCAAACTCGTTTTCGAGTGGGCAACCCTGAACCAAACTGGGTTTCACGTAATTAAGGCCGCTCCCCTGGTGCTCGATGACTGCACCTTTGACTTGAATTCCCCACTCCCTCTTGTTTGGGAGGACAAATGGAAAGACCGTTTCGATACTGCCCGTGACTCTGACGCCAAATGGGATGTTGTGAACTCCTTCCTGCAGGATACCCTCCTAGCCAAAGGGGCTCGCTGGGGAACAGGTAAACAAGTGCGAGGGGCTGAACCAGTGTTTGTCTCCAAGACCATCGCGCCCAAACAACTCTCAACGCACTGTGCTGCAAACCGGCATTCGGTCCAGATTGCAAAGTTGTGTGGCAGACTTAATGAACTTTTTGTCCGCCTCTCGAGAGATGAAGGTACGGCTCAAGATGCCTTTATCACACAGAGAACAGCAGACAAAGCATGCCGGCAGCTTAACCAACTGTCGGCTCCCATTTCTTGGCCTTGTCACACTCTGCCAACTCTCACATGTGTTTACTTTGCAAAGAGATGGGCTGAAGCTGCGCTTAAAACATTTGAAACCCAGCTTCGTGCCAAACGAATCAAAAGCTGGAAAAACAAGATCCATGACTCATCTAAGCAGGGCTGTGCCTATATTTTCCATCATTTAAAGAATAAGCAGTTGGATGAACCCACGAATTTGGTTGTTGATGAAAAGAACAACATCCTTTTCCAGCCTGATGAAGCCCTTAAGTTCTTGAACCAAGAATGGGATCAGGTTTACAGTGCCAATCTGCTTAGTCATCATCCGTTGAAAATGTTGGAAACGGTTTGGCCGTACATTCAAGACAAACAAATTCCTGCTGATCTTCCATGTGTGTCCGGCAGTGATTTGTATGCTACCATTCAGCAACGGAAGTCTTGCGCCGCACCGGGGCTTGATGGATGGCGCACCCCTGAACTCCAGAGCTTGACACCGTGTGAGCTCCAGCCGGTCGCCAACTTCTTTGAGCTTCTTGAAACCTCGGCGCTTCCATTGCCGAAAGCTCTTGCGTGTGCAAAACAGGTGATCCTGAACAAGCCCGGACCCTCCACTGCACTTAATAAAAGACTGATCACGATACTCCCTGCCATCCTTTTGGCCTACACCGGAGCTAGGTTTAGACAGCTGCAACTGTGGCAGCAAACTGTCATGCCCCCAGGAATTCTAGGTGGTATCAAAGGTCGCTTTATGTCTGATCTTTACAATCAAATCAGATTAGACATCGATGATGCTAAACACCAGGGAGATGCGCTTGTTGGCATCAAACTTGACAAAGCCAAGGCATTCGACAGGGTAGTCCCGCAATATGTTGCTGCGTTGTTTATCGCTTTCGGCATTCCCAAAGGAGTCACCACGGTCTTTGTTAAAATGTATGATGGTCTTCATAGACATTTATCATATCGCTCATGGATGTCTCCTTCCGCCACAACGGCGTCTAACGGAGTATGCCAAGGTTGTTCATTGTCTTTGTTAGCCATCAATGTCTACAACAAGGTGTGGTGCCATCTTTTAGATCACCTACCCCAAATTTTTGCTCGAGCTTACATCGATGACTCTTATTTGTGGTGTAGATTACAACATGTCGCTATTCTTTCAAAGGCTATTGAGCTGACCCGTGTGTGGGACCTTTTGAGTGGACAGAAACTTAATGAGGGGAAGTCCTCTTTGTGGGGCACCAACTCCTCGGCTCGTCAGGCCGTTCGCTCTCAGTTTCCCGAATTCCCGATTGTGCTTGAGCTTGATGTTCTTGGAACCAAGGTGTACACCTCTGAAAGGCCCTCTTTTGGGTTCTCGGATGCCAAACTTCGTAAAATACTGCAGGACACGGAAAATATTGCAGCCCTTCCCGTTCCTAAGTCAATTCGAAGTTTTCTCATTGGTGCCAAGATCATTCCGCAATTCACTTTTGGGGCCCACATCACCAAAATTCCTAAAAAAGCTATCAAAGCTATTCAGAACGCTATTGCCAAGGCCCTGTGGGCCGGGCAGCCTATGTGGCGGTCAAAACAGTTATTGCAGTGCATCCTTTCACAGCCTCACCGAACGGAGCCCATCTTTGCGGGAGCCTATTTAACCATCTTGGAGGTCTCAAGACTGTGCTTCAGCTCCTCGGAAGCCATTTGCCAAATCCGCCGAACGTGGCAGTCTAACTGCCAACATAGTTTGGCAGCTTGCCTTCATGCTGCATTTGAAACCTTAGGGATTCAGGTTGATGATGATCTGTGCATTTCCTTTTTGAACTCACCTCCTGCTCCCTTCTTTCGGCTCTCACCCAAAGATTTGAAAAAGGCGTTGCAGAACATTGTTCGACAGGCCTGCTACAGCTCAATTGATCCAAAATCCCGTAAAGACTTTTGCAAAGTGCAAGGCATTTTTGACTTTCAACAAACGGCTCGACTGCTTCGGTCCCCCAATTTGAAAAACAAGCTTTCGGCCGATCATGTGCTTCGTCTCGAAAATGTGTTAGTTGGGTGTACCTTAACTAACGACCGCCTCGCTGCCTCAGGATGGGTCACATCAGCCCAGTGTCGCTTCTGTGCGAAAGAGAAGGAATCCCTGGCACACCTCATTGAGTGCCCCAATGTGAGAGAGCAGATTGGAGATCCGGTGTGGCATGAATTTGGTTCCAACTTTGCAATGCTGGGGCACTACGTTCACCCCAATTTTGTGGCCAAAAGACGGCTGCAATTTTCTGACGTTGATTCAGTTGACATTGCCCCGAATTTCTGCCCTGACCATACTGAACGAGTGTGGACTGACGGCTCTGTTGTCCATGCAGACAAGTTTTGGATCACGAACGCCGCCTACGCTATCCTTGACGAGCATCGGAACATTCGACACCAAGGAGTAGTGTTTCATTGGGCAGTTTCCGCGTACATCGCTGAATTTTGGGCGATAATCATTGCCTGTGCCAGCGCCGCTTTTCCCACAACGATTTTCTGCGACTGTAAAAGCGTGGTTGATCAAGCCCAGAAGATATTCGCAAATGAAAGCCCTGGACGTGATTGGACTTGCCATTCTTGGTGGTGCTTCCTACAACGGGTTGTTGCTCTCCGTCGACAACAATGTGACACACCTTTCAAAATTGTCTGGATCCCAGCTCACTGCTTTGAGGGCATACCAGTTGAATATTTGACTCCAGAGCTCGCAGCCAGTCGACAAACCACTCTTGAGCATATCCTGCATAACAGATTGGTCGATGCAGCGGCAAAGAGCCTTGCCAACAGAACGGCTGTCGTTGTATCCGAAGTTCAAGCGGAAGTCACAGTTGCGTTGCAGAAACACCAACGTTGGCTCATTGATCTCCATGAGATTTTGCCAACACATCAACCGGACAGGCTGGTTGAACCGAAGTGCGACCAACCTGCCGAGGAAGTTAGTGTCGCTTCTTGTCAACGGAGATTTCCATCGTGGCTTTGGAGCTCCCCGAGAAGTTTGTACACCTGGGCGCCCAAAATTCCCAACCATTACCCTCCCCCCCCGAGGTGGAGCGGGGAAGCACAAGATTGGCATGAGACGATTTCCTTCTTGCGCCAACTCAGGTGGATGGTCGATGATAGTCAGTCATTCTCCTTCAACGAACTTGCGGTCATTTTTGACTTTTCTGGGTTCAGACTCGTTAAAGACAGAGACCTGACTACATATCACGACATCTACAGGACGGTGCGGGATATTCTGCAATACTTGAATCATGATGACAAAGCTCAGGCACATCCTGGCATTTTCAATACCACCAAGCCCCGTTGTTGTGGCCGAGTCCTTCCGCAGGGCTGCATCGAAGGGGCCATTCCCTTTGTTTCCGACGCTGGACGTGTACAGATTGCACGGCTCTTCACACAAGGTGCAGGGCGATCCTTAGCATCTTGGAAGATCCCCCTGTCTCCGTGACTGGTTCATTTTTGTGGGGTCATTTGTTGTGCATAGACCGGAGTGTCCTGCACAATGCGGACACCGTTTCACGGTGAGCGTCCGCATCGAGAGATAGTTACTAGTAGTAATGCACTGGTTACTAGTGCCAGGAGGAGAGATCAAAAGAACCACGCTTTGAACAGTAACAGTAGCGTCCTTGCTAGTAGTAGATGCACTTAGCTACTAGTAGCTTCTTGTTACTAGTAGTAATGCACTGGTGCCTGGTGCCAGGAGGAGAGGTCAAAAGGACCACGATTTGGGCCAATGGTTACCATGCCTGGGAGATTCTGGATGACCAGATGAAGCAAAAAGCGCTGGAGATGCTCGCCTGCTTTTCGGGTGTCTGGCAAATTGGCTGTTTGCGTTCCTTGTGGAAAAGCCTGCAAATGGCTGTCCATTCTGGCAAGCCTTGTGAGGCCAGTCGGACACGCCGAGAATGCTAGTTACCTGTAGTATCCTCTTTTTGTAAAAAACGGATTTTATCACGGGGAAGAATGCTATGACCTGACAGGTTTTAGGCCATCGATGCCGTGACAGTTTCCAAGTTGAGGAATGTAGGCGCTCCCAAAGGCTTGCCAAAGGGCACACAGGCCCCACTCTCGATATGGAGCCTGTTGGTGCATTTCTAGCTCCAACTTACGTTTGAGGGGTTCTCAGTCACTTCGATACTTGGTGGGTTGTCCCTGAATATCATTGAATATCTACAGCATTCTACAGCCGAAGCCTTATTGCCAGCAGTTTTGCCCAGTTTGCCCCACTGCAGCACTCAGGATGAAGCTCCACTTCGGCCCCAAGCACACCATGGAGGCCTCGGTGGCAGAGATCTACCGCCGGGGCGGGCGGATGAGCCCCAACGGGTTGAAGCTCATGGAGCTGGTGGCAAAGGAACAGCTGACAGCAGAGGAGAGGGGTCGCCCTGTCCAGGTGGATCCTGTCGCGGTCTCCAGAGGTTTGGAGCGCCCAGAGCCGGAAATCCCAAGAGCTGCTGGTGTTCAGGGTTTTAGGTCTTTAGAGGGTTATATTATATATTCTTTGCATTAGCATTTGGGTTTTGAGAGTTGTGCTTAGCCTGGATTGCCCATTTGGAGTGCCGTTACCTGTGCAATGATTCTGCATCTAACTGTGTTAATGATTTACAGAAAGCCACATCCCCATTGCATGCATCCGAGTACGCTTGCTGAATGCAAATTAAAACGCATGGCGAGATTCTATACGAGAATTGCCCACGTGAATGTTGGCAGACATAGCTTCGGAAAAAGGCTTACTTACATACCTGATAGAGGGGAAAAAAACATTAACAACTGAGCTACCAGCCAATGGATATATATATATATATAGGAACGTGACGACCAAGAACAAGAACAATATATTCTACGTTTCCCTGGTTTTATATCCAATTTTGTGCACTTCATCGAGCACATTCTATTGTACCCAGCCACCGGCTCACTCTGCAACTCACCACCATCCATTACTTTTTGAAACACTTTTTTGAGGAAGAACATTGAACATCATGGAACAACCGTTTTTTGGGGGGGCACTCGCCTGGATCTTGATAATATATCCTCAAATGAAAGAACTCGGCCTTTTTGGTCTTTCACTATAGCACGTCCTGCTGCACAGCCTCAGGAGCTCCGGCGACGCGAGGCTACGGGAGGGAGGGAAGCGAGGCACGGCGGATCGGTTCCTTCTGCCCAGCCGGAAAAAAACGACGTGGACTTTCAAAGTTGCAAACTGCGATGCTAATCAGCCAAAAAGACGGATAGGGTAAAGGAGGCCGAGAAGGTGTTCGGGTCAGAATCATGCTCCAGTGGAGCCGTCGACTGGACGTGGATGATTGATGTATTGGAACTCTGCTGGTTTTGAGTCCTAAGCTTGTTGGATCGGACGGACCATTCCGAGTCACACTTGGACCCAACAGCGAGACACAAAACGCCGCCGCGGGCGTTTGGTGCAACGCGCGGGGCGTTTTGTGCAACGCGCGCGAGCCGACGCCAGGAGCAGACGAATCCTCGGAGATACTTGCCCTTTCATGGCTCACCCGTTCGGAGGCATCCCTTCACGAAGCGCCACACACTTTGGACCATGCCTGTTTTCCTGGAGAGTGGTGAAGGCATCTTGGCACCGAGACAGCCACCCTGCAAACATAGGAAAACACACACACACACCAATTGGATCCAGTTTTGAGGCGTCCCAGTAAATGGTCATCTCCTGGTAAAGCTCAGGAGGAGAGAGAGAGAGAGAGAGAGACGGCACCTGCCGCTTTTGACCTTGTGGTCGCGGCTTGCAGGGCATATATTTAATATATTAGTTTTTGGTCCCCCAGGGTGCCGGATATGTTGGGCACCCTGGGGGGCATCGCCAACATCATGGAAAAGAACCGAGAAACAAAACGTTCGTTTGGCCATTGCGGGAGTGAGCCTGGGAGCGCGCCACCAGCCGATCCGACCACCAGTCTTAGTGCAAACATTGTTTTAACAATCTACGCAGGGAGGTCATTCGAGAAAAGGCACAAGAAAGGAAAGGACAAAAGATAAACCGAGTGCGGGCGCTCGCGAGCGCTTGCAATGTACTGTATCCTTCTTTTGGGATGGGAGTAGGATGGGAGTAGGTGTGATCACCGCTCCACACGCAGCAGGGAGGGTTTTTCACCTGCCAAGGGTGTGAAATATGGCGGACGGTGGGCCAACCTCCTGCTGAGCCTACCAAGCTTCTAAAGTCCAAAGATCACCAAAAAATCGGAAAAGGAGCACATGCCAATGCTCACATCGTTTTTTTTCTCGAATCGCCACCTTGTTGCTAGGTATGACGGTGGAAGAAGCCCGAGATTCGTTGGAGCAGGTGTTGCTTCCTGGGACATCTAGGCTTGCAGCCTATGTGCACGAGTGGTCTCCAGGCGATTTTGTGTTGTGGGACAACCGGAGTACCTTGCACTCAGCTACAGAGGACGGGGGGGGTGCCACCCTTACCAATTCTTGAAACTCTAGGGTTCAAGTTATTTGTTGCATTGCATTCCTTAGCATTCCGGATTTTGGTTGATCCAACGGGAGGTTAGTATTGAGAGTGGCCCTGCAGGTGACAGATGCTCCGCAGCTCATGTACCAAGCATTTTTGCGGACCAAAACTCCCATGGGTCCTGCAGGCGAAGATATGTAGACGGAGCACTGTCGTGGAAGCGCTTAGTGCTTATATAGATGAGCAACTGCCAAGACGTGATGCCCGACTTAGCAAAGAGCGGGTTGTTAAAGCCTGCAGAAGCAGCGTTTTGGCAGATGCTGAAGTTCTTTCAGTGCTCCGAAGGGGCCCCAGGGTGGCTGCGATGATGTGAAAAAGGGCTGCACTGTAACACGCTAGTATTCGGCATTGTCTTCAGTTTTCCGGTGCTGGTTGGTGGTCATCAACGATGTCAATCTTTGGGCACATTAATATGCATATGTCACATGTCGTATATCATCAGCACGGAAGTCGGAAGAACCACGTTTATTGAAACCAATTGCCACGTTGTGCGGGCCTGTGGAGCTGTGCAGCTATGCCGGCATTTTGGAAGGCCTTAATTAAGGGCTTACTATCCCAAAGCTACTAGTAACAAGGGCATCGCTATTAGCTACAAGGTGCCTTACTACTAGTAGCTAGAAGCTACTAGTAACAAGGGCATCACCCTGAGGACCAAACACACCTGCAAATTGCTTGGCACCTACCGCCCCCACCACCGCACCCCAAAAACCTGTAAACACCTGTGAGTGCCCACATCAAAATGCTCCCTTGAACTATGGAAGATCCCTCAGCGTTGCCCACATATTCACACAACCCAATTTGGGACGACTACTATTTCATTGCTTATTCCTTCCGAGGCACTTTCCAATTCGATCATGTTTGGATTGACTCTTCCGTGCTTATGGATTGACTCTTCGGTCATGCCAACAGGGCTTCATTTTGAAGTATGTGCCTCACTGGGATATCATTTGAGCTGCCTGATGTAGGATTCCTTTATTAAAGGTAGCGTGCATCACTTTTGGAAAATGTTCCGGTTCACCCAAATCAGTGAATCTTGCACATTTAGGCTTTGAGTCAGGGGGCAAGGTGCTTTCACCATGGTGGCCATCATTGCTTGGCTGCTAGTGACTGGAGCAGCTGCCAGCGGCTGGAAGGACTGTGGTGATGATTGGACAGGCTGCTGCAAGCAAGATGCCAAGCAACTTTGTTTAAGCTCAAGGATTCTTGCTTTCCAGACTTGACCCACTTATACCGTCTTATGCCCACCTCGTTGCTTCTGGGGCCAGAATTTGTAGGCTTTCATCACAAGTACTTCCTCATCTCCAGACACTGCGCGAGTGCGCGGGGGCCGTCAGGTATTCTGCAGTGAAGCCATTGGTGACCTTCACCAACGTCACGGAGCTCAATGCACGTGGAGAGGCCGATGTGGTACATATCAATGACCCTTTCTTCACCATTGAGGCCGGCGGAGTTGGGAACACCTCTCCAGTTCGATCACCCTGTGGCATGAGCATCCGATTTTCCATGTGAACTGAACACTATTTTGATGTCTGGAAGTGATGCACATGTTTAAACCACATATTTTTGAGTCTGACATATTCCTGGGTTAGTTTGCATATTGACTCCCCAATGCGAATATATTTTAATATAGTAGTGCACCATATCATGCGTGCTTCATTCAGAGAAGCATGCGACGTCTCCATGGAAATTGTAGGGCTTCAAATGTTTAACCAGAAACCTGCCTTTGGAGGTTAGGTCAACCTTGCAGGTGAAAGGTAAGTCTTTGGCCCAAGAGACCATCTCCAACATCACTGTGCAAATCCGTGGCTACTGGTCGCTCTCACAACAAGGCCCCTGGCTACGATACGTGAACGTACGGAAGGACCTCTGCAGCGACAAGGATGTGGTGGTCCGGAAGGGCTTCTGCCCCATGACGCCAGGTGCTGAGATTGACAAGACGCCAGGTCTGCAAAGTAGGCCTTTGAACCGTTCCAGACATGTCTTTTCTACCAACAACTCTTGGAGCTTGACTCAGCATTGACAGTTATATAATTACTGCTGGTCAATGTCATATACTATTATGTAATTAGTTGGCTCACGGAGTTCAAAGCCGCATGGCACATCTAATGTTACAGTATGATATGCCTTCGTGTTTGTAGCTTCCCGGGCGAAGCTGCCGAGGAAAGTGAAACATGGAAAGCTTGGGCGTTTCACGCCGGGCGGTTTGTACAAATCGATTGAGACCTGGTGGGTTGGTGATAAGCCGATCGCTTGTGTCGATACAGGGATTTGGCACTTGGTGCATGATGCTTCCCTGTTGGTGTGAACTTGAAACGCCATCGAGCGGCAGTGGTCGCATGTGGTCGCCATGGTGAATGGAAGAGATCCATGATACACCCAACAGGAGCCGTTTGCTCATTGATCCATGCTTTAGCTTGCAATTACAGGATGCCTCCTCCATTGGCCATGTGCAAGCTGTATTGTGCCATCAGTTGGCAAAAACGGGTGATGTGGAGGATTCGGATGGAGAGCCGGTATGTAGGCCACAACAGTTAGTACTGGAAGAAATGCTGCACCATGTGGGGCCCTGGCACATTGCAAATGCTGCGGTTGCCCTTTTTCTTACCTGATGCAGGATTCTTTGCTCAACAAAGGGGTGGTCAGATGATGAGGGAAGATGATGATTTAAATTTAAGCAAAATTTGTAAGTGTCTCCGGGTGTCAAAACCGACGCCGAAGTTGACCTATGAACTGTGGTCGTTGGCGGTCATACAATACTGGTTATCCTTCCTAGTATGTGGATCGTAGTTGGGTTGCCTCCCCGTTCCGTTGGATTTGAAAGTGATGTATCAGGAACCTATAGCGGTCTTTCCTCAAAGCCCCCTCGCGCACCGCCTGGCGCGCCAGGCCGCCAGGCTATTCACTGAGGGATTGGTGTGGAGGAAGTGGATTTTCTGGATCCGGAGGACGCTTCAGATAGCCGGAGGGGGCTGTAAGGCCTTTGGCCCCATCAAGCTTGGGAGACGCTCCAACCCACATGCTGTCTCTAGTTGCGGAGCCTCGTTGAAAGCAATGATGCTTTTGGTCATAGCCTTGCGGTGGTTGCCAAAGCACATTCCCTGACTGATTGAGTATATAGTCATAAATGATCCTGACTGTGATCATTTATCATTTGTGGCAACCCCTTCAAATCTGCCTGCTGAGAGAGACCTGATGGGAAAAGCGGACTGCGAGTCTGTTGGCGTGCGAATAGGTCCAAACCGTTCCAAAACTGTTGTACAAGAACACGTGAAAGCATCACCAGCAGGGCCAACGGCACACTTTTCTTTAGGGTCGAACGATTGAGAGAGCGTTCGGGCTGACCGGAATCTGCCGGTCTGGGGAGCTTTCCCACCTTCTCTCCCGCTCTATGAGGTTTGGCTTGCACAAGTCAGAACGGTGCATCAAACGTGACTGCTACGCTGGCATGTTTTGGATTGTGTGATGGACCTCCCACGCCTCAGATCGCTTGGTTGGCCCCACAGGCTACTACGTGCTGCCCAGGAATTTCTCGTGACATGCGCATGTTCACAAACACTTCGCCGGACACCACCAGCGTCGTTGATGAACAGTCAGCAGTTATGCTGATGCTAAATGTCATACTGTAGGATTTTGCAATCATGTTCCAACACCTGCGTTCCAGAGATCAGTGCGACAGTGTGATGGCATGGGCACCAGTGTTTACCCGCCCCTCCCCGAGCCCTTTTGGACACTGCAAATGATGGCTCCATGGTGTCCTGCTGCTTTGCAAGTGCCCAGATGTTGAAGGAGAAAAGAAGAAATCCTAAAAAGCAGAGCCCAAAGCATGCCCAGACATGATCAGCGAGAAGCTTTGTAAGATGGAGGTCTATCAGTGATTTCAACGCTCAGATCCTTGAGAGGGTGAATCAAAGCAGAAAAGGTGTTCAATCATTCTTTGTGGAGCTGACTGCAGTTTGATGACTTCCATTCAAGCTAAAGCCTGGTTTACTGCACAAGGGCTCAGGACAAGGACACGCATGCTGCACACATATAATCCGACGCTGCCAGGTGAAGAGCGTTGGAGGGACACCAGGCTACAAGTGTCTGGATCATAGAGCAAGTCGCTGGACATTATGGCGGGTCATAGAAACATATAGAAACCGTAAACCTGCATGAACAGCCCATGGGACGGGAATCAGGTCTGAGAGGGTGAGCAAGTCAGTGAGATACATGAGCTGCGCTAAGAACCTCCCTGTTCATGTTTAGTAGTGGGCTTGCCACACTTTTTGAGCACAGCTCACATCTGTTTGATATTTGGAAGAACCGGGGCACGTGGGCCACCTCTCAGGCCCGCTCTACGAACGCTCGGGCCGCTGCACCGAGGGCTCCGAAGTGAGGGACTCGGGCAGCGGGCAGGGAATGAGATGGAATGAGTCTTGAGGATGTCTGAGGCATTGAGCCCCCTCTAGAGACCGCATGAGATTTCCTCATTCCGAACGCGAAGCGGTGATTTGGGCAGAGATGGGTGTTGCGGATTTCGCGGTGGTTCGACTCACCGCGACCCATCCCACAGCCACAACTTGCGTCAGCGTGGCGTGAACACGCGAGCGAGAGAGCGTGTGCAAGTGCATGCATCCTGGTGAAGGGTTCCCATAATACTGTGAAGAGATCCCATAATTAATACTAATACTAATGTTGCGTCAACACGTGATTGCTTTGTGTGTGGTGCCAATATAGTTGGAACAGGAAGCCCTTGACACATCCGCGAGGTAAATGAGCACCAAGTGACTCAACTGACCTTATTTAGTTCGAGGTGGCGTGTTTTTTGGCAATCAAGCCACTGAATCCTGGGTGGAAGGCCCATTTTCTATTTAGTTTGGCCATGTTGGGTGAGTTCAGATTAGATATACATTGGTTAGAGCTAGAGATTTTACACAATACAGGTGCCAGAAAGAGAGCATATAGTTGACAATTCAAACGCTCTGATTTTAGATCTACAAGATTGCATTGGATTGGAGCATTAATTTTCATGTCGCAAAAGCATGGATTTCCAACGTGTCGCTGGTTAGGTCTACTCCTTTGGCATGGTCATGCTGGAGATCATGACAGGCGGAACTCCAGCAGAATGAGCGACCAAAGCTTGGCATGCAGTAGCTAGAGGCTGTTTGAAGTCCTGCGTGCCTTTCGTGACCTTTCTATGGCTATGCGGAGCTGTGCAGCTGTGCGGGCACGGGGGTGCACCTGGTCACACTTCTTTACTCGGAATATTCCCCTTTGCTGCAACTTTTGCTTCGACGCGTCTCTTCGCATCGTACCCGGACCCGAAGGCTTGGCGCCTTCGTCCACTGACCCTTCAGCTCCAGGAGGCTCAGATGTTTCGGGTTTTCCACGTGGAGCAGTCTTTTCAAATGCAGATGCGCGCAGTCTTTCCATTTGACCGCTATCATGCACTTTTGCAGAGTTGAGGCATGTGCTAAGCATTTGCAGCAAGAGTTGTCCTGCAGTTCTGCATTGCTCCGAGGCATCTCCTATCCAATTGCGCCAGTCTCAAAGTGTCTCAAAGTCAGAGCACGAAAGCGGAAAGCGCATACAATGACCCGTTCGCTCTCCATAGCGTGCTGTTTAGTGATGCTTTGGACTAGTGCAATGAGCTCACACTGGTCATTTTGTTTCCCAGCCGTGCACAGCTGCCAAGCAGACTGCGGATGACTTCGCTGCATCAAACGCATTCTTTGCTCACCTCCTAACAGTTCCCGGCGCCTTTGGCCCCGATGCGTGTGTCCAAGGCTGAGCGTGTTGCACCCAACTGCCCTGGAGCACTCGAGCGCATGAGGTCCCAACCGTGTGGAACATGTGGAAGCAACATGGGCCAACTGAGAGGATCAAAGACGACTCTCCTGATGAAGCTTGATGACGTTTCGAAATGTTTCACAAGGTGACCAACTGCAACTTCAATCAACGCCATGACCAAGTCACTCATATAGACGCTTTGTAGCTTTGGGACTTGTCCTTGCTGCTCCTTCGTGGAGTTTCGCTCATGAACAGCTTCTTCGAACAGTCCGATGCATATTCCATCTCGGGGCCCTGTGCAGGTGTGGGGACGTGACAGCTGATTGGTTTGGCACTTGGCGAGCAGACTTTGATCGACATCCGGCCGGATTGGTGACGACATCGGCCGGGAACACCAGGCGTTGCTTGGTAAGCTGGGGCATAGAACACCCTTCTCCGGTGACTATATATAGGCGTTAGAAGTTCTCATCCGCGCTGTTGGCATAGTGTCTTGGCCTCGGTTGCCTTTCTCCTTCCTAACTTCTTTGTCCTTCCAGACGACTGGCGCATTTCATACCGAGTTGACGCGTTGAGGCCACCGGCTCTCTTCCAGGAACTGGCCTTGCGGGGAAACTCGAGTGTTGGAAAGTGGGTGGGGAATGGCGGCCAGGGAAATCAGTGAGGAGATTGGTTGTGGAGAGTGGAAGACTCGAGATTCAATCAGCTTGTAAGCCTCAAGCCACGACAACATGTGGGTTTGGAGAGGTGTGGAGTTCTTCAAGGTGAACATCTATCAACTGGCCCCTGGAGCCTCCTTCAAAAGCCCGTGTCTTCATAGCTGGAATGTGTCATGTGAAGACGATAAAGCCTAGGAAGAATTCCCTCTCCACTTGGGCAGCTTCAACCAAAAGGGCCAAGCCCTTACACGTATGTTTGATTGGCGGCCGCTGCCTGTGAACGTGTGGCTCAGCCAAAGCGAGGTGAGCACAGGTCATGAATGTGCTAGGATGGAATGATATCACGCCCATCTCGCCACCTGCCGATGTCAGGCCATGCTTGGGGCCAACTGATTCCAGACATTTTAAGGCTTAGATCTATGTTGGGCGCATGGAGTGTGACAGTGATGTACCGTACATGCCATGCACCCCACGATTCCGATCAATTGCACCAAGTGTCTCAAGATCCTGCGGATGACACAGGCTAAGGTTTTTTTGGTGCCAAGACAAGGGCATTCTTTGCAAGGCAAGGCAATTCAGACGCCAAAAACGATTACTGCACTGTAACTATTTCTCATGAGGAAGCATGACATGGGGGAAACTGAGAAAGCCAAGATGGAGATCTCCATTTCTGAGAAACGCAGAATACCGACGCACACGGAAAGCATATTGAGAGGTGTCACAGGTGTCCTGGAGTGTAGACCCTCGGATGAGCAGCGATGGCGATGCAGCCCATCAGCTGGCTGCGAGAGGGAAATGTGCACTTGCTTTGGGCACCTGCATATGCATGTCCACAACAGAACGCCACTTGGCATCAGCCAGTTTCCGCTTCTTCAACAGGAGAACACAGAACCAGAAGACCATGGTTTGGTATCCGGAAAATGGCAAAAGTACACTTATGCCAAAACATGAACCATCATGAAACATCTAATCATGAAACATCAGCTCTTGGTGGCATGGCTTGTTTCGGGCGACTTCAATTGTACGAACCTAGCCCTCGGCCCAGATATATCGTTTCTTCATTGTTGCTCCAAGAATAAGTGACAGAAGGAGAGAGAGAGAGAGAGCGAGATGGTGTATATAAAGATACAGCTCACGGGAGAAGAGAAAGCAGCACGTGATCCAGGTGCTTGCTTGTGTTACACTAGTGTTACACACCACTGGTCCGTACGTCAACACTCCCCTAGCAATCTCCTACCGGTCCGCCTCTGCAGCGCCACTCGGGGTTGTCTCAGTTCGCTCCGCCGCTCCGCGACCAACTCAGTTGGGTCCCTTGTTACGTTCGTAGCTTCGCTCCGCTATTAGTAAGGCCAGGAGCTACTAGTAGCGATGCCCTTGTTCCTGGTAGCTTCTTGTTCCTAGTAGTAATGCCAGGAGCTACTAGTAGTAATGCACCTGATACTAATAGCAGGCGATGCACTTGTTACTAATCCAGGCTGCAGCAAGCTCTGCAAGAGGCACGTGGAGCGGTGGCGGACAAATGGCAGAAGCACAAGAAGACCAGACACAACAAGATGAGCTGGCAAAGAGTGAGAAACACTTTGTCCTTGTTGCTAGTAGCTTCTTGTTACTAGTAGCGATGGCCTCCACCTAATAGTGTCCTTGTTTCTAGTAGAGAGTGAGAGAAAGAGAGAGCATAGAAGAGGAAGGAGAAAAGGACTGAAGACGAGACCAGCCACAACAGGAGAAGCAGAAGAAGGGAACGGAGAAGAGAAGTGTGAAGTGTACAAATGTGCACTGTGAGGACCCCTCACCACCATGGTTTGGACCAAGATCACCATGGTACAAGCTTGACGACAAACAAGGACCATGACTCAGGTCAGCAACCAATGACAACGTCGAACTCCAGGGATGCAAGTCGGCTTGCGTGTAGAAAGCATACATTGTACACATGCAACTTGCACCAATCCTGTCGGTGACACAGCTTGCACAGTAAGTCTTCAACAGCCACCCTACCCGACGAGAATCGTTCAACTTCCGCGTGGCATGAAGACGGAACGAGCAACAGGTGGAAACTGAGGCATTGCTCCAGTAACCACCCTCACAGCAGATTGTCTACACTCTACACTCCTTTAGGAGGAAGGTCAGACCAGTGGACCTACAGAGAGGGATACTTGGTGAAGACATTGGAAGTCTCATGCACTGGAGAAAATGCGCCCACGCCAGACGGCTGGAGAAAGACAGACGAACAACTGCCAGACGAACAGGATCGAACAGGCGACAACACGGAGGACTTCATCGAGAGCTCCTTCAGTGCGAAGTCCTTAAAGGACATGCGGGGAGAGGAGAAGAGTGGTTCATGGTCAAGCCTGGAATTTCAAGGACAAGACCAGCAGCACCAGCAGCTAACACAACAGAAGAACCGCTGGCCATTGCTCACCAAGGAACAGGTCAGTCAAAGAAGACCTCAATCACAGCAGAAATCATGATCAACGCCAGCGCCACCCCTGGCGCAGGTATGCCACCTCTCAAGCACCGGAGACAAGTGGACACAGACTTGCAGGCGAGAGAGAGTGCAACCGGACCCGACAGGGAAAGGTGATGGAGACCTAAGAGGATAGACAAGGTCAAGAAGAGCGCTTGCACAACTGAAAGACTGAAAGCAGCTCCTGAGATAGGCGACAGCACTAGGACCCAACAAAAAGCAACAATCATGTTGACCCAGACCAGCATCATGAGCCAACCAAACACAGGTGAGGACAGATGCAAGTCAATCTTCAATGTTTTGAAGGGATCACTTGGAGGCGAGAAGATTTGACAAAGATCAAAAGCTGTAGTAGTTTGAAGGCAGCTGAGTTGGCCGTGCATCACCAAAGGAGAGATGTAGAGATACAGCCTTCGATTTGTTTAAGCAGAGAGAGGTTCCTGAACATGTTGGCTCAAGGCACCAATAGCACTGAACCAGATGTACAGGGTTGCAGGTCACATACAAAATAGAGGAAACAGAAGACAATGCGTGCAAAAGAGTTCAACAGAGCTCGCAGCAGCCTTGGTCTTTTGTGAGGGAGAGAGAGAGAGAGAGACAGAGAGGGAGGAAGAAGGGGGGGAGAGGGAGAGGGAGAAATGCATGCTGTTAGATTGAAGTATAGAACATCAATCCACATCAAAAACACATCATTTCTTAGCGAGTTGCTGAGGTGGTGGCATACGCGACGGATGACGCTTGGCTGGAACTAATCATCCCAGAGCCATGTCATCTTCAAGTTTGCCTATTTGCCACTTTTTGCCAATCTAGCGAACCTCAGGACAAGCAGGAGTTTAGCTACAACTCCTTCAATCCGGGCCGCGACTTTGGACCCTTGGACCTTTGTGCCACTGTGACCTACTGCCGTTGGGTGGACGCCTTGATTCAGACGCACACCCAAAATGCCCTGGTGCACATCACCACGGAGCGACCTGAGTGCTGGAGCAGCTTGGGTTGGAAGCCGGCTGAAACAAGCCGCCTCGTGGTTTTGGTCGACCTTGCCGGGGTCGTTTGTTTGGAGGAGTCATGTTTCTGCCACATGTCCTTCGTCTTAGTCATTGACAAGAATTGAATTAGTCAAGGACTTCATAGTCAAAGGATGTCAAAGGTTCAAAGAAACAATACATTGTGGCTTGCCTCTTCTCTGGGGCGTGACAGTTGAATTCCGAAGCCAGGTAACACAATCACCCTTTGCGGTGCCTATTTGGTCCTGGCGAAGGCATGGAAGAGCTTGGAGGAAAACTTTGATCTGAAAAGATGGCTTGCAAAGCCTGCAGTGAGGCCCTACCATGCATTCAAATGTATTTAAAGATTTTCCAAATAGGTGAGACCCGGTCGCCTTCATGGCTTGGAGTTCGAATGCCACGTTGGTCGGCTCAAAAACGGCAGCTTCGTCGGCTCGCCATGGACCTTTCGTATGACCAGTCCTTTCTCCAGTCTGGCCAGACAACTGAATCTGGCCATTTGGTGCGAAGGCATGGCGAAAGCAACCGGCAGTTAGCCAAAAGGTATGGTAATGGTCCAGATGGGGTGACCTTCACATGGAACCATAGGAGCGCCCGGAGGGGTGGTGTTGGGGTGGCCCTTGAGCATCCAAGCGCTCAAAACTTGAGGGTTCACGGTGAGTCCTTGATGAGAAGTCGGAGGCTCAAAGATCTCCACCAGGTCGAGCAAGTGACTAATCCAGCAGCACAATCAATTAGACTATCAGACTATTGCACCCCGTGTCATTTCAACCACATGTGCCTACTCGAAGGACCTGCTGGGGACAGAGGCTGCACGGAGCAGCCTTAGATGGCTCAAAAGAGCTTGTGGAATCTTGCTTGGACCATCCAGATGCCAACATCAATGCAAAATATGCGTGGCTGGTTCCTTACAAGCAGAGCCTTGCCTGCACTGAAAAGTAGTTTTATCTACCTCCCTTTCTGCAGGACGGAGCCACAAGGTCTTCTTTCAGCTATGGTGCTTGAAAAGGCCAGGAGCCTTTTAAGGACACCATTCATACAGTAGGTACATCTGCAGTTTCTGATCTGGACATATCTATTCTAAACAATGCTGCAGCCCCCAAAGGTCTGCAGCCTTGCGCTCCGAGGATTGATCAGCTCTGCACTGGAGAGGCCATCCATTTGGCTGCAAGCCGCGGCCATGTGGAGCTCGTCCGGCTGCTGATTGCAGAACGGGCCGATTTGCACAGCAAGGCGCGAGACAAAGGGGTGGGGTGCGATAAGGTGAGAACGGTGTGAAAATGCTGACGACTTGGCCTACCAGAATCTGGTCATGTTTTGAGGGGAAGCCCGCCGCCAGGGCCCGAGAGAGGCACCATTTCCAAGTGCCTCACACGTCAGGTGCAGCGGGAAAACGAGAACAACTACAATGTCCTCCAAGCTGCCATCTTCCGGGGCGGCAGTGGGGGCTCTCGCGCCATGATTCAGATGCCACATGGTTCTGCAGCGTGTTTCTTTGGGGTGGGGTAGAGATCACCGATTTGGACAGTTGGGCCGAGTTTTTCAACCCCAGAGTCTCAGGGTGAAGGCCAGGGGGACTGCTCTTCGACTTTTGTTTAAATTTGTGCTCCTTAGGTTGGAAGCTTTCGGGAAGAACAGATGGTGGATTGTCAAAACGACTCATTTGTTGGGTGTTCTTTCGACCCGAAATCTTCTGAATTGAGTCGATTCGTGGCTTTGGGTTTGGTATGGTTTGGTCGACCGCCCGACTGGGGTGTGAGCAAAAGATCAGTCGTCCAGAGCGACTCAAAGATACCCGATGCTGAAATAGCTTCATCGAGACGCGGTTGATGGACGCTGGGCCCCCATCAACCGCAAGTCTTCGTCAAACATCCCGGGTTTTTGACTTGTGGCCATGGGGAGACCGTAACGCAATGACACCGACAAACATGCAACGCAAGACAAACAAGCTTTCCCATGTTGCAAAGAGCTTCAAAATTCAAGGAAGCTTTTTGAGTGGCAGATGAGCTCGCCCAGGTTATGTGCCAAAAACGCGGACATCTCGAGCACCAACATGAACGGAGACACCTGTTTGCACCTGGCCTTCTCCACTGGGAATGAGGAGACGATTCGAGCTGTCGAGCAGGAAATGAAGAAGAGAGAGAGGGAGGGTCTACTGGAGGCTACCGTCACCGGTAAGACGCGCTGAGTGAGTTGGATGTGTTCTGAGTAAACATTGGTTTGGATGACTGACCCACCATAAAGCATCAATATATCGTACCATATAGATCATATAGCACGGCCTTGTTCCATGGCCGGGTGGTTGACATGTCGAAGCAGCATCCAAACCACCCACCCACCCTGCAAGGTGAGCCCTTTGGACTATGTGCGGCCTGAAAGCCCTTTGGAACTGGGTATCATGTCAGGCCGTTTTCACGCCCACCGTTTCGTCCACTGTTCCGCCGGGGGCTTTCGCGCTGCGCGGGTTTGAGACGGCCTGTGGTTTTTCTCTCGCGGGCGACGTGGGAGGCATGCTGCATGTTCCCATACCTTCCAGTTTCACCGACCGGAGCAGAGAGACCTTGAGATCTACCGATGATCTACCTACTGCATTCCGACCGAGTGACTTAGGCCCAAGGGGCTTCACCGGGACTCACCTCACAACGTGCTTTGTCAGGCTCGATGAACCGTGAATCCCTGGCGCGAATGGCGCCCTGCACCATGGCCAGTCTGAAGCTCTTCATCCACCGCGCGCCGGAATGCATCCCCAGCTTTCTGAGACGCTTCGGCACGGATGAAGACTTGGCTGACACGCTTTGGCCCGAAACAGGCGGCAGACCGAGTGGTGAGTGGTTAAGGCACATGTCATGTTCACGCAAGACGGAGTGCTTATGGTTTTGGTGGTGTCAGATTAGACATTTTATGATATTTCCTTGGAAATGGAGGGCTTGCTACTGATTCCTGCAATGGGTGGGGGGCCATCAATGATCGCAGAATACTGCCCTCGCTCATGCGGATAAGTATTTTTTTGCTCAGGGGGTGGGTCGCATGATGGTTCATCACATTCTGTATGTTTCCTGGCATCCTACACAGCTGCCTGTGGCCACTTGGGAGGTGAGTGTGAGGCGAAGCTTTGCAGTGACGATCTGCAAAAGATGCTGAGGGACTGCCCTGGAGCAGGGCGAGCCATCCTGGAGAGTAGCACTGTATTGCCTCAAGACAGGACGGGAAGGGTCATTTGGTCACATGCCATTCAACCCACGTGTGATACAAGCATGGACTTTGGATGGATTTGGTCAGACATGTGACATTTGTAGCGAATATTTGTGGGTACTGAATGCCTCCCGTTTTGGACTGCGATTGGTGGCTCGGAGGAGCGAGGGGAACCACAAGCTGCCTCCGCGAGTAAGCTTTGCTCCTCGATGTTGGACGTCACGGATGTTGGGCCTCTCGCCCTTCTGCTTTCGCTTTATGTGCTTCTATGAGCCCGAAGCGGAGTGGAAGGACGTTCAAGAGTGGCACCGTCACTCGGGATCAAGAAGAAGAATCAGCCAAAGTGGAAATGGGTCCTTCTGTCCGAAGTAAGTGGAAAAGCCAAGTTGTGGATTTGCCATGATTGCCAAGTGTCCTGTATACAACTAATTACGAATCTATATTGTGGTCCCATGTTGGATGTGTACCGAACCAAAATCGACGCACCACTGTGGCTGCAAAGGTCATACGTGCGTGTCAGGGGGCACATGGCTCATAAATGCTCATAATCTGAATCTGAACCTCACATACTCAGCCTAGGGTCTTGCGTTTCAGGTCAGTTGACGAACAACGACGACAAAACGGATCCAGACCTCATGAAGGAGGTGAAGATCCAGGTGTGTCGCGTTCCAAACATCATTACTCCGGGCTTCTTCTCGGCCGTCTTGGATGCCCGAGTCGGATCCGAGCCCGCCTTGTTCTTGTTCGAATGCGTCCCCATTCGCGCCGCAATCTCCTTCACCTTTTGGAAGGGAGCTGTGTGGATTGATATGCTGCAGTTCTTACTCTCGGCTGCCTGGAGAGTGAGATGAGCTGTGGTCCATTTGTATTATATATAATATATATAATTATAGAGCGTACATTGTGTGTGTATACATGCACGATACAAAGACATTTCTGACTGTATTTGAGCTTTTTCATGTGTTTTTTCCCTTGCTGCGAGACAGTTTTGTTCATGGGACTGAGCTGAGGAATCCCGAAATCCCTGACCTCTACTTGGGGATTTTATGATTTGGGGCGCCCAAATCCAGTCAGTCATCCCCAAAAAGCTGGACACCCTGATGACACGCAATCTCTCAGCCGGTGGGAGAGCCCGAGGTTTGGGGTTTGGCGCTTTTGGTCTCTGAGACATGGAAGGCACAGGAGGCCTCCGTGTGTCCAGAGGCTGCAGAGAATCGCTTGAATGCCTCCGTAGAGGTTCAGGATCACTGGAATGAGACGATCGCGCCCGTCATCAACAACACCTTGCAGAAAGTCTGTGAGAAGGAACTGGCCAAGGTCTTTGATCCTTGGGAGGGTAGTCAGGTGATTCCCTTGTTTCAGGAGATTTCCGGGTCTTCGACTTGGTGGCCTTCCGTAGGGTGAGCGACTTAAATATTGTATAATTACAGTTGAGTCCTGCCGAATCGTGAACCGAATCCACCGAGAAATCGAGCTTCAACATCACCCATGACAGCGACGAGCAGCATGAGCGCGGCGTTGTGGCTGACTGGGTCATTGCCAAAGGCTTTGTAGACTTTCTGCTGGAATTGGCGCAGTGCCCGGGCTGCATCGGGTGTATCCGTTTGTTGCTCTCAAGACGCGAGCATGGTAGAGCATGCTATACAAAGCTATGAAGTGACACACCCACTGTGGCGCTTTTCTGAATATATAGATGCGTTCTGATAGATGACCATCCGCTGCTGGGGAAGTCCACTATTCTTGAGACGACACTTCCCAGCCTTTAGCGACAGGAACAGATCTGATGAACTGTAGTAACAAGTGCATCGCTACCAGGAACAAGGACCCTAACGGCATCGCTACTAGTAACAAGTGCATCGCAACTGAGGTTTGGTGGCGCCTTGGCCATCAGAGAGATCCGCTGCTACTGCCGCTTCGGGAATGTTTGGGACATCATACGCAGCGTGCTGCCCATTTTGCTCCTTGCGTTCTATGACTCGCGGGAACTGCAAATCCTCGTGGTTTTGACACGCGGACTGAAGCTGTTTTATTTGGTTTGGGATCTCTTTTTGATGCCATCGCTCCCCGGAAGAGGCCATCCCCAGGCTAAGAACGAGGTGGTTTAAAGTCGGCGAAGAACTCTAAGGGTCTACTGGGTGCGGCTCTTGGAGGGTGCCACTTCCTGCGAGAAGATTGGTCATGCCTTGCTACCACTGGCCAAGCTGGCAACAGGTGCGCAAACGTTTCGTTTTGGGCGACCGGTTCTGTTGGGTGCCAGACAGGTTTGGACAAACATTTTTCTCAAGATGTGACAAGTTTCATGTTGAAACGAGACAGGGGGTCTCGACATGGTAAACGTCCGATGAGGGCTCTTGCCGGCCATTTCCTTCACGGTGCTTGGCTTTTGTGCCCTCACACACGCACTCTATGCCGTGCAGGTGGGACGTGGGCGGGTTGGGCCAAGTGTTTTTTGGAGAGAGCGCATCGGGAGACGTCAGCCGTTGATGATGCTGGCGTTGAACCACCGAGAAAGCGCTTGATATCGCCTGATAAACATGCATAGGCGGTTATAGATGTTTTGGGTGAAGTGTTTAGATGTTGTTCGGGTCTTACCGTGACTTTTTGTTCCCGGATGTTGAGATGTTTTGGGTGCTTAATTTGGGGCAAGAGAGTCGTGTCAAGCTTTGTCGCACTCTGAGATTGGTACTTCAAGTACCCTTGTACCTTTGAGGCCAGCAACCACCAGCGGTGGACTCAACAATCAGGTCGAAAAGGGGTCCTAGCAGCATCAAACCAATACCCGACCATATCAAACCCATGTATTATCATGTCAATTGATGTGCGAACCATGCTTCAGCCCGTCGCTTCTCCGGCTTCCTCCGACGAAGCCCGACTCTGCGAGGCGTCCCCGCAACACTTGTGGCCGAAGACCTTCTGGTCGAGTTCCCAAAGGCTCATTACGCAAGATCTGGGAGAAGGTCCGCCAGCAGATTCGCTGGAGCATATTCTCCTTTTCTTAGGCCGGATGGACTGGGGTCAATGGACAAACCAACGGTTTGTCCGGCCTGTAAAGCCTTTGGGTCGCAGCTTTCTAGTTGAACCATTGTTGGGACCCATGTCGTCCAACAATCGCTTTTTTGGCTCCATGCTTACCTTCTGGACCCTGTTTGAATGTTTACTCAGATGGCTTAAGAGTCCCCCAGTGTCTCAGGTGTCCTTTTCTTCTCCATTTTTATGATGAACGTCTTCATTGGCGTGATCAACGACCAGTATTCCGCCGAGAAGACCAAAGCGCCCCTGGCCTTCCAGAGTCTCCGCGCGAAATCGTGCTTGACCCACCTCCTGCGACTTGACCCTAAGCGCTCGCCAGTCGCGCGCGCGGCGTTGAGCGAGATGGGCCATGAAGTCCTGGGTCACCGGTGATTTCGGGGTTCCGCTGAAGAGGTCCGTCGGACCTCTTCGGTTCCCGATGTCTTCCACCTTGCGCGGCCCCGACGTTTCCTGCACGCTCGGGGACGCAAAAAACCTTTCGAGTGAAGAATCCAAGGCGCATGAGCGTCATCCGATGTGATATACTCACCGCTCGAGCTGGTGCCGCACTGGCCTCGCTTTGCGTGCTCACCGCGGTGTGGCTGCAACTGGCCGCGCTTCATTTCAACCTTCAATTGCCAGGTGGGGCAAACGATTGTCCGATTGACCAGATTTGATAAGCATCCCCAAATTATCCATGCAGATGCCGCTGAGAAGGGGCCAATGAAAGTCTTTTGACCTTTGCTCTATTTGGTTTATCTATGTCTATGTCTATCTTTCATTATCTTTCTTGATTCTATGTGATGCCCCCCCTGTTCAGTTTCTTCAACACACTTGGAAGCGCTTGGAAGGCTGTTGGCAGTTCTTTGCCTTCTTGTTCCTTCAGCTCCTCACCTTCTGGGGCTCCTTCCAGTGCAGGGGTAACCAATACCCTTGGAGCACCTTCACACGCCAAGAGAAGCTGAGGAGGTTTCTTTGGATCTGTGAGCCCCGTGACTACGGTAAGTGTGAGGAGGAAACCGTGACCAAATGCTTCGCCCGTTCCACACCCAGGGCAGTCTTGACTTCGCAAAGCCTGCCCTTCATTCGCTCGGTCAGTGTGCCTCACGAAACGTCCACGCGAGAGCGTGCGAACACAGAGACGAACACCATTCTCTTGGGGAGGCTCGGCCAGGGGGTCGCATGGAACAATTGTCGCTTGTAATTAGTGCTGCTCCGCTTGCCACTGCCCAGCTGATAGCGGCTGGTCAATCCTAGGGGTTTGATGGGCATGACTCACCCCAATGATATCTAATTATTTAAGAAATAGTTTGTTGCAGACAGCTCAGCACAAGGTTGGGCGCTAATAATTCGCTAGATTTGTATTTTGTGACGGCTTCCATTGGAGGCACGATGCAAGTGTGGGGAAGAGACCCACTAGACTCCTTGGCAGAGTTGCAAGGAAGAAGTCCTGCAGCTGCGAACGCTTTGCTTCATTTAAGATGCATTGACCATTGCAATGCCGTATCATGCCGTAATTACATGTTATGTACGTGTTACTTATTGTCACTTCCCAGCTGCTTTTTCCGATTTCTTCCATCGGAATCACCGGCATGGAGACGCCACGGCAGACAAAAGTGGCGGATCACCGGCACAGGCTCATTCCATCATTAGTAGCAAGAAGCTACTAGTAGCTCCTGGCCTTACTACTAGTAAAGCATAGTAAAGCTATTAGGTGGAGGCCATCGCAAGTAGGTTGGAGGCCATCGCTACTACTAACAAGAAGCTACTAGTAACAAAGGGCATGGCTACTAGGAGCAAGGACGCTACTAGAAGCTCCTGGCATCATCGCTACTAATAACAAGAAGCTACAGTGTACTTACTTAGTAAACAAAATTGAAACCTCACTTGCTGACCCAGGGCTTTTCAGCGGCTGCAGCTTATCAGCCCTTTGCTCATGTGCAACTGCCCCACTTCGTGGATTGCCGTGGTGATGCCAGCAGCGTTTTTGAGGAGCACATGATGTCGCGCTGGGAAGTGATGAAGCCACCATCTTTTTTTTGGCGGAGTATCCCACACGGGACGTTGAGATTGGAAGGTCGAGGTGTTGCAACTGACCTGATCCAAGTAGAAAATGGGTTACCCTCCCTGCAACAATAATGGAAGTGGACAACCCCCTCTTGGTACAAGGGGCCACTGAATTGTATAGTGCAGTCAAGTTGATGCCTGCGACTTTCTTCGGAATGTTCGGCATGAGCTTGGCATCATTTGTCATGTAGAAGGCAGGGGGTCCCCCCTATGACACAAGAATAGAGTTGCTGCTTGCAGTACGTGTGTTTGAGTATTGGAAGGCGTTGGAAGAAACTGAGTAAGGCCTTCCAAAGCCCCGAACGAACTCGCTGGAAATCCGGCCAAACGGCATTCGCTGCCTTGCAGGACTTGGAGCCAGATTTCCAGCTCTCTGTCCTTGATGTCCTCCAAGGTGGCACTTTGCCCCCCGTGGATTGAAGAGTCAGGGTTTGTGACATTGAAGAGTCAGACATAGTAGTGACATAGTCATAGTCAGACTGCCAGAAAGCACGTTTTCATTTTCTTGGACTTGCTTCTGAGAGGGGTTCTTGCTCCAGCGTTTGTGCGTTTGGCAGACCGAGGAGCCTTTGCTCCGAACATGGTGTTATGATGTACATCAATTTCCCCATCAAGTCTCACTCAGTGCCACTCTCCCAGGCCTATCCCAACCCAAGGAACCACCCCCTTGTGCAGAGCCGACCTGTGGCAGGTTTGCAGCATGTGCGCGACCTGGGCTGGCTGGACTATCGAACTTATCCTGTGGAGGTTTCTGGCTCAGGTCCAGTCATGTACAGCCTTCTTCAGAATGTGTTCATGTCAGATTGAAGGTAGCAGCCTGCAGCCTGAAGAACATTTTCTCAAGAGAACGCTGAATATTCGTAGACAATTCTAGAGCTGCACTACGTGGTGAGTGGGGGGGGGATAGGCTTTTGGACGCCACAGTTGCTGGACCTCTCGTTTTCACCACAGGTGCACGCGTCCATGCTCCAACCCGAGCACGGTGATATGACCTGGCTGCTGCAGGATCGGGGTGATGGGGTTGGTGCCCATGGGCTGTTAGAAGCCAGTTCTTGAGGTGTCCGACGTATTTGAAGTGTTTTTTTGAGTGTAAGAGCACTGAGGTCTTAAGAGGGAGTTCCAACCACATGGCACTCAAGTGTGGATTCTTGTCATGCTGGTGTTCATCCTATGAACTATTTTTTCTCAATTCGGTTTTCTCCGACAATTTGTCGACAATTTCGGTAAACTAAGTCCTAAGTCAGATAAACAAATTAATTGGCACGTTCCCAGATTCCCAATGCACCTTGGATCAAGCTAGCCAACTAAATTAATCGACCCCTCCTCCAGAGGCCAACCCCCCCCGAATTAATGTTGATTGGTTTTGAGTGTGATGGCTGCTTCCTGCTTGGTTTGCATGCGGTGGCCACTTTCCTGCCTTGGTTTTAGTGTGGTGGCTACTTCCTGCCTGGCTTTCAGTGTGGTTGCTGCTTTCCTGCCTGGTTTTTGTGGGGCTGGTGACGCATCCCCCTGCACTTTCCCAGGCCTATGCTTGCCAAATAAACTACTCGACCCCTGCTCCATAGGCCAACCCCGCTTAATTAATTTTTGTTGCCTGGTTTTGAGTGTGGTGGCTGCTTTCCTGCTTGGTGTGCATGCCGTGGCCACTTTCCTGCCTGGTTCTTGTTGAGTGCTGTTCAGGTATTCCGTTGGCGTGGCTGTGGATGGTTTGCCACCTGGGGAGTGGAAATTATATAATTGAGAGGTTTATCAGGTGTCGATGAGTTAGGGGGCTAGGCGGGTCCTAAGCCCTAAGCAAAATTACAATAACCGTATAATTGAGGGGTGAAGACACCCTGCAATCTATTTCCAAAAATCAGGTAGGTGGCCCTTCTATTTTATTAGTTGAGGGCCCCCCAGGGCCCTATCTAACATAGGGGTCGTTATGATTGTATGTGCAGTGGGTTCGATTGTGGTTGTAAGCCTTGGATGCTTCTGACCTCAAGGCCCAAGGCAATAGGCTGAACAAGTCCAAGTCGCCCAAGCTAAGCCATCCAAGACTATCCAAGACCCAGTGTCCTTGATTCGGTTGTGGTGTAAAAGCGCTGCATGCGGAAAGAGTTCTCTTTCCTTCAATAGACTTTGTATGACTTTGTATTGTATGAGAGACACGATGGAGGATTTTGATCAACTTAATTTCTCCACGTAAAATACATACAGCAGTTGACATTTCCATGCCAGCTGCCCTCGGGTGCCAGTGTCGAACCCTTCCATCAACAGCAGGATCAGTCGTTACATTGTGCATGCTGCCATAATAGAGCAACATACAACTGGATTGTTTCCAAGTAAGTTGAACCCACAAATTTCTCAACTGTCAGCCCAAACTGGCCAAAGCTCCCCACCCGTCCCACTCGTTTTGATCCTTCGGACCGGGTCCCTTCTCGATCAGGGGAAGGCCATTGCCATGGCCAGCCCTTGGGTTTTGCCCGTGGACGGTGAGAAGCTGCCCGTGTGCACGCCCGAGGCGCGTGGAACCGAAACCGCGGGGAGAAGCCCCGTGTGGCAGCGAAGGAAGCCGGCTCCTCCCTGAAGAAAAAGAGAGTTGAGGGAAGCGACCGCTTGGGAGCGGCAGGTGGGGTTATGGAAATATTGGTTGTTCAACAGTACCTCAGAAAGCAAGAGAGGATCCCTGCTAATTTCACCATCCTTTACCGGAATATTGGGAGTCGGGAGTCCAGACATCATTCTTTTGCGATGTTTGTTGACTTTTCGCAACCCCTCGTCCGGTCCATTCCAGACACTGATAGGGACAATCCGACCAGCACGGTGGTTTTTGGAGCCACCATGTGCTTGCCTGTCTAATGATTGCTACCAGATGTTTGTGTCTTTGTTGCTCACTGACTGGCAGGCTTTGGTCCCGTACTTCATGCAGAACAAGGTGGGTGGACACACTTTATCCCTTTGAGATTCTGATGTGGTGCCCTTTCAGTGGGAACTTTGAGGCTTTTTAGGACTCGCACGATCTAGCACGTCGCAAGTCTACGCAACGCTCTTGGCATCTCTTGGCATGCCAGGTGGCGATCATAATCCAATGTAACCACCCACAAGCAGAGGAAAAGGGTGATCGACAGCAGCTCCTTTCCTATAACCCGAAGCTCTTCGAGTGCGCTGGCATCCGGCACGTGTGGCTTCCCTTCGAAGATGGTGGTTGCCCGTCAGTGGATATCATCCAGCGCTTCCTCTCCACTTGCGAGGCCAACGGCTGTGCCTTTGCCGTTCACTGTCGTTCAGGCCTAGGCCGAACCGCCACTCTCATCGGGGCCTTTGCCATCCGGCACTTTGGCTTCAGCGCACGCAGCTTCATTGGTTGGTCACGCGTGGCACGTCCTGGAACGGTCCATGGCAGTCAACAGCAGTACTTGGTGAACTTGGAGCCGTACCTGCGGATGCCAGACTGAAGAATGGAGATCTTATGACATGCATTTGACATGATCAATCCTACTGCAACCACATCTTCAGTATGATGTATCTTGATGTATCTGGAGCATTCAGTCCATTTCAATCCATTTAGCTTCCACATTGCACCCTCAAGCTTTGGCATTGTTCTGTGCCCAGGATGGGAGCGCCCAAAGCCTTAAGTGCTTTGAGCCCGTCAGAGCAGCTGCGGCTGCTCCCGCGCCGGGAGCTCCGATTCTGGGCACTGGACCTGGGGATCGAGCGGCAACAAACGGAGGGAAAGCCCGAGGACGAGATCATCCCGATGATCCTCCAGGCGAGAAGATGAAAAGGGTGGGGCCATGGCGGTCAAGATGCGGAAGAAAGAAAGATAAACAAAGTAACAACAAAGTATAACTAATCGACCAGGAGTCACAAAGGGGTGATGTTTAGTCCCATCCAGTGAGTGGAGAATGGGCACCCCTAACCCCATTAAGCACCCCTTTGTGACTGCTCGGAGTAGGGTTTCAGTGATGCTGGCCTTCCTTATCAGCAGTAGGTCAGGTTTGTATCAATCTGCGGTGGCTAAGGAGAATGCACGTGTGCAAATGCTTGCCTTGCGCTTCTGATTTCGAGACTCTCCCAAGTTTGGACACGGTGGGTCGCCGACAATTAGAGTTCTGAAAGAACATTTCGTTCAAGGCTATGAGTCTATGAACCCATTCTTTCAACATACAGATCTCTCAAAGAGCAGCGAAAATAGAACCCTCCGCAACCTGCCGCCCGCGCTTTTCAGGCGCGAGGCCACGTCGTCGCAGAGCATGCCTCCCAAGCCTTCCGCCCTCCAGATCCGGCCACCTTGCATTTGCGGGATGTGGTTTGCTCTTCCCTAGTAGCGATGGCCTCCGCCCTAGTATCGATGGCCTCCCCTTAGTAGCGATGGCCTCCACCCTACTTCAAAATCTCTTTGTTAGAGGCAAACGGAAGGGTAGTGCACAGAAGGGGTTTTGCAAATACTATTCTACTAACATCGTGGAAGGCGCGGGACATTCGTAGAACCCAAGGCTATTCGTGGACAGTTCGTGGAATGGTGGGCCAGTAGGAGAACTGACCGCAACGAAATCCCAGAAACCTTCGCAGAACTTCGTGGAAGGTATTTTTGATGCACTAACTTCGTACAAGCAATTTTTGCTGACCCCTTTCTCCACACACCCTCCATCTAGCCTTCACTTTGGGTGAATCTATCTACTGTATTCGATTTATTCGATTATTATTCATTTGACTCTTCGTTGGCCTCACTGTCGTCGGATTCCTGCTGAATGTAGCCAAACATCGTGCTGAGATAGCATTGCGAGCTTATCGCGGCCCGCTATTTCTCGATCAGCCAGCCAGCCAGCCGGCCGGCCGGTCGATGTACTACAAAAAAGTTTATATCATATACTGTCTTGTGCCTTAGCCTAGCATCTAGAATCATTGGACACATACTCGCACACGCACACGGATATTATATGTCAACTCCAAAGAAGTCTGTCAACTCCAAGGCCACGGTGCATCGCTCCTCGACCGGACCAAGCGTGGCGGCCGTCACTTTACCGGTGCCAGTGGCCCCAGGTCCAGAGCTGCTGGATCCGTCGCCCAGAGCGCCTGACTCCGAGCTGCCTGGTGAAGAGAACGCCTGGGCCGAGCTACAGAAATATTTGCGGATGCTGTGCAAGGAGGAGTCCAACGGCTGGCTGGAGGCCGGTATGTTCTATAGGACTTCAGGACTGAAATTTGAAGGACAGTGATTCTTTTCCAGATCCTCCAGGTGGCTCAGCTCGTGGAGAAGCTACGACAACTTCCCAGCGGTGCCGGCCCACCGCCAGACACTTCACCTGCCGCGCAGCTGTCATCAGCGGATCAGGCCGAGTTGGCGCGGGCGGCAGAGGTGTCGAAGCACAAGGATGAGGAGACCTGGTTGGGATCGAAGAATCGCAGGATCGAACGAAGGTCGTTTTTGAGTCGTTTTGGGATCGGATCGAAGCATTCAAAAGAACGAAAAAGGGTGTGATGATTGTCAGGTGCCGGTGAGGATCACAACCCCCATGCATGAACTGGTCATTGCAGCATTGCCCCAAGACGAGTTGTTTCTTGAATGTCCAGAGCACATGCATACTGATCTAGAGCCTGTTTTCCTCAAAGTGCCACATTGCTTATAGGGCATCATAGGTTTCAAGTATATAAGGCATTTTAAAGCCAATTGATATATTAGCATTTCTTTTCGCCTCGTCTCTACTGCCTACGGGACTCCAACCGCCAACGGCTGGACCGGATCGGATGATGTGGAGCCGTTGGGATAATCACTGGCGCAGCAGTCAGCTGTGAGTGGTTAAGGCTTAAGCCTCTAAGCATCGGGGTCAGCGAAGAATGTTGGGTCGAGAAAAGGGGTGAAGCTGACACCCAGATGCAATTTAATTACGTCTTCTGCATGTGCAATTCTATGAGCTCTCAGTTGCAAAGTATTGCCCTGGGACTTGTTGAACAGATCATGACAAAATGACTTCTGAGCTGGACCTATTGATTCTTTTTGTATTTAAAAAGAATCAATAGGTCCAGCTCAGAAGTCATTTTTTGTACTTCTTGGCCATGCTTGGCCATCAGACTGGTCAATCCAGCTTGGTCGGTTCAACTATATTCATTTGTGAAAGTGGCCGAAGCGATCCTTTCCAAGCACCGTCACCTGGCGGCCCCTCATCGCCCACCCGGTGCCTGACGTTTCGGGGCGTTCTTCGTTCCAGTCGTCGTTCAGGAGCTGCAGCGAGTCCTGCAGCAGTTCCATGCCGTCCAAAGTGACTGCAGCCAGCTGAGGTTGGACATTGCAAAGGGTTCCTCGGTGGGTTTGGGGAGTTTTTGGGAGAAGGCATCGGAGCTGTTTTGGGTCACAAAGGCGGAGAGAGAGAGAGAGGGGCTTTCGCATGCCTTTTGCCGTGCATCGTGCCAGAGGTAAACATCCACTACTTACCCATTTTATCCCCGATTCCAATGATTGCTTTTATGCCGGCAGTGCTTATTTATCTTTATCTCATTGTGGGATATTGTGGGCCCTTTCTGGGCCTTTGTGGCAGAACCCCAGTGACATTACAACATCACTGTGCCCATCCACCAGTGTGACTTTGCCAGCCATGCTTGCACAAATGGAAGAAACGCAGAACCCATACTCCGATGGAAGGACTGCTGCGCCAGCTGGAGCGCCAAAACACCATGAGGACACAGAGCTATCCCTACTCTACTCCAGATGGCGCACTTTGTCTTTCTCCTACTGTAGCCCCAATGCCACACAATACACACCCTCAAGCATCTCAAGCGCACGTCATTGGCGCTTCGGAGATGTTTGGCATTACCAGCGATTCTCACCATGGGGGCGCCGACCGCGATTCATCGTCCCTCTCCCAGGTCAGGGCGATGCAGAGGCCGAAGCGTCCGCGATGTTGATGAAGGCCCAGCTCGTGGGGCAGCTGGGTGAAGCCCAGGCACATGCGCGAAGGCTCAGGGAGCAACGAGACTCGGTGTTTTGAGGAGAGAAAAGATGGGAGAAGCGATGGTAGCAAAGCCAGTTCGGTGGATGTAAGGGGACAAAGATGATCCTCTATAGTTACAGTATGTTACAGTATAGGTTTAGTTATTTATAGGAGGTGTATTCAGGTGTCAAGTTCGAAAATATTGCATTTGTACTTGTCAGCCGCGATGAACGAAAAATAACGAGAAGGGAGGGACTAGCGACTAGATTCTTAGCAAAGAGAAGCATCCAGACCAAACGGCCAAACGGCCAAACCCACATCAACATCCATCGCCCACCAAGTCACCCAGATATGGGGGATCTTGTGGATCCGTGGATGTTGTCCGGATCTGCCGAAACTAGATGGAACTTGTCAATGATAAATTTGGTGGCATCCAAGAGCATGAGAGAGGGATAGGGTATTCGTATGTGGTAGATGAACAGGCTTCAAGCTTGCACTTTCAAAAGCAGTTCCATTTCCAGGGGGCAAACCGGGAAATTATCAGAACTCTCAGTCCAGTCGAGTCCGAGTGGAGCAACTTGAGTTGCAGCTGCGTCACAGCTCAGTCACAGCTACCATGTCGAAGCTTCCCAGCTCAGCCCATCTTGCCTTCCCAGCTCAGTGGCGTTGGTTCAATGTGAAAGCTCTCAAACGGACCCTGAGCATCGCGTCGTGTCGGTTGGAGGCGATCGCGTCGTGTTGGGTCCAACGGTTCAACGTCCTCCCAGGTGATGCGGAGCAGCAAGCGTTGCAGTCAGCAAAGCAGCGCCTGAATGAGCCTTGGGACCCTCGGTTTGCTTGGAGCAATCTGGGAAGTTAGAGGAATCCGGACTCGCTACCTACTACTAAACACCCCGTTTTTATCCGTGGCAATATTATTCATAAATTTAACTGTATATTTTACAGGGATGGTTTAATTGAATTCTCGGGTCGTTTTGAAAGCTATCTTTCCACCCAGCAAGGTGTTGTTTAATCCCTTGTTGAAATCGCATCAATAACTTGCAAAGAAAGCCATTTGGAGGCTAGGTTGTTCGCTTGTAAGAAGCACATCCAACCAACAAATCAGGATGTTGAAAGTTGAAAGGGCACAATTCAACCCAAAGCAGACGTTTCATTTTTGACATTATACATAGATATGGAAATTCTTGCACGTCCCTAATGCGCCCTAAACTTATGAGACCTCGAGCCCAATTAAGAAGCACTTGGGGCCGGACTGATTTTTTGGGACATGTTTAGCAGCAAGAACTTGGGATTTGCCCAGTATAGCATGAGACGGTTGCGGGACCAAATTGCAGACCTAGGGACCGAAGAGATACCTCTTTTGTTGCTGAAGTCGCTTGAAATCTAAAATACTGTTTTCTTTTCCGCCAGGGCTGACCGGAATAGTTCTAGAACCATGGACATGGGCTTCACCGGGTGGGATTACCACTCTCCCGTACATCGATCCGAACTGATCCGAACATGGCCACGCCGCACGCCTGATGTATCGTTTCTTCACTAAGCAGGCCTTGTGAGGATCAAGTTTCCTGCCATTTGGCCAGGAAAGCGCCAAGCATTCTCTTGACCGACTGCGTTTGCGCCTCCAAGCTACGTGAGCTGATAAGCTAGCGACCCTGTGAGTGTTTGATGTGATCTATGGATCCCGGCCCCAGGCGGACACAGAGATTACTGTATATAGATCCACTGTGGAAGCTGTGAATTCGAGTTCTTGCATGTCATTTTAGTTGAACATATGGCATTGCACTCGGGATATTTGCAGGAAAAAGGCAGCAGATTCAGATAGCAACTGCAGGGTTCTGGACAGCAACTGCTGCACGGACCTATGTTTGAGCGGCTATGTAGTTGGAGAAGGCCACCCTTCCTCTCCAAGTCATCGGCAAGTGGCACTGCTCAACAGGGTTGCTTCAGGGCTGCTTCACGCCCACAATTCAATCGCCCAACTCACAATGTTGCTTTTCTTATTTTTTCACTTCATAGTCTTCACTGTGCAGTGATCCTTGCATCACTAGCAGCTTCAACAACTCATTGTCAAGTCATTTGTGACATTTAGGACACCCGCCCAACGGCATTGAACAGCTCTCCATCGTCGAAGGACGGCATGACACCGCAAAAGACTGCCCGGCCCCCAAGGACTGCACTGCGTTGCGTGAGCACAGAAGAGCGCCACCGTCCTGGCTTTGTGGAGTCTCACTTGCAAGTGGTGTCGATTATATAGAGCGGGTCGGGGGGCTCGGATATGAGAGGATGAAGCCTATTTTGTGACCACTGGCATTTTTGGGATGCGCGGTGCATTCGGAAAAGTTCATATTCCTCGTTTCCCAGCCTGGTGCAGCGGAGCAAAGTCGTCAGAACTTTCATATACATGGTCTTTGCATGATGGCTTTGCTCTGGAAACGCGGCCCGCGGCCCTGGCGGTCCTGGTCTAGATTCCGGGACGAGCCAGCTGCCAGAAGGGGAAAGAGACTGACTGACATGCTCGCTCAGTCACGATCGCTTTGGCATACTGCTTGCCAAGGACTTGGTTCGCTTGCTGAAAGTCCTTGCTCCAGGCTTAGGACCAGCTGTTGCAGGAAGAGACGATGAGACAAGTGACTTGATTACCCGACAAACACCTGCAGGATCCTGCTGGATATAATTATATAATTGACAAGTGCCTGATGGTTGCACTCTCTCATCTCAGGGAAATCCTGCTTTTCGTCCTTCTCCTTCCGCTCCTGCAACGAATAGCGATTCATGAGACTCCTTGACAGGGCATTCCCCATTCTAGGTTCCCGAGGGATTGCCCGCCAGAGGTTGAACGTTTTCCCAAACCACTCGGAAACCAGGCAGGATGGGAACCAAAGCACCACAAACATGACTGGCTTGAGTGATGTTCAATCTACCAGACCTCAGAACACACTTATGGTACTTTATGACATTTGATGACGGTAATGGATGATAACTATATATTATATATATAATTATATATATACAATTACATACATGGATGATGTCCTTCTTTCGAAGGGAGACAGGCTGCAGAAAAGGATCTCGCAGCTGCTTTGCTCGACCATGGCTGCTCCCAGCTCCGCGTCACGGGCGGATGAGGCCATTTCGCAGAAGGTGTCGGATGCGGAGGCGGAGCTGATGCGCTTGCGTCGGCGCATGGTCCAAGTGGAAAAACAATTGTCAGGGAGCTGTCAACATGGCAGCGCCCACAGCGGACTGAAAAGATTACAGGAGCAAAAGCAGAGGAATGCTCAGATGCTCGCGCAGTTGGAACAAGAACTGAAAGAGGAAGAGCGTAAATGCGGAGCGCTCAACCAGGAGAATTTGCTCTTGGAAAACGCTTTGAGGGAGTTGAGACAGAATACCAACAAACCTGAAAGCTGCAGCACCATCGATACAGACGCTGAAGATGAGACAGCCCCCTGCCTGCGTGTCTCACGAAGGCGCATTGAGGGTGGAGGAAATACCGGGTTTATCTCCGTGGACCTTGACACCGTCCTAGTCATCACCACCACCGAGCACGAGATGTCCAGCCAACCGGTGGCGAAGCCAATCCTTTGGTATTTTGGCTATGCACTGAATCGACCGGAGGTGGCAGGTTGGATGAAGTCCTCAGACACGAGAGCATTCAAGAGGTCAGAGTTCTGCCGGTGAAAACACAGAACTTTTGTTGCGAAGAAGTGTGCAAAAAGAGACTGCCTTAGCGTTCTTCAATTCGTGTGGATTGATGGATTTAGATTGGATTTCGCGTTTCCCACTAAACCATTTCTCTTGAGGTTTGAGGTGGTTGGGGGGTGCGCGTGCTTCGTTCAGGTGATTTGGATTCTGGACGATCACTTATGCAGAAACTATGGGACATTATAGGACCATGGGATCACACCATATCACACCCATGTGAGTGTGTGTTCAAATGGACCTCCCAGTTCGATCCCCTGGAAGAAGCAACATAGAAACCCATAGGTCGGGGGCATATTAAAATCCACAGGACCATCCACGGGGCTACCTGCCGGGCTACTCTGCGCCTATGAGCGCTACTCCTTGGACAGTCCAACTGACTTCTTTATGATCAGCCTGCCAGGCCTGCCAGGCCTGCCATGCGCCCAGCTTGAGGCCTGGGAAACCCAGCGCCAAGGATGGTGGCAGATGGACGACAGAGCCTAAGAGAGCCCCCAGAA
This sequence comes from Durusdinium trenchii, assembly GCA_963970005.1. Lineage (NCBI taxonomy): Eukaryota > Dinophyceae > Suessiales > Symbiodiniaceae > Durusdinium > Durusdinium trenchii. The sequence continues at coordinate 510,386 of CAXAMN010007779.1, forward strand.
GGAATCAGTCACTCAAAATTGCTTGCACCAGGCAAGGGCGGCATATATGCCCGAAAGGTATCACGGTATCACCAGATGTTGGTGTAGTGGGAAAAATAAACGTACTTCTTGGTGAACGCCCAGAAATCAACGAAACGGATTTGTTGGACCAGCATGCAGTGGATCCTTGTGGGGTGTTGGCTTGCAGTCATGGTTTCCAGAATGTGTCCCACATTTGACCGCCTGATTTTGTTACTTCATGCATCTTGAGGCCCGGGCAGAGGTACACAAAAGAGTTGTTTGTCGCAGAGTCAGCTGGAGAGCTGCCAAGAATGAGAATGAAGTTGCGCAGCACTCTCATTGCAGGCTATCGCACACACCAACTACGCCCGCCACGCTGCCTTCGCAAAAGACGAATCGGAGTCAGCCTGAGCAAGTGAAGCATGCAGATCACCCCCTTGAAGTCCCATGTTGGAAGATGTTGGAAGGCAACGGGCTAGGAGAGCGGTTTCAATCAACGGGCTTGCCTCAGTTGCTTTCAACATCTTTCAACCGTTGTGTTACAATGGCTTTACGGAGAGCAACTTTCAAAACATGTCATCATGTGTTGTGCCATTTGTGCAGGGTCATTTTCGGAATGCATGTGCAGAGCACCCTTTGAAAACCAAACCCCTGGTCTGGATGGCTGTGTATATATTTATATATTGTAATATATATATGCATATAAGTAACCATAGATTATACATACGGTGTCACACACCTGACACACCTTTGCCCCATGTGCCCCAGGTCACCCAGAATGTCTACAGCCTTCGTAAGGACGTCTTGGCCTGAAACAGGGTTGATCCAGGTTGCCCATGTTCCACTTGATCGTGTTGGAGGATTGTACCTGTGGGAGTTTGAATCGAACACTCCCCATATTGATAGAAATGGCAGAGGCACAACTGTTCCAATAGACTTGAAGAACTGAGTTGCCAGAAACCTATTTAGTTCGCAGTTGGGATTGTGAGGGGGTCACTGTAGATGATGCACCTGAACCATTGATTGGTTTGCACTTGGCCCTACAGATTTTGCCACGCATCCTTTTGATCTCATGCTGTCGCTCTCAATCAATCATTTCCAGAAGATGTGACCCTTGTAGGGTTCCAGCTTTGCCTCACCGTAGTCGTGATTGGTTCAAGTTGAGCTGTGGGCAGTGCAAGAAGCCCCTTCCTTAGTGGAAGGAGAGGACGATCTGTGCAAACTCGTGTCAAGAAGGTTTACTTCGTATGGTTTTTTTCACCACTCTGTAGGGCGCCATTCTTTTTTCATGCTATACTCAGATTCATTGATACGGAAGCATCTTAGGTATTTTTGAATACACACAGTATACAAGACCGCTTTTTTATTTGGCGCTGCACATTCAGTTCGAGAGTCACGGCTTTGGCGGCTTTAGTTGTTTTGATTGCTTGACCTCGGCAGGAGCATGGACAGGTCTGCGCTCAACAAAGCCACAAGTGCCGATGACACGCCTACCCCAGGCTATTTGTACACTGAGATGCCTGGCAGAACCGGCGAACTGTCTCGCTGTACCGGCAAAGTCCTTTTTGGCGTTCGGCTGTACCGGCGAACACTTCGATCCTCGGGTGCGCAGTCCAAGGATAGCGCAGTCCACCTTTGCAGACCTAAATGCATGTCAGCAACTGGCCGACTACCTCATCAAGAAGTGCCTTCCTTGGCGCGTTTCGCAACGCGGACCAACGCAGTTGGCCGGTAAAACGACAAATCATTGGTGTTTGCGTCCTGCCAATTTAAAATGGATGCCGCCTCGGTGGCGCATGCCATGCCGCCACCAAGGCTTGAAAAAGATAATCCTCATGTTAAGCTCAAATGTTTGAAGATCATCAAGCACGTGCCTGGGCTGCAGCTAAGTGTGTTTCAGCAGAGTCACTTTGAGGCCACATATGTTCCAACAGAGGGCTGTGCCATGAATTGTTGTCGCTTTGACCCAGGTTTGTGACCAAGGAAAGCCAGAATTCAAGCGTGCGATTCAAAGAAAGGCTGGACATTTCATGACATGTCTCAATGATTTTTTTTCGTGGACAAATCGGACACTCGCGACTCAGAAAGCGGGAAGTGGGCGCGATAGGTCTTGCGCAGACAGTATCGGCCGCTTCTTGGTGAAGTGCACCACTTCGGATTTGGCCTTGGTAGCCAATCCCTCGGGGACACCAATCAGCGATGTTCTCCCTTTTTTTGATCAATCTCAGTTCCACACACACGAGAAATCAGACTCACGAAGATCACCCAGACCAAGCCCTCCCCAAAACATGATCCAAAGTTAAAGCAAGACAAGAGGCTTCAAAATACGAGTAAGGATAGTAAGGGGCGGCTTCGTGAAGAATGCAAAAAAAAGGTTAGAGTAAAGGGCTCTCAGGAGTTTCAATCGCAAACGAAACACCAGTGGCAGCAAGAACAAACACAAGCTCGATGTCCGAAGCCCAACAAGGTTGTGACTCGTGATGGGATCAATCCACGCTCTCTCGCCCTGAAACCGCCGAATCTGCCAGAGGACTAGGTCTAAATTCCAAAGAAATGGCAGAGAATTGGGCATTGAGCCGCTCAGACTCGGTCGCATGAATTCAACGGCTTATCTTGGTGATGTTGCGTCGATGCGTCGATAGCTGACACATCATATGATTGCCAGATGTGCAACGGTGCAGCTTTGGGAGATCGTGTGGTGTCCAGGCTGAAGTTGTGAAGGCATGCCTTCAGTACCGTGGCACTCCTGATCCCTTAAAAGGAGACGCTGTGAGAGAGGGATGTGCAAGACAGCTTGCTGAATTTAGTGTAGGCTGACGGACAGATTTGACCTCCTCCAATGCATGCATTTTCCACGGGGCCCCGGGGAGGGTAGGGATTGCTCCCGCATTGGAGGAGATGCTCCAAACAAGGCGGTGAGAGAGGAAGCTGACTTGGCAGTGAAGGCTGTCTTCAGTCCCGGCCTCACAGCATACTAGCAGGATCTAGCAGGCAGCTCAAGGTACCTGTCATTGACAGACAGACATGGAGCATGGCCCCCTGATGGAGGGTCTCCATGACTTTGCGAGGGTCGTCTCTTCATCCGCTCATGAGGCTCCAATGCATCGCTGAACGCCTATGGCTTCAGTACAGCCCAAGGAAAAAAGATGCAGGGCTTTGGAAGCGAACCCAGCGAGGACATTAGCAGCAGGACCGAGAAAAAAGAATAGCACTGGATGTGTCCTGTTTGGATGTCAAGTTTCGAGGAAACCTGCTCTTGCATTCAGACTAGCAAGCTCTAAGGGTTCTGCAATCTTCTGCATTTCCATGCCCCCACTTGACTTCTATGAGCCACCGAGCTATATTGGGATGAAGTCCATGATTTCTCCGGTCCATCCTTTGAATTGCCTTCTCCAGGATAGGAAACTTGGGCTCGAGCAGCTTCAGTGGAGGCCGAACTCGTGGAGCCCTGGGACTCCGGCGCAGAACGCACCGACCGGGTGACCGGACAAACACCAGGCCAAAGATTCGTTCGTTGCGGTTGATTCCAGGTGGGAGCAGTTTTGAAGGAGGAGGTGGAGGCGGCAGATCTTTTGGCTCAGGACCGTGCAAACTGATCAGAACCTTAGAAAGCCCCCAATACATTCCAAAAGTAGTTGTATAGTTTGACCATCCTCATTTCCACGTTTCTGCGCAAAGCACCACAGAGCGCCATGTGATCAGACTGCTTGCGGCATACCAAGAGTTTGTGGTAAGGGAGGGGAGGCAGAACTTGCTGCTTCACAGGAGGAATGGTCGGGTTTGGAAATCCAAACTTCGAGAATGCGCCTCCGAGGAAGGACGATGACAGCGTGCGGTGCTCGGATTCCATGTGAATCGCAGATCTTTTTTTGTGAGCTCCCCCTTCAAGCTTGCAGAGCCCAAAGAATTTGCTCATACATGAGCAGGGGGTCAGCTTGGGTGTATGGAAATACTTGCTGTTCGCGTTTGGAGTCATCACTGAGGTGTTTAACAAGGCGATGTCCAGCACGATGTCTGCTGTATCATACCTCCAGTCCAAGGCCTCTTGGAAAGAGCCAATTCTTCTGCATGCCTTTATATACCTGATTCGTGGAATTCAATTGGCATAAGACCTGGAGTTTGCTTCTTGCTTCGTTCTTCATGCCTTGGAGGTGACGGGTGCTCCGCAGCCGCCACCCTCCTTCCCATCCTCAGAGAGTACCTACCGGCCTCCGCCGGTGGGGAGCTTTGGATCGGGCCCCGGTGGGGGTGGTGGATCAAGTTATGGTGGACACGGCAGCTACGGCGGACACGGCAGCTACGGCGGTGGCTACGGCGGAAATAGCCATGGTCCACTTGGCCCGCTGTCCGGTGGTGCTACGCACGCTGGGGCTAGCTATGGTGTTGGCCACTGGTCGGAGAATTGGAGGGGCAGGCAGACTGATTTTGAAAGGTTAGGGGTGGGTGTGCAGAATTGCTTTGCGACTTCTATTTATTTGTTCGTTAAGGACGCATGTTAAGATGTGTTAGTTAAGGATGCCCGAAGCATTCTGAGGCTCCCATCGTCGTTGGGGCCAGCGGAATGAGCAAAGAGCAGAAGCCCCACACGAGGAGGCAGCAGAAGCTGCTGCAACCCCAGCGCCTGCGCCTGCCATGGTGGATTTGCTTGATATGGAGGAGGCCTGGCAATGCCTGGCGTGGTTGTTGGCCAAGCTTTTGGTTTGCATATGTTCGCATCATATGCTTTTTCCCGGATATTCATAGGAGCGACGCCCTGAAAGGAAACGATCGGGGGTTCCGGCTCCAGCGCATAGCTGCAGGAAAAACCGCCTCAGCCTGCACCTGGCGGCTCATCGCTGTTGGATGGGGCGGCGGCCGCCTTAGTTGAAGCCGAAGCGGTCAAAATGAAGCATCCGCTTGGAAAACAGTCTGCGGAGACTCAGCCCCAGATGTTTTCCTGTTTACGCCCGGGAAGATTTACACACAACCTGAAACCCAAGTTGCGGAGGCAGCTAGTCTTCCAAAGGTCCATTGTCAGGTTCGATGTGGTTCTGTTCCGGGTGTAGCTGTTCTTGGTGGAGTGGAGGTCACCGGATGTTGACTGGAACTGATCAGGTGTCTTCAGCTCCGCCGGCCAGCGGTGGGGAGGAGAGGGTTTTTTTCGATGCGCTCCCAACACGCTCCCGGGCGGTTGAACGACAGGTGCTTGTTGAGCGACAGGTCCTCACCTTGGGACGGCCCAGAATCCAAGAATGCCTCCATATACAGTGGTTTCAGAGTGGATGGCACTGGCACTGGAAAGATGTCTTGGTTTATGCGGGTCCCTATTGGGGGTTGTGCTACCTACTCTCAAACCACTGTAGTCTGCCAGTCCTTGGGTTGGAAGACAAGGTGTGCATTTTTGTTGACGTATGGTGACGGCAGGATCTCCTGGGTGGAGAGTTGCTGAACATGGAGACGCCTAGTGGCCTGGTTGGCAGATGGGTGGAGCCAACTGGGTATTTCAGCTGTGGCGGTCATTGACGAATTATTATTTGGGACATGCAGAAGAGACTCCGCACTGAGGTGCCAGCACTCAACCTGCAGAGGCAGTGGCAGTGAGGGCAGTACCAGCAAGCAAAAGAGAACAGTGCGAGTAGAAAACAAACGGGGTTCGAGTTCCGAAAGCAATCCCAAAAATAGTCTCTTCCTGAAGACAGAGGGTGCATCAGTCACATCAGTCCCAAAAGACCGACTGATGCAGGGTCAGTTCCACTTTTAGTTTTGTCAGAGGTGGAATCACTGGCGTGTTGTGTATGCTGACCACCAGGGCGGCCTCATCCCAGACATGGCCCATGCCGGAAATGCACAAGGCGAGCTTTGCACGCTCCCTGTCGGGGATTCCTTTTCACTTTGGGGTCTGATCCATATAGCCATGATGATTAATCTGCAAGTGTGCATGACCAACCCCACCTGCTGTCACGCTTGCTGCCATCTAGGTGCCAATCCTGGGGCTGGATGTGGAGTCTTGCCAGGTCAGGGAGGGGCGATGGCCAGTTCCATGGGGATGATGGGCGGCTCCATGCCCAGTGGGTCTATGGGATGCATGGGGACTCAGGGCCAAGCTTGTGGAGGCAACATGCCCATGGGAATGGCTGGTGGTTCCATGCCCAGTGGATCGATGGGGGCCATGGGTGGGCCAATGGCTATGGGTGGTTGCATGGGTGGGATGGGTGCCATGGGCGGCATGGGCGCTATGGGTGGCTGCGGCATGGGTTGTGGCAACATGGGTTGTGGCAACATGGGCTGCGGCAACATGGGTGGCCCCATGCAAGGCGGTATGGGCAACATGGGCTGTGGGATGGGGTGTGGGAACATGGGCTGCGGCATGGGCGGCAACATGGGAATGTGCGGAGGATGCAACATGCAGGGAATGATGGGGAACCAGATGGGTTGCATGGGCGGTGCTCAGAACATGGGCATGGGCATGATGCCCGCTCAGCAGCAACAGCAAATGCCCCAGCAGATGACTCAGCAGCCGCAGCAGATGACTCAGCCATATGCACCGCCGGCGATGCCTCAGGCTCCTTACCAAAATGGTTCCGTGCCCATGCAATCCATGGGTCTGGGCTCAAGCAGCGGTGCCGGCGGCGGATCGGCTTTCAGTTTTATTGGTGGGTCCAGCACCTTGTCTGAAGGAGAATTAGGCCCTTAAGCTGAATGCGTGAGCTCATGTCCAAAAGTTTGCTCATGCGCAAGACCGACAGTGATGAGTCAGGAAAATCCATTGGTCATTGCATCAGCTTCACTGTCATTCAAGCTTTTCCTGGCCACACCCCTCCTGCAACATGCAACCCCTGGCCGCAGACATTCAGCCCGGGCCCGTGCAGCACCACAACTTCGAACACCGGTATTTTTGTGTGATAGGTCGTCTCAACTGTCTGACTGAGGGAACCCGACGGAAAACATGCTGCTGCTAACTAAACACATATACCTTTCCTATCCTTTCCTCAAACAATCATACTGAGCAGAACTCTTTGAGGAGGAAAACATAGGAAAACAGTCTTCCAGAGGTCTCTGTTCCACTTCCATGAGGACGTCTGACGGTAGTCGCGTAGTCGGCCTCAATGAACAGTCCTAGTGACTCTAGTGCCTATCCCACCCATCTCAAACACTTGCTTAAAACTGCTTTAAATAGCTGCAACCTGCTATGAGGGAAGCACAAAGAGAGAAACTGTCACGGAACAAAACCAAGAGCCCGCCCACAGCCCAGGCGCCTCGCCCACCATGTCCCCAGCACCGGGCCCGGCGGCGAGCCCGGCCCCACCGGACATGGCTTTCGGCTTTGTGGCAGAGGAGTTTCTTGGTCTTCAGGGTGCTGGCGTGGAGCGTGGGTCGGTCATGTGGAAGGGAGGCGATAAGATCTACGAAGCGGTTGAATTGTGCATGGTTCTATGTTTAACTTCTTGTGTGTAGTCTTGGGGAGTCTCGCATGGGATCATGAAAAGTTACGGACTCAGCAGTGGTGCCAGAAAGCATTCACAACAAGGATCAACATGGATCAACAAGGTATCCTCGGAGTTTGTGCTCCGCTTGGACAATGGCCCATTCATTGCCACACGGTTTTTGAGCTTGCCGGCCCAAGCCGATGCGCATACCGAGGATGAAGGGAGCTGTGAGCTAAGTGAGCAGACGCCCTTGGCTCGATCGGTAATGCTTTGCGCGATCGGTTGCAGCACAAGAATCGTGCAAATTTAGCTGCGGCTCAAGTCCTGAATGCTGCGAGCACTGAGAGCCTGAGAGCAGGATCTAAATCACCATAATCAGAGTCGTGAAAGGTAGCTTTTGAAGGGCAAACTTGATCTCGCGAAGCGCAGGTGGGGTTCGAAACATTGATCACTCCCCATGGGTCACCTCGCTCATGTTGTAAGGGTTTGTCTCAAACAACTATATAAAGAACATATAGTAATATAATACGAAAGCCAGCCGATAGATACTGTAGGCTAGGCTTGAGCTCTTAGACCGAACGAAGTGAGTTAAGGGGGTGTGGGGGGGGTAGGCCGCGAAAAGGCACCAGTTGAGAGGGTAAACCCGGAGATTGCCTGGGGAGAGCGTTCCAAAGCGAGGGTCAGAAAAGCAATGAACATGGGTTTGGTGATGCGAGTGATGCAATTTGCTGAGTAGTGCATCATTAGCATCACGAATGTCTCCGGTGAGCACTCTTCTTGCCTCGGACGGGGTGCTGGGAACGGTGAGACACGTCAGCGTGCACGCAAAGGTATGAGGCTAGTTGGGGTGAACAAACCACTTGTGCCGCTGGTAAACTTGCACCACCACTAAACTGGCCAGCAGGGAACTCGTACCACATCACTACGGGTGATGGACCATCACCTGTAAGAACCAGTAAGAACCCACCACTTCAACAACATGTGCCACTTCACCAGCAGTTGGACCACTTCTGCAGCCCCCCCCACCCGTTGTATATATCACAAATTCTGTTACTCTGTTACTGTATGTGTATATATATATATAAATATGCGTGTGTGTTATATGTAATTGCGATTTCGTTTTATAGTGCAGGGGCCCAAGTGAAACTACAAACATATTCTCATATCTTGGCCTTATCCATGGATATTGGCCGCTTGCCATTGATCAAACCCTCCGGATCGGCAGATCAGGACTGAGCCCGGATTGGGTGACCACCGAGCGGAGAGACGAGAGATAGGTATCCTTTCACCTGCTCGAGTCATCCTAGGAAACATGATGAAACGTGAGTTACAAAGCTTTGGATCATATACTGTAAATTATACTGTAATTGCTTTGAGCCAAAGCATCGTCAACACATGCAGGAACCCTTTAGTTGGAGGCTTTCAGCTGTTCTCCACTTTCATGTGTCCGAGATATTCCAAGATTCAAGGAAGGTTTGTCAGACACCCCATGCAAACTGCACAAACATGCACAAACCAATGTTTCAAGTCTCTCATAAGAGCATCACTTACCCTTGGCCCACCGGGCTTCTTCGCTGCCTTGGCCGCCCTCGGCGTCTTGGAAAAGACCGCGATTTTCGGACCCAGAGCGGGAGGCCCCAAGGGGGGGCACAGATGATCCTAGCCAAGTCCTATAGCCCGAAGTATCGCATCGATGCAGAAGAGATGAAGGTTCGACCCGCGTGAAGACCCGAAGATGTGGAGCGAAGCAGAGCTCCTCGTGACAGAACAACAGGTTTGCAACTGATACGGCCCCCCCCTTAAGAGCTGACGGACAGTAACAAAATCATGCACCTTTAAGGTGCAGTAGATGGTTGCTGGGACCGGAATTGGTCTTCGCCCCCCAAAATAGAGCTGGATACCATGACATGGGAGACATGCTCCTAAGTTTTTTTTTGACATATTCTGACCAGCTTGGCCCTTGAATGGAGCCTTAAGACTTTAAGATCTACTCAATCTACTCCCAGACCCCGCCCTGCAAGAAGCTGCTCCACGTGCTCCACAGCCTCTCGCAGCACCACCGGGCGAGACGACCGGCCTGTTTCCACAAGCTAGCGGCTAGCGGATCGACATGGAAACAGCGGGGGCGCGAAGTGATCATGCATGGCGAACATCTCCACTTGAGCGGGATTGATGTGATTGATCCGTGTGACATCTTTAGACTCAATCAAGTAGTCGTTGGTAAGAGGCTCTATTGAGTCTCTTATCATATCCCACACGTGACGAGACCTTGATACCCGTAGGGTTTGCAGCTTCATCCTTCACGTGTCCAAGTTCTAGAAACGCGTCCTGCAGATTGTTCTGAACTGTGGCGGTGAATCCGTGGATTTCTGGGTCGAGGGTCAAAAAAAAACCACACCCTCCAAAGTGTGGCCATGGCGGTGGCCTTTCTCTTGCCAGAGCCGCTGGCTTCCTTTCGAGCGCTCCCATCCAACCGGCCCAGTGTGCGAGACTTGGGCTCCACGGGCCGTGTGGGCTCCACGGGGCGCTGGGGGCTCCACGGGGCGCTGGGGACGACCGTGGGTGCTTTCCTGTTGGGCGCCCGAAGCAGCTATGCCACGTGCAGGGCTAGCAAGCGCCCCATCAATGCACGTGATGGCAAGACCATTCCACAGAAAGGAAACTGGCTGTTCCCCTCGGTGGATGATGATGAAATCTATGAAGATATAGAAGATGAGCTGCCACCGAAGAAGGCGGTGGAAGATTGCGTGTATTGTTGCTGGGTGATGCCCAAAAAGAAAGCCAGCGGGATCTTCCAATCTTGGTCTGAAGACGAGGCGGCAGATGACGAACAGAAAGATATGTTGACGAACTTGGGGTCGCTCGAGCTGAAGAAGGAATGGACCGTGTGGGCGCTTTGTCAATCCGATGATGAGAAGAAGCCCGGCTTCTACATCGTTCCCCCAGCGGGAGCTGAACCAGATGCCCTCATTGTGGTGGAAGCCAAGGATGAGAACACCAACAATATCCAGCACTTGGGAGTTCGACCCGACAAGATTGGGGAGGAACAAATGCGCCAAGCCTTTCTGGATTGGATCGATTCCTTGAGACCAAAGGTGTGAGACTAAGGATGTCCGGCATCGGTTGGCGAAGAGGTTTCAGTTTCAACTGAGAGAGGGAGAGAGAATGGGCAGACTTCAAAGACTTCAAATATCTGCGACAGTTCGACCATTGACCATCATGGACCCTTTGATTCTAGACATATATAGAAATACTATGGATCCTTGACTCTTTTTTTCTCTCTCTTCATCCCAAAGACGGGGGTGATACGGCATGTTGCTTGTGGCTACCAAAGTCTCCAAGTCCAAGGTGGTGGTCATGAAGAGACCTCCTGAGCTCTATGCTTTTGGCCTGGGCGTTGATGGCGAAGGAGAGTCCAGGCCAGATGGACGGGGCGATGGGCCCAAGGTCAGCAAAGGACTCTGAGAGCGCCCGCTGCCACGGTGCGTCCGGCTCGGCTCTCAGATCTTCGGACGTTGAAAAGAAACAAACTTCATATCAGCTTAGTAACTAGTAACTAGTAACTAGTAGTAATGGCCTCCAAGCTAGTAGCAATGGCCTCCAAGGAGTTGGAAAGGAACCAGATCTTCATGTTCTCTCCATCTTCATGGAAGTCTTCCAGATCTTCAATCCATGCCCTCCCCCGAAATTCGCGGCTTTTTGTTCACCTTCCTGGACTGGAGCATCTTCGCTCTTCGACCGGTCGTTGTTCTGCTGGTCTTTTCGTTGGTGACCCTTTGCCCAGTGTCATTACATCCGAGGCGCCTGATTCATTAGATGGCAAACATATCAGTTGGTCTTGTGAGTGCTGATTCTAACTTGGACATGGAAGGGGGGAAGTCGGGGGAAGTCTCCACGGAATCTGGGAATCAACTACGAATCTCAGGTCTTGTTGCTGTCCCTTTGCCACTCTGATCCGTTGTGAGGTTGGAGTCAAAATGCCCAGTGAGTGCTGCCCCGATGCTGGGCGGGTAATTCACTCGATTTGGCCGGCTCTGCAACTTTTTAAAGGACCGAGTCTTCGAGTCTGCTATAATTGAGTATTGAATACATACTGATATATGATATAACATCTGGAATCAATATGAATCGGCGAAATACTTTGCATGACGCCTGACTTGACTCTTTTGCAGGTGATCATGAACCTTCTAGATGGCCCACCCATACGTCTGCACGTTTTGTTGATTTCGAGCAGGACGGCCCGCCCCGAAATGCAGACCAGCCGAGTTTAGATGCGTAGCAAGGCAAACCGAAAGGATGGATATGAACGCTTGGAGAGACATGGTCACTTGGTGTGCTGCGGCTGTGGTGGGGAGCGTTAGACTATCACATGTAGCAGATGACCCTTCAGCCAGTTGTTTGTTTGCCAAGATTTGCCACCATGATTCTCGATACTGAGGCCTGACAAGGAGGACTGAGCATCCTGCATTTCGCTTGTTGAAAGCAAACCATGCAATCCGGATCATGCACACACGACATTTGGTCGACATAATACGTTTGCCTCGAGATATTTCAAATCGAAATCAATGGCAGGATGCCAACGGACACTTTGTGTTCGGACCCCTGGCAGGATGGGATCTGTCGTCCCCTAACTTTATGATCCCAAACCATCCTATAGGGTCCTAGACTGAAGAGGGCGATGAAGAGAGAGAGAGAGACCGGTTGCCTAGCCGGTCAGGCGTCGATGAGCTCCATGTTCAGACTATGGCATGGAAGGTTTGTTGAATCCCACGGGTGAGAATGAAAGGTGCAAGACAAGTACCCAGCCAAACAGAAAACCACATCCTACAATTGCCTATAATTTTGTGTACTATCGCCCGCAGTCCATGTAGTCTATATATATATGCATATACAGTGTATTTATAGTTATTACTATTACTGCGGGATGTTATAAGAATAGTTTAGTTAAAGCACACACTGGCACCACACACGGTCGCCAGTGTTTTGCTGCACACCACTTGCTTGGCCCTTTGCATCACTGGAGGCTGGAGTTGTTGGACTCCGCAGGCTGCAAGACCGAGGCGAGTGCATGCGAGCACCAGCTCAAGCCGATGAGAGGTGTTGCAGAAAGGGAAGTGCACTAATGCTACGCTGCTGGTGCTATAAGGATGTAATTTGGGTGCTCAGAATCGCTAACGGGAGGTGTTCTACAGGTGGTAACGACATGCAATGACCTGAGTAAGTACCCAAGAGTTACTTTTCAGCTTAAGAGTGTCGCTGAGACCCAGCACACTCTTGATCCGAGAGGCTTGCTAGAGCAATATCCCAATGGGAGTCCCAATGGGTTGTGGAGCCTACCAGGTTACCAGGCCCTACCATGAACATCACTTCAAGACTCCATCGGTATGGTCTATTACATATATATTAATATAAATATATTAACCCTTTTTGTACACACACATGTATATATAATGTCAATAGGGATGGGGTCCCAGTATAGTCGCTATACAGGTACATGCCATATACTTTTGGCTCAAGTGCCCAACCAGGTAAAAA
>CAXAMN010007779.1:523336-572416 GCA_963970005.1 Durusdinium trenchii
GCTGCGGCCTTACACAACACCATCTAAACGCACACGCATCGGATAGATCAGTTACCCTCAGTCACTGAAGATGGACCAATCCGACGCCAGCACTGCATCTTTTGGAGCAGCTGCTGCGGCCGCAGATCGGATGAGTGCATCCCACAACTCTAGTCCAGGTACGATCGAGGCGGAGACTCTGACAGCGGTGAGAGAAGACGCGACAGGTAGAACACGAAGTCGTTCCCCGTCAGCGCACTCGACACCACCGGGGGGGACACCGAGATCAGGCCGTAGCCCTAGGGAGACAAGGAGGAGGACTGACACCGGAGCTGTGAGAGTGCTAGCATTGGAGGATGGGTCAGCTGTACCAGTGCCGTCGGACAGCGAAGCTGGAGATGGGGCAAGGGCAAGCACTGACAACCTACAACTAGCACGGGCCGATGGAGACCTGAATGCGAAGTGTGCGCAACTACTTGCCGAAGTGCATATGTTGAACCACCAAAACGCATGGATGGTCGAATGTGAGCAGAGACAGAACCAGATTATACAACACGAGACCGAAGTCCACGAAGTAGTGATGGCACACCTCGAAGAATGTTATGTCGAAGGATATGGAAATCAACGAAGAATCACCCAACTTACAGAGTCCAGAGACTGTTTGCTCTCAGCAGCACACGACCTGCAATATCAGATGGACACTGATCGTGTGGCAATGCGGGATCGTCTCACCCAGTTAGGGGAGTACGCTGATCGCAACAGCGCAGAGATGGTTAGTCAAGTTGTGAACATCGGCACGGAAGAGATCCAGGCTATATCGGCAGAAAGAGATCGAGCCGTAACCGAGGTCATGACTACAATCGCAGATGCTGAGAACGTCAAGGACCTGTGTAGACAGGAGTTGGTTGGACTACAAAGGCAGAGTGCCAGAAACAAACACGAATATGCTGAAGAGATGAAGATGAGGGAAGCGATGTATGCAAGCAAGATCAAATGGTTATCAGAAGAGAATGAGGAGCTCAACAACCGATCTAATACTCAGGACAAGTTCATCTTGAGCATCAGAGAGCAATTGAGGAAGGCGAACGAGGAGTTGACTCAGACGAGGATTCAAAGATCCGATCGACATTTTCAACCATCCAGTGCCGAACTCAAGAAGGCCGAAGTCAAGGTGAACATGTTGGAAGAGGACATTCTACGTAAAGAGAGGATGCTGAAACGTCTTCAGGAAGAATTGATCGAATCAAGCGCAAGTGAAGCACAATTGAAGGTCGCACTGAAGCTGAAACCGCCAGACATGGGATCAGAACCCAGTGTGGAGAGTGAGATGATGACCAAGCTTAGAGCGGAACTTGAACGTACTGAAAAGTCATTAAGGTCCGAGGAGAAAGAGGCAATTGAGTACTACGAAGGTATGATGCAGAACCAACAGGACATGATGGAATTCGAAGCGCATGCATCACGGCTCAGAGATGAGAGAAATAAGTACCGGAAGAGGTACGAAGAGGAGCGCATGAGTGCAGAGAATGCAGCCGCAACCGAACATGGTGCCGCTTCATCCTCCAGCTCAGGTGGCTCCAAGATATCTCGGAAGGAACACGAGAAGATCAACATCCCTGCATGGCCCAAGATACACGACCTGGAGGTTTGGAAATCCCAGGTTGTAGCGGCAGTCGTGACGGCATCGGGCGACGAGAAACAAGAAGATTGGATCCAATGGCTCTCGGATGCCTTCAGATCACCATATGACCCATTTCTACTCGAGACATCAGGCGAAGCAAGATTCGCTAGCATAGACGCTAAGCTAGGTATCACCCTACATACGATCATCCACGCAGCAGGTGAGAGATCTCATGACGTACAACTGAAAGTGAGGCAGATGATGCAGAGACGTGCGAGAGGCACAACTCCTGGGATGGTCAAGGGACGAGAAATGTTAGCGTTGATCGTCGACAGTTTCCGGAGTGCCGACAACGTCGATGTGATGTATGCATCCAAGCATTTATTCGATCTAAAGTTCCCTGGGGATAATCAACTATCCAGATTCCTTGGACAGTGGGATGAGATCATATCAGGTATGGATGCGGATGACATGCTTCCTGACAAAGCACTTCGCAACCTGCTTTGGGATAAGATTAAGGATTCCAAGGTTATGGCGTTAGACTTGTCTGTGTACGACAACATGTTGGATAAGGATCCGGATAAGACCTACCAGAAGTTACGAGAGATCATGGCGAAGTGGATACGGAAATCGATCGAGACCACAAACAAGAAAGAAAGGGAAAAAGCTTTTGGGAACCTCGTGAAAGCCACACCAGCGGCGGAGAAGAAGGACCCTAAAGCGAAACCCAAGAATACCAAGGCCGATCCACCGAAACATGACGCCGCTCCAGTACTTCCTCAGGCTAATCCGAAGGACCACAACAAGAAGGACAAGAAGCAGGATCGGGGAAGATCAACCACGAAGAGCCCAAAAGGGGATCGTGGCAGGTCAGCGACTCCAGCGGATACGTCCAAGATAGGATGCGCCTTCCACTTCCATGGGAAAAACGGATGTTCTAGAGGAGACAAATGCAAGTTTAGTCACCAAGAGAAGCACAAAAGTTCTGCCAAGAAACCAGAAAGCCTCAAGGGTGACAGATCAAAGAGTCCTGGTGGCAGGAGCAGTAGCCCTAAGCCAATGAAGGATCAGGTCTGTTGGAATTGGCAGAAAGGATCGTGCAAGTTCGGGGACAAATGTCGACGTCAGCATCAAGCTGCTCCTGCTACAAAACAGGAGGCTAAAGGCAAAGCCAAGCCCAAACCGGCTGCGCCAGCCTTCATGCTTTGCGGAGACATCGAGAGTGATGACGAGGACGTACAACCCGCACTTCCTAACGTACAACAAGGTGAGCTGGCGCTTCGCTTTAAAGTCAGATTTGATGACCAGGCGAACGTGACCACGTTCACCTGCGATCCTGGTAATGAGCTAAACATCCGTCCCCTCAGGAAGAAGAAGAATGAGGTGCAGAAGGTGGATACCGAGTTCATTTCGTCGTTGAGAGCCCTCAGAGTGAGCAATATAGCTGCACGAGTAGCACATGCCAAAGGTAAGATGATGGAGCTATTCTCTGCTGAACACATTGCCAAGGCATGGATACAAATCACTCAAGATGAAGGAATCGAGGTGAACGTCGACCTGTCTGATTTCAACACCAGCGAGGTAGTAAGGAAGGATTCTGTCAACTACACGATACCAGGAGACACGATGTTCATGGCTGTGGAGAGGTATGATGGACCACCAATACGCTTCATCATGGACACGGGATGTGGACACGATTTGATCTCAAGAGAGAAAGTCAATGCCATGGGCCTTACCACCAAGGAAGGACCCAAATCCGTGAGCTTCATGACAGCGAATGGTGTAACCAGTACATCAGAGATGGTGGACATCAATGTGGACGAACTACCCATGAAGTCCGAGGCACACGTGTTGGAGAGCACACCATCAGTCTTTTCCATCGGGAAACGGTGCATGGAACAAGGGTACTCATTCATATGGCCGGCAAATCAATTGCCATACCTCATCGACCAGAACGCGAACAAGATTCCGCTATCGGTGCATGACAACATACCCTACATCAAGGTGAATGATGATGACGGGAGATGCTTACCAAGACCAGACGGCTTGGCTACGATACTTCATCGCATACTGTCAGGTGTGGGGCATGAAGACGAGGCCACAGCAGGTCAGGAGACACAACAAGAGGAACTTCCGCCCAAGAAACCACGGAGACGGAGGAGAAAGAAGAAAGATAACCAGAGAGATCGGAATGGTGAATCTGATATCAATCCAGCTGTTGCAGGCGTCGAAGGAGAACCAGAGGGACACGGTGATGACTCTCCTGAAGAGGAATATGACGGGGAAGACCCGAGATTCGATCGTGATCACGATGGTCAACCTGAAGAAGCCGGAGACGACGAACATGGAGGTGATGCGGATTCTGAACGAGAGGAGAGTGACATTGGTGAAGATGAAGAGGGACTATTGGAAGTCGATGTGGTTGACGGGGAAGCCAGACTATCAAAACCAGGAGTGCTGAAGAACGAGGCGAAATCCATATTGCACTTGATGACGCACCGATACAAGAACCCATACTGCAAGTCATGTGTGAGAGCAAAGATGAAGCACTACAAGACTAGCAAGGGAGCTTTCAAACGGAAATTGAAGGCATTCGGTGACCTTATCACTTTCGATCTCATGAACACTCAGAAGATGGCGAGAGATGGGATCATGCCGGATAAGGATGTATTGGTGATTCGAGATCGGTTCACTGGTATGATATGGGGCTATCCATTGAAAGCAAGCAATAGTGACGAAGTGGTGCAGGCAATGAAGCACTATATCGGTAAGAGAAAGGTCACCAACGCTTACTCGGATGATGCGCCACAATTTGAATCAGCACTCAAGGAACTCCGGATTCCACTAGACCAGTCGCTTCCAGGACATCCCCAGAACAATTCACTCGCCGAAAGAAACAATCAGTTCATGATGCTTACCACATCGACATGCCTACTAGAGGCCGGACTACCACCATGTTTTTGGCCATTTGCAGTGGAGTGCGTAAGCCATTTGTTGAACATCGAGAAGCTGAGCGATGGCAGCAGCGCATGGTTGAAGTTGCACAAGAGCGAATTCCCGGGCATGGTGATACCACTTGGAGCGAAGGTGTTCTTCAAACCTAGTGACGCGAGAGAAAGAGACCAAGATCACAAGTTCGACCCCAAGAGCATACCTGGCATCTTCGCAGGGTACGTTATGGGGACCGGGATGAACTGGTCGAGGAAATACAAAGTATGGGCTATAAGCGATTTCGCACAACAGAATCTAGGCTATGATGCCGAGAGACCGTTGAGGAAATTGATTACTCCTCACATCACCGAGAAGATCTTCCAAGACGACGGAATAGAATTCCCTTTGAAGAAAGAATACGAGAGGTTGAACAGCACTCTCGAAGGAATGAAAGTCCTGAAGGAGAGAGCCGGTTCTCCAGATGCACCTACCAATCCCGAGTTACCCGATCCCGACGACAGTGACGATCAAGACGATGACGATGATGCGCCTGATCCACCAGACGGGGATCTGAAGTCAAAAGCTAGTGAAGTTGACGCGATCGAGGATGAGAAAACGGAGGAGCTCGCAGAGAAGAAGAAAGAGGACTACTCCGGTCCCGATCACTACTCCGTTGGGGGGCCAGGTGATAACATAGTTTACTTGAACAACGACGGCGAACACGTCAAGATCGCAAAGGACGGTCGTCTATATAGAGTGGGATCGGATGGAAGGCGACTCTTCCACAACTCACCAAGACCCAAGGACTACCTTACACCTGAAGAATGGCAGAAGCTATCGGTGAAAGATAGAGCTATAGCCAAGAAGGCAGGGTCGTGGATAGATTGTCGAAGAAAGCAAAAGGGCTTGGGAGCAGTACGGATAAGAAGGAGGACGAGGAGCCTGATGAACTCTTGAAGGACCTGGAAGACGTCAAGAAGGGTGATGAAGGAGGTAGTGAAAAGAAGTCCAAGAAAGACAAGAAGGATAAGAAAACCAAGAAGGATAAGAAGTCCAAGAAAGAAAAGAAGTCTAAGGACGAGGAAGAGAAGGGTGAAGGTGGACCAAGCTTGGCTATGCCTACTACCTTTAGGGAGTGGGACACTGATGATGATGAGGACCCATGGTCACCTAAATCCTTTACATCCGAGTCCACGTGTGTCCCCAGTGATGAAGAATTCCTCACCGATTGGGACGAGAGTGCCATGTGGGAGGACAGCGATGACAATCTTGCTATGGCGGCTTGGAAGACGGAGAACGTCTACAATCCACTGAACGGTCAGATATGTTGTTGCATCACTGGTGATCCCATTGACAACGATATAGTTGATGAACCATTTCCGACGATGCCATGTGTAGTGCGTGATACGCAACATCGCCCAAAACTTATGGGCAATAGGTTGTTCAACGCTGTGGTATCAAGACCTGTGAGCCGTGCTGAGATCTTATCCAATAAGAAGGCAATGCAATCTATGTTGGATGAGTGGGGCGGACTCTGGGATGAGGAAACATTCGACGGGTCGTGGCTGAGAGAATATGATGAGATAGTGGCAACCTCCAAGAAGAAAGGGGAAGAAGTTCACTTAGCAAGAGTACATGGAATATGTGTGGAGAAGAACTACCAACTGCCTGACGATGACCCGAAGAGGAAGTTCAAAGGGCGAGGGGTTCTACTCGGGGATCAGGTGAAGAACCAGAACTTCGAGGCAGCATTGTTCCAAGACCTTGGAAACTCTCCAGCTACATTCGAAGCTGCTCGATGGGCCGATTTCTACGGTTGCCTGGAAGGTAATCATGTGCAGGTGGCAGACGCCATTCGAGCATATATCCAAGCATTATTGGGCGGTGTACCGTGTTGGGCTGAACTCCGGTGGGAAGCATGGCCCAAGCACTTGCAAGAGGAGATCACCAGAAGGGGTCTCAAACGTCCTATGTGTCGTGTGAACAAAGCATTATACGGACATCCAGACTCTGGAACGATGTGGGAGCAACATTGCGACGAATCTGTACGTGCATTGGAGTTCAAGCCCGTCGGACCAGAATGGCCGTCGATGTATTACCATGAAAAGCTAGACTTGCTGTTAGTGATATATGTGGACGACTTGAAGTTGGCAGGGCCCAAGGAGAACTTGAAGAAAGGTTGGGACCTACTCCGCTCCAAGCTGCGCATTGAACCGGAAACCGAGGTCGGATTGTATTTAGGATGTGTTTTGTCGAAAGGCGAAGATAAATTGGCCGATGGTTCTAAAGTTACTACAATGACATATGATATGAGCGCTCTGCTCAAAATGAGCGTGGTCAAATACCTCGACATAGTGGGTAAGGACACAGTATTGAAGAAAGTTGCAACGCCGATGTTACCGGATATCACAAAGGATCATCCATCGAGAGCACCATGCAGTACCCAAAAGGGACTTGCTGTCACATGCACATGGTGTGGTACTTGCTTCTCGCCTGACCAGGCAGCTTCCAAGGCTAGGTCAACAGACGATGACGTCAAGTCTGATACGAAGGAGCAACCTCGTGGTACCCTAGCGCCTCATGCTGCTAGTCTCCTAATGAAACTGTTGTACGCTGCTAGAATAGCGCGTTTCGACCTGTTACGGGCCATCAATGTGCTGGCTCGCAATGTGACAAAATGGACAGTCGCCGATGATGCTAAATTGCACCACCTGATGTGTTACGTGCATCATTCAGCCGATCAGAAAATGATAGGTTGGGTCGGTGATTCCAAAGCAGACCTGTCGTTAGCCCTATTCGCAGATGCGGACTACGCAGGTTGTGGTCAATCGTTGAAGTCGACTTCCGGTGCACACATGCATGTCCAAGGCAAGCGAACTCGTTTCCCGTTGGCAGGAGGTAGCAAACGTCAAGGGTGCGTTAGCCACTCCACCCCGGAGGCTGAGATTGTCGCAGCGGATTACGCATTGAGGACACTTGGGATCCCAAGCATCAGTGCATGGGAGACTTTGATGAGGACGCCGCCACGAATAGTCTTTTATGACAATAATCAAGCAATGATCAATGTTATGAGGAGTGGGAGGAACCCCACGATGCGTCACATGGAGCGAACTCATGGTATTTCCATCACTTGGTTGTATGAGATGTTCAAGCGTGACTATCTGTTGCTCGTATATGAGGTTACTGCTCGTATGGCTGCCGATATCCACACTAAAGGATTCGATGATGCTAACTCATGGAAACATGCGTGCATGTTGATCAATATACTGAGCGACGATGGTCTACGCAGCCAAGCATTGCTCGACCTGATGAAGCCCACTCATGATGGGTTGTCTTACGCCAAGCAGCTCCAGAAAGATCGTTACAGTAAGGTGCCAACATATCCTTACACCACCATTCCGGTTGTCCCGCCACAGCTGTATCAGCCGGGACTTTCAAGCAAAGAGGGACTGCAAGAGATCCCTGGATGCGACCCCTACGTTATGGTTCGTACTCCCAAGCTGTACAGGCTGCGCCCACCACGGGCTCCCCCCTGATATGGCATACCTTCGCAGCACTTGGATCTTGCAGGACGCGCAATGGCAACAGATCGAGGACAAAGTCGACCCTAACTTGGAGCCCGTTCGTTTTGACCGCTGGGTCGAACGTGCGTTCTTTCAGTTTCATCCTTTGTCTTCTCCGTTACCCGAAGTGTCCGCTCCTGCGTCTGGTCATTTGAACGCTGCGATCCTTCCACGTCTTTTGTTTAGCTTGCGTCCGCTTGTCCAATGTCGCGAGTTGCAACAGACTCTCCGTGATTCGTCCTTGTACTTGTCGATTCATCACTGCTCGACCTCTGCCTTACATGTGCTCAACGCCCTGACACGCCTTGTGCATGGGGGGAATGGGGGGTATGAGGGGTCTTCGATGATTTTCGACAATTTTGTTTCGGATCCTGAAGAGCAAGAGCACTCAGTTCACGATCATTGGGAGGTAGACGAAGAAGCTAGGACGCTAACAAGAATACACTCGTCTCCTAGGAGAAAGGCGTTCTGCCCGGGTGACGCGCCATCTTGTCCAGTCGATATGTCACGGATCAAAGACGATAGGATGACTTACCGTCAAGGAAGTCAGCTCGAGTCATCAGATTTTGAGGATTGTGTCAAGGACTATTGGCGACACTCAGGTAGAGGTACGCATACCAAAACGCACCTCCGGTGGATAGGCAAGACTGTGTTCACCCTTAGGGGAAACGACGCTGAATCGGAAAACGAGGAAGCTAAATCGGCTGCAATCGCGTTACGCAGCACCCCAAAGCGTATGAAAACGATCCCACTGAAGGATATCATTGTCCCAACGTTCGTCTCCGTTAGCAAAGCCAAGAGCGAGGAGAGTAAAGAGCACAGAATAGTTGATGTCAACTTGAGACGACATGATGGGGAGATCGCATATCGGTACCAGTTCGTGTTGTGCGAAGAAGATGACAACCTAGCCGCCCGCGACGAGCAGATGGTAATCGATCTGTACGATATAGGTAAAGAACCCGCATTCATCCTACTGTGTTCAGAGGAATGCAATCACTTCACCCATTTAGCGGCGAAGCACGACTGCACCATCGTCACTGTATCTCAGAGCGATGACCTCACTTCACCATACGGAATTGCACGTGCGCTTGCAGCAGTGCGTTCGGAGAAGGATGCAGTAATGTTTGCAGGACCCTGCACAGGCGGATCGGCATGGTCGAGATACAACGCTAAAGTCAGCGATGCGATAGCTAAATCTATAGAGCTTAAGCGAGCGCTATACTGGGACCTTTGGGAGCGTTTTGAAACTGTTATGGTTCGTGTTTTGAGGATCGGAGCCGCCGCACTGTTTGAACTACCAAGATACTGTGCCTACTGGAAAGATCAAAGGGTTCAACGTTTGTTGAGCGGCACTGATTGCGACTGTCATGTGTTTGATGGATGTATGTATGGGTTAGGTGCTGAGTTCAACGATTCGCATTCCGACAAGAAACTCATCAAGAAACCTTGGAAGATTGTATCATGGAATCTTGAGTTTGGCAACCAGCTCAGCAGAACATGTGACAAGAGCCATAGTCATAGAGATTGTGCAGGTAAATACACTAAGACTACTCAATTATATAATAAGAAGATAGTCGGCATCATCCTGAAGACCGTGACCAAGAGAATCGCTGAATTCCAGAAGTCTGAGAAGATGATGCATGCCGTTCCGTGCCTTATGATTCGAGCCTTGGGTAGTTCCTTCAACGAACGATCAGTGTGTGATGCAACATCAAACGAGACTGTATACACATGTGATGAGCATGGGACACAAATCTCACACGCACGACGGATCGAACCACAAGGCATTCATGATTTTCAGGCATGTTGTGTTTGTTTGTGTGACCACAACACTGCTTCACCCGTACGCTTCAGCGACGTGGCTATGGCTTCTGTTGGTGGTGTCATGAACTATAACAGCAACACGAGCGGCTACCCGACTTTCATCATCAAGATCCTCGATGGCCTGGTTGAGATGAAGGAGAGAGGGCAGATCACCCTACCTCCAAGGATGTCAAGGAGTACGCATGGGTTGGATGTGGTTGAAGCATGGATTGCCGTTGGCATTCCTCCGCTCGTCCCGCTATCCATCAACTACGCAATGTCCAGGACAAAATCCGATGACACCAAGTTCTTGACCGCTTCACTGAAGAAGTTAGTGGGCTACATGAACGAGGAAGAGAAGAAAGAGAAAACTGGCGACTTGGCAAGACGCTATAAGCTATCCATGACCACCATTAAGGGGCGCTTCGGGAACGATGCGAGTGGGGTTTTCAGCAACCTTTCTCGCTACCTCGTGGAGCCTGAGGAGATTGGGGCGATCGATGACTTATGGGACGACGTCCGCGACTTCATCAACAGCGGCAGGCTCAATGACACTATGGTTGCCTACCAGCAATGGAGGAACCTGTCCGGGTCGGCCAATGAGAGCATGAACATGCGTGAAGCCGCGGATCCGTCGGATCACGTCTATGCCACACGCCTCGAGAGTTACTACACGATCTTCAGCTCGATCTTCTATCACACCTCTGACAAACTCACCAGTCGAAACGCGAAGGAGAAGGTGCAAGAGCTGATAGACACGGTGAACAGAGAAGTCCGCAACATGGCACTGGCAATAAGGGTCCACAACTCGGACAACGCGATGGACAAGATCCACGTGATCGATGTGCTCGAGGACCTGATTGCCAGGAAGAGAGGGCTGCCAAAATACAGGTCGGCGGCTCAGAACCATATGGAGACCTTTCTAGGCTCCATGAGTGTAATGGTACAATACCTTGACAACTGCAAGCCTCCGGTAGCCCTGATAATACCAGAAGAGCTCAGAATCATGAGGGAAAAGGTCATGCCGATGATCAATGAGTGGATCCCGGTTGAACCCACAATGTTTCGAGTTCAGTACAACGCAGCTGCGGCGGAGAGCGGAAGGCAAAATGAGTACAACCGGCGGAGCAGCGCCTTCAAATCCTACACCGAATACATCGATGAGATGAAGAAGAAAATCGAGGACAAAGTTATCCCCTCGTTACCATTTTGGGACATGGTGGAAGGTGAAGGTCCTGAGCCCCCTGACGTTGCTCATAGGCCAAAGTGGTGCCCTCCGCTTCAGATCTACGGTGACTTTGCTAGGCCGAAGGCCAAACCAATGCCTCGCGCGCCAAGACCTCCTCCACCGTCGTCGTCATTTGAACAGCAGAACTTTTCGGAGCGTCCTTCCGACAGTTCAACTGGACATGGGCCGGCGTCCTCCAAGCGGTGGGGAAGGACAGGTGGATCAAAATCCACCGGTGCGGCATCAAGGGACGTCTCAGTCACTACATGGTTTAGAATGCCGTTACCGATGGGGTCATCCAAATACTACGTATTTGGGAAGGACTATTTTTCGCGAGACATGAAGGTCTACGCGATGGTCAGCGCCAATCAGGTGCCATCCGGGCACATAGTAGAAGGTCCCTGTACCGTTAACGGACAGATGACATGGTTGCAGTACTTACGAAGGTTGACGTCGTATTTGATGTTCTGGCATGGGGAGTACCAAGAGACGGTGATCAATCGGAACTACTACAAAGAAGACGCCCATTGGTTCGCTCAATATACCAACATCTACGACTCAACACAAGTGTCACTTGCTGGAGGGCTACCATCTCCGAGAACGCTATACAACCTTTGTTACCCAATGGAAGCCAAGGTGACTGATGAAGCGGAATTGGAGCTGAGGATGCGTGAGACATTGAAGGGCTTCATCCCAAGTGTCACGTGTCAGCCAGCAACTCGCACCGTCGACGGTGAGAGTGTGCACTGTGAGTTCATCGGCGCCATGAAGACCAGTAAGGTGATTTTGATGTCTGACTTCGAGTACATCACCAAATCGAATTCCGGAAAACAGACAGTGTTCGCCCAGAGCTTATTGTCACTTGGATGGGATAAGGTCATCAACATGTCTTGTACGCCTGAGTACAAGAAAGGAGCGATGACGGATCCATATGGTTTCATCAACTTCGTTCGTGATCGAATTGATGATGTCAAACGTCATGAACCCACCTCCATCCATGTGTGGTTGTCGTTGAGCAATCTGGTGACTGCGGGCGAGAAGGGGACATACAAGACTGTGATTGCCCCCATGGACTTCGCTCCGAGACTCAGGGATGTGATCGTCAAGTTTGACGCATGCTGCCAACTACCTACCTTCGTGAGGATTTGCGCAGACGTGGAGTTTCACCATGCCGTCGGTTCATTCGGTAAGATCGCCAACATGATCAAGGACGAGCTATCGCTGAATGGCATGATGTCCACAACGTCGGACAGATTCTGGCGGGCCATTTCGGTCGCCGGAAGCGGTCACCCCTACTCTATGAAGTCTGGAACCTCTTTGGTCCACGCTGTCATGGAAAAGTACTTGTTCAGAGAAAAGATGCTCGCTTCTTGCTTTATGGCACCGGATCCCTTGACCGAAGCGAATAGCCTCCATGATCCCAACTTGGAACACGTGTTGCAGGACAAAGAGAGGTTGTATCAGTACTTGTTCGGAGATTCCGTAAGAGGAAGCCATGCATATCAGTCCACTGCGGAGCCTTCAGGTGAGAATGAGTCTGAGAGGAGGAAGAGGGAGAAGGTAAGGAGAGAGAACAAAATGCCATGGATGGATGAGTACTGGGGAGTCCTTCAGCCAGAACCAATATACTCGAGGACTCAAAGATGGTACGTCATTGATGACTTCAAGGAGGGTGAGGAAATTTGCTGCGATTACTGTCTGGTCTGCCATCCCATAGACTCCGATTTGAAAGACGATTGCTATGCAGAATGCATCAACGGAGCAGCAAATAGATGCCGTGGGATGTCCGCAGAAGACTACGTCCAGAAGCGATTCCACGCATGTGCGCGATTGCTTCACAACTTCGGCATGGGACAAACGGTATCTTCTCCCACCGTCATGATCTCCGAGATGAACCCGCACGATGACTTGATGAAGTTCTTACACGAGGCGATGATCATCTTTAATGAGAATCCAGGTTTCCAGAAGGAGATTTCGTTCTTCGGGGGGATCAGGTTGTCATCAACAATGACGGAGAACTTCTTCAAAACGAGGAGAGGACCCAGCATCCATGTGGAAAAGCAGATAATCGGCAGCGCCAAGTACTACCAGGGATCCTATGACCTTGGCAACGTATGCTACACCAAATACCTCAAGACCATACTGGAGCCCGATGTATTCCGCACCATATTCGGAGATGATCCCACGGAGGAACGGGTAGGTGACATGGTGGAAGCGCTGCTGGGCATGTTTGAAATTGCTCAACTCTTCAGGCATATGTTCAGGGGATGGGGTGACATCGAAGCTTTGAGGACGGGATTAGAAGAATCCATCAAACGCGTCACTGCATCGCTGTACGACAGGACAACGTATGAGAACCGAAAGCGATCGACGATCAGAACCTTGGACCCGCACTCTGATGAGGCGGCAAACGTGGCACTGATTCTAGTTCGCATGAGGACCATGCCGCCTCCTGAATTCGACATCGACCACTTCTTCGAAATTGGGAAAGAACCAGAACAGGGAACAGAAGCCACTGACCAGCCCGAGGCCGAAGGTGTCGATATGGAAACTGATTGTGGACAGGAGAAGGAGGAGCAAGATGTTGACATGTCCGACCCGAAGACATCAATACTGCAAGCCATCGACGAATTTGAGAAGAAGATCGGGCAAGCAGAATTCTGCATCCACTGCATGAAGTCGGGACACACAACTCTCAATTGCGAGAAGACCCCTTCATCTTCACCTACAGTCACCTCAGTGTTGAGTGATTGGAAGAAGAGAGTGAAGGGAGAGGTTGCACCCGACGATGTACCATCTGGACATCCAACCGAGGAGCCTAAGAAGAAGAAGCAGAGAGCATCGCCCACTCCAGATAGGAAGGTCGACAGCGAGTTCAGGCGAAAAGAGATGTTAAAAGCAAGAGTCGTGACAATGTTCGATCATGACGGATTCACCCTGATCGAAAGTGCCGATGGAGTCGAAGGAGGGCCACATTCCTACAATGGGCGGAAGCTTGCGGAGGCAGGCCCTAGGGATATGAGAGTGGTGTACGAATTTGTAGAGAAGGCATTTGTGCACTCCAGTTCCCTCACACCAAAGGCATGTCATCACTTCTATCCCCTACCAACACGGAGGGAGAAGGGATACAAGCCGATCGACCCCATGACGATGGTCGGGAAAGTTGAACTAGTACCGATCAACGGAGTCACTTTCGCTGCAAAGAACTCCGACTACGGCAACCACAAGTATCCGACTCCAGACTGTCGAGTACCTGAATACAGCCAAGCGAGCCAGGCCCTGAGTCGTCGATTGGGAGCGAAGTTGAGACATCGAATTGGACGCCAGTTCAGGACAGGGGGAAGACTTGCACCAATCAAATGCGATGAAGGCGCATGGGTGTCATGGGAAGACCTGTTAGGTGATAACGCAGTTTGGGAAGACGGTTATCACTATGGCAACATAGATATCGTGACCAAGAAGGCGCGTTTGGAGAAGTACTTCGACCAGAACTATGAGTGTTTCCGCATAACCAAGAGGGTCAGATTCCAAATGCTGGCAGTCCGCGTTCACCCTGATGAACTCAATGACCCCGATGACCCGATGGAGAAGGAATGGATTGACGAACTCAAGGACATGGGAATCTCTAAAGGAAGACTCCACCATAGCGATGGATGGTGCTTTCCCGTGGCTGTAAGAGCAACCTCGGCACACTCAACGGACGGCGGAGGTTATGACGTTACCATTAACATCGACCACATTGGATCGAGAATGACCAACGACATGGCCCTATCTATGGTGACTGCATTTCACGCTACCAATCTCGGAGCGCTGACTTCAATCATGCGACGAGGGCTAGTGCCAGGAGGTCTCGGTTCATCGGGAAGGGATTCTATCCACTTCACATGTTTTCCGCCATGGGCCTGGGAGCAGGGCTACAAGGGAAAACCTTGGCTGGGTCGTAAGGTCGCATTGAGTGATCGCCCGGTGGTTCTCTACATTCCGGTGTGGAAGCTGCAGGAGTACGGACTTCTCATCTCAGCGACTGGCTCTCTATTGGTTGAGAACGTCGTTCCCTTCGATGAGGTTAAAGGGGCATGGTTGCAATGCGACAATGCGGAACCCGGACAGCCTGAGGAGATCGAATGGATCCGGTTACTCAATAGGGAACCCGACCCTGGAAGCTACCTTGTTCTGGAGTCCAAATACGGAAACCCGATCATGATTCCACGCTTTCAAAAGCTTGAGAGTTTAGCGGTTGAGGTTCAGGACGATACCTACTCCGAGGACGACGCCAAAATCTCAAAGCTGTTGGGTATGATCGAGGAAAGTGGTGTCTATCCAGAATATGATAGCACCGAGTGGCAGGAAATCTTTGAGGAGATCGTGTACCGCCGAGCAATGAAAGACTATGACTCAAGACCGTGTCCTAACTGTCTTGGCGAAGTCGATGTGCGATTGACGATATGTCCGCACTGCGTAGCGGTTTTGATCGCGAATGGGAAGCTCACGCACGCGGTACCCAAGGAGACAAGGGACCGCAATCAACGATCACCTCCAAAAGATGTCCCAGCCAGTTCTTCCGGTGAAACAACTTCTGCTGCAGGTGCAAACATCGATGAAGTCATCAAGAACGCACGCAAGACAGCCGAAGAGGTCATTGAGATCGAGGAATCCGAAGGAGAGGAAGAGGAGGAAGTTCCTATCATTTTGAAGGAACGACCGGACGAAGCTGAAGGCGAACCCGAATATCGGGAGGTCCCTCAAGATGGATACGGGAATGAACTGCCACAGCCTTTCCCCTTCGCAATTGATGAATTGCCGCAAGAAGCTGCGATCCCCATCGACCACAACTTTGCCGTCACACAGCAATTTGATCTGAGGTTGATGAAGTTGATCAAGAGCTTGGCCAACGCAACGTTCGACATCAACTGCTTTGAAAGTCGTGAAGATGTACTGCGAATGTTCGACGATGGACAGCGGCATGACACTCCGCACAATAGATGGCCGATAGTACCGAATGATCCGGATACTGGGTTTCCAAGACGTCTCCAGAGAGCCGAGGTCGTAGGCATGAGCCGATGGACCGACGACGTGTATGCAGCAGAAGCGTGGCAGATCTATGAATTCCACGCCCACGTTGTTCACCCGATGATGATCACTGCAATCCGCTGCGGGCTTAGCCACAAGTACCTCAAAGAGGTCGGCAGCACTCGGCGTAACATGAGTGATCCAAAGGCTCGAAGGTCTGAGACCCAGGAAGAGATCATCGAGAAACTGGCATTCATCTCAAATTTCATCAGACGCTTGATCAGGAAGACCTTCGGAGCGAGCCGGTATAGTTACTACCAGAAACCAGATGACGAAAATGCCGCTCCATACAAATTCATCGACATTAGTCCCGCCATCAAATCGGAGAGGAAGAATGTCACGAAGGAGATCCTCGTTGCATGCCGCTACTATGGCATAGAGGTATCCACTATTCAAGCACAGAAATTGAAGTCCTTCGAGGAGCAGATCCGAGCGGGAAACCCAAGGAACGTTGAGCTCATCAAGGACTACATTGGCTTTGTCGGCGCTGACTACATGCGACAACTCACGAATGGTTGAGCAGTGGGGTCATACCGACATGCCACTTCCGGTACTTCAAGTACTGAGGGATCTTGGGTAATTCATGATGTCCGTTTTGGCATCATGGGAGTGAGATAGGATTGTGTTTCACACCGTTGGTAATCGCATGATACCATAGGTAGGTGCACGTTTTCCGTTTGTAGCTCCATTACCTGTTTGATCCAACTTTCAAGCGAATGCAAGATCTTTTGCTAATTCGATTCAATAGGACATACTGGTTGACCTCCAATACACTTTTGAGAACACGATTCGTTCTCCGGTTTTTACATCCACTCATCTCCCTTCCCCGTCGAAGTACGGATGTGGGGGGTGTCAATAGGGATGGGGTCCCAGTATAGTCGCTATACAGGTACATGCCATATACTTTTGGCTCAAGTGCCCAACCAGGTAAAAAGGAGCTTTAGCGCGCGAGCTTCATGTTGACCTAAGAGCTAGAACGGGGCCAGGGCACACCTTTCCATCCGTTCGCATATAAACATATATATATAGTTATATTATGTTGATTAGTAACTTTTCTTCATGTCCAGATTTCTTGTCTCAGGCCTCTGGTCGCTGTTTGGCCGTCGATCGGGCACCGGGGCCTCTCAGGCTTTGGCTTCGAACTGGCTGCCAGCTCAGGATCAACTGCTCCAATGGCAACATTCTGCTCATTGAAGGATGCATGGAGTCCTTCGATGCACACATTTGACAATTATGGACGACAGGACCGGCATGAAGCTCCGAGTCCTGACATCTTCGATTTGCGACGGAAGTGGTTGAGGCGGTACCTCCCCTTGAAGCGAGGCACTGGTGTGGGGACCCGGTTCAGATTCAACTGAAGCTAGATGTGGCTCAACAAGCAAGACCCAGCAACCTACGGGTTTTCCTGAACTATATGGTGGATAGCAGCTTTTGGATGTGTGTTGCATATTGTTCGCATGCAAGCCTGGGGCTCCCGGTGCCATTTTTGTGTTGCACATGTTTACTGGTGTTTGCAACAAGTGTGGCTCGGCACACTTGTTGCGACCCTGTTTGCTTGTGGAAGCGATGCTGTTCTGGAGATCGGAAGTGAGCACTGAGGCAGCTTCAACTCAGCAGCTGTTGGGAGCTCAAGAGCTTATCGATCTTGATGTGGAGCAGTGGCAGCACGTAGAATTACAGCATTTTGTTGGCCCTGTTGGCTGCCAAGTTCTTTCCCTGGTGGTCTCGTCCTGTGGTCCTCTGGGCTACTTCAGCCTTTTCCCTGTACAGAAGAACTGTTAAATTCGGGGAGGTCTTTGCATGTGGCTCACCCCTCGCCTTCGATCACGTTTGACAATTCTTTTTTGACACTAGTTGTATGCAATCTTCAATTGCTCTCCAATTGCAGTCCTCCACTTTTACACATAGTCTCTATCTCCTGCCGATCGCCGTCTCATCTTCACTGCCTCCCACATTTCACTGATTGGGCCAAGACCTTGGGGGTGGTCGGGGGGCCGCTCCACAAACCGGTTGGACAGGTGCTGTTGCCAACCCTGAAGCTTGATTCTTGAACATTACAAACGCAACTCTTCAAATGGGCCCTTCTTTTTCCCAGAGTTCAGATTTTCTCCCATTCTCCACACAGATGAAGCCGTCCTTTTGCCAGGTCGGGCGAGATCTACAAAGTTCGATTTTCGAGGCCTGGTTGCCAACACCGCCAATGGCTCAGAGATTGGTGTACCAAAACTTAAGGGTACAGAAGCTACTTATCTACTTAAAGATTTTAACAGAGAAAGGCGGAGGAAAATCATGTAACAAAGGAGATGGTAGAAGCCTTTGTCAGTCTTTGAATATGTTTGTGAAATGTGCTGCATATTGCTGCATCCTTTCATAGACCCGACTGAGGCGTGCTTGCTACCTTTCTCGCAAAGCAATCGAGGTGCGCATATCCAGCGCATATCCAGCTGCGTTAAAATACATACTGTACCGTATCTCATTATTTGAGTTTCGTACACATGTTTTTTCTCAGTCGTTTTTCACGGAGTGCCGCGGGGTGAATTGCTGTTGATGGGTGCTGCGTGACATGCCTGGCACTTTGACGTTCTCGACCTTTGTCGAACGCTCAGATTCAATGGGACTCCTCTGGTGAGGCGCCGGACGGGTTGAGTTGAGCCATGCCCGGAAAGACTTCCTGATTGCACAAGTAAGTCAGATGTCATTTCATTTCACGCGCTATTGTCGAAGACGTAGCCAGAAAATAGTAAGTGAGATGATTTTGATCATAGACTATAGGACTGCAGCTGACACATCGCAGGGGGGTTCTACAGATATCTCAGACAGTTTCATCGTGCCATCGCGTCAGGCGAAGCTGTTGGCCTGTGGCTCCAACCCTTTGTTTGGAGGCCCAGAGAGGCCTGTCGGCCGGTATCCCTCATGGGTGGATCTAAGGCAACCCCGTGAAAACACCCCAACTGGTCTCATGGCGATTTGGATAGTGATCTCAAGTGGTACAGGCTTTTCTCCTGTGGTCGTAGACCCGACAGTCCCACTTGATTGTCACTTCCGTGTAGTTCCAGCTTTTCTGCTGACGTGGGCGTGAAAGGCTTGTTACATCTCCAGCCCGGTCCGTTGTCAAGAGGTCCTTTTTTGATCTTTTTTTGCAAGTCGTGGCAGCTTGTCTTGCCCAAGGCTGGTAGATGGACAGCTCTTGGAGCGAGGTGCCAAGTTCACTGGAGTGCTCAAGAAGGGTCATCAGGGACCAGCCTGGGTGACCAGCGCAGGTGTTACCGTGTTTGATTCATATAAACTCATATGGACGAGGATAAGGAGTGGGAAGACTCATTTCCTCCACAGGGGGCTTTTCACTTCCGCAAGGCAAGTGGATCAGCGGTAGCAACATGCAATCATTTGTTAACAGATGTTAACAGTGTGCCTTCCACAACAGGCCGATGGATTTGGTTCAAAAAAAATTGTGCGGGCCGGCGGATATTCCGATTCTGTGAGTGGTCCTGCTTGACAGCAGGACGGGAAGCCCCGCTGCGACGTGGCTCAGAGATCACCTTTGGCTATGAGGGGAAGGTGGAGAACCACGGGCTGGGTATGCCTGGAACGGGGGACAGTTGGTGTACCATGCCTTGAGCCTTTGAGGACCATTTTGGACGTGTGTGCATAGAGAAAACCGGTAGCCGCTAGCCTTTCAAGCAGAAACTGAAGCGTTTGGACAGTTGGCTGTGAGACTTGGCCCTTGTCGCATTGTTTCCATACTCTTGAACATGGCAACAGTTGTGTCTCGAGTGCCATGCAACATGGCAACAAAGGCAGACCTGCCATGGAGCCGTGTCACGGAGATTCATGGAGTGCATTGCTTGTGACGCAGGTTTTGCTGCGGCTGCGGTTCATGGCCGGGCGCCTGCGATTCATGTGGTGTTTGTTGCTACACCTGATGTCTTGGCAATTCTTGGCATGCCTCTACCTTGCTCAAGTTCTTCATCTTTGGTTCGAGCCCCACATGAGGCCTATGAAGATTCGTCCTTCACCCCGTTGTGGCTGGACACCCGGTGCGACGCGTCGCACCGAAGCACGCAGTGCACGTCACAGCCACACCCAGGTGTGTCGAGCGCTCTCGCCGACTTGATGCCGATGACTTGGCCGGGGGCGCCGATGTCGGTGTGGCGTTGAATCGTCGATGTGATCGTGAACCAGTACCTCTATCATC
Source organism: Durusdinium trenchii (assembly GCA_963970005.1). Classification (NCBI taxonomy): domain Eukaryota; class Dinophyceae; order Suessiales; family Symbiodiniaceae; genus Durusdinium; species Durusdinium trenchii. The sequence continues at coordinate 543,727 of CAXAMN010007779.1, forward strand.
CGTTATCTATCGTTATCTATGAATCGTCCCAATCCATCCCAATCCGGTGTTTATCGTGCTGGGCAGATGGAGCATGAGCATTGTCAGGGAGGATCCTTGAACGTTTGTGAGTCTGTACGTTCTCGATCGTTCATATCTTTCGCACTGACACCAGGAGCGTTGGCGGCTTCCAATGTTGCCAGGACAGAGAGAAGACCTTGCACCTTCACAAACTCAAAGCTGTAAAACAAATCTTAGTAACAAATCTATAGTATTATCATCCTATGTGTTTGTGTATATATATATATTAATATATAATACGCGTAATCTAGAAGATAAAACTCCAGACCTCACGGCTGTACCGTTGGATGGTTGGATGTCTCCAAGACTTGCAATATGCCGTTTCTTCCGTTAGCTTCGTCCAGTCGAGTGACACACGGCGCCATACAACGGCCATGTTGGGATCCAGCGGCCAGAGAAAGGCATACACCAAGGCCATCCGTGTGGCGGGTGAGCATGGAGCTTGGAAGGATTCGGTAGCTCTACTTGAGGAGCTCAAGCAAAAGCGCTTGTCGGCAGACGCTGCGGTCTACAGTGCCTTGGGCCTTTTTTCGCAGCGAAAAAGAACAAGGTAACCTTCTGATTCAAACAACTTAGATTGCATGGGAGAGCTTCACATTTTTGACTTACCGGCATGGAATGGGACAACCTCTAGATTTTTTGTAGGGTGCTTCGGCTTTATCCTTCCCAACAGCTGTTCAGTGCTCGTTGTTTCTTCCCCATGACAGCTTTGGTAAAGTACCAAGCCACCAACCCAAACCGCCGAATTGGGCCGTTCAGGGTCAGTGAGTCGGAGGAAGGGAGAAGAACGCGTGGGCCTTGCGAGCTCAGGCAAAACTGCACGAACGACTACGCAGAGAACTCGGTCGGTCACTGTAATTCCGATGTGGTCTTTTGCTACATCATTTCGGTTACCTGTACGGTTCGGTACAAGAATATGTGTTTGCACATCTGTACCGTTCCCTGACAAATAACTGGATTCTTTGCACTTGCACGGCATCTAAGTGGGTAGGAGCTGCAGTGGGTCAGATGCCCTTTCTTGGAGATCAGGTGCTCTGATGGTGGCTGCTCGGGCTCACTGGCCACTGGCGATGGCAATGCTTGGGGAATCCAGTGCACAAGGATGGGGCTGGGGAAGAAGAGAACAGCAAGGGGTGAAGGGAAGAGAGGGAGCACAAACATAGGGCGCTTGCAAAAACATCCGGTGGAGACATGGGGGCTTTGGATCATCAAAATCGCTGATTCGAAGGGAGAAATCCGCGATCTCAGGCAACTTGATTGTTTGCAATGCCGCGATCTCCGCATGTAAGAGCACCTGGCTGCGTGCTAGCGTTCTTTTGGATGAGATCTGGCATCAAGGCCACCAAGCAGATCTGATCTCCTACAGTTCCAACGTCATCTCCTGTAGTGAAGCAGGGCAGTGGCTTCATGCATGCAGTCAGCTTCAAGAATTCAACCTCCACCAGTTGAGAAGGAATTCAATCTCTTGCAGCTCAGCTTTGCGAAGTTGCAACCCTTGGGTCGCCAGCATGATGTTGAGGGAGGCTGAAGAGGAACATGTTGAGACCAACGTGGTTTGTTACACAGCAGCCATAAGCAGAAGCGATGGCTCCATTGGTGTTTGGCTTCTAGCCATGTCTTTGATTCGAACACTGCAAAACAAACGGCAGCAGGGGAATAGCATTTCCTTTAACTCTGTGAGCAAAGCCTGCGCCGCACAGACACAATGGACCACTGCATTGTTCTTCTTAGAGCTCTTGAGGCACAGAAGCTTGAAAGCAGATGATTTCAGCTACAACACGTCCATTGATGCGCTCACAGGTACAAACCTATGGTGCGTGGTCCTAGGCCATTTGCAAGAGAACCTGGGAAGCAATGAGGTTCCAAGAGTCTCACACCCCTAATTGTGATGCTATATAGCTTGCCACAACCCAAGATCGGACTCAAAAATAAACTCTCTTTGTATGTGTAGGTCATGAACTCAAAATACGGTCCAATACTCACCCGCAGGACCGGGATGTAGAACAACACCCGCAGGACCAGAGCATCAATGTTCAGCCTTGCCGATGCGTCACCCGCCCTGGCCGAGACGATCATGTCCTTAGTTTCTTTATGTCGAGCAATTCTACTGTACCAATACGGTTCCGCTCTGTAAACTTACTACAGGTATACGGCAGTGGGCTAAAGTGCCTGTGATCAATCAACCCAATAGTTCAAACATTTGGAGTCTAGAAGCGTAGAAGCACTTCGCCACCCCCTGAAGCGTTGGCGCTGCACAGCAAGCACACCACACTCACCACACTCCAAAAAGATTGATAGGACGCAATGTTTGCCCCTTTCGGGCAATTCGGCTGGTTGGAGAGCAATATGGTTTGAACGGAAGTGGCAGAGCTATGCAGCTGTACTTTGCGAAGAAAGCTAATATGGTCCTCAGCAAAGAGGAAAGAACATTTCCAACTCTCAAAATGTTTGCTGAGTGCTACTGTGAGTTCTTTGGCAAGCTGCTTGTTTGCTTCTTGCTTGCCCAAGGATGGATCAGAAGAAGATTCGACTGGATGGCATATCCTTTAGCTCGGCCATGCTGGCGTGTGGCGTGCGCTGGGAGGCCGCCTTGGTTTTGTTGCAGGACATGCATTGGCGGCGGGTGCGGCGTAGCCAGATTGACCTGGGTGCTGCTTTGCAAGCTTGTGCTAGCTGTAGCCAGTGGCGACAAGCTTTATCTTTGTTGCAGCACTTGGAGGCCACGGGGTTGGAATTAGATGTGATTTGCTACAGCGGCGTCATCACAGCATGCAGCAACGGAAGTGAGTGGCGACAAGCTCTGGCAGTGCTTGAGATCATGAATCGCACCTCCTTGGCATCAAATATTGTCCCCTATACTGCCGCCATGAGTGGCTGTGGGAAAGCCAAGTATTGGCAAGCTGCAATGGCCCTTCTAGAAGACATGGAGCTGAAGATGTTCGAGGCCAGTAGTAAGTAGTAGTCCTTTCAGCTTGTTTTGGATGCCCAACAACCTCCCCAGAAATAAGTCCTCAGCCTAGAAAATCCTTTGAATTCTTGAGGCGTGGAGTTTCGGAGTCAGGTTGGCATCATATCACTGAATTCAGCTATCAGTGCTTGTGGGGAAGCAGCATGTTGGTTAATGGCCTTGGGATTTCTTGAAGCACTTGATGAACGATTGCTTCAAGGAAACTCCATCTCCTTCAATGCCTCCATTGTTGCTTGTTGTGCTGTGGCCCAATGGCAGGCAGCACTGGACATTTATCACCAAATGGACGACCAGTCAGTGCCAGCAAGTGCAGTGACATTCAACTCCATAATGCTTGCATGCAGTAACTGGAATGCAACAGCTGCGTAAGTCCTCCCTGTGGGGTATTTTTTACGTGTATTGGTCGATATGGACATTATATTGCATATCCACAATTTGTTATCTTAAATTCCATGCTCGACATGCTGTGGCTTTGAGTCTATGTCTATGTCATGCTCGTGCCCAAAAGCTCCAAGGTAATGCTCGGGAATGGCAGGCAGGGCTGATGTTGCTGCTGAATTTGAAGGAGCTGCGAGTACTCCCAGATGCTGTCTCGTACAGCACCACCATTTGCGCCTGTGGTCTCGGAAGTGCATGGCAGACCGCATTGTCCTTGTTAAGGTCGCTTGAACATCAGAGGCTGGGGTTCATTCTGCGCAGACGGATGTTTTTCTACCACATTGACATCAATATGCAAGTAAGTGAGTGCCCAAGCTTGAATAGTGCCCTTGTGGCGGAGGATGTGCAGTGTACAGTTAACATCTGAACACCTGGTGAGATTGAGGTGAACTCTGTGAGAGCCTCCCTGATAGGCTCTATGATTTGCTGTGCTTCAGCTCTGCTATAACTGCTTGCGACAGTGGGGGCCAGTGGCAGCGTGCCTTTCAGATCTTTTGGGAAGCACGAGCCCAGTACCTTGGTCCCGCAGTGGAAGAACATAGTGACCGTCCTGCTCACCGGAAAGATGTCAAACTCGTTGTAGAAGTCCTAGCTCTAGAAAAAAGCACTACGGAGATTGCAGGCAAGAAGAAGAGAATACCCTCCCTGCAACAAACATGGAAGTGGGCAAACCCGTGTTGATAGAGAAATATTGTTTTCCCAGTGGCCACGCCATCCGCTTCCATGTTAGCCCACAGACGATCACTGGAATCATTGGACAGGACCAAGCTCGACGTCATGTGTCACCGTGTGGCTGCACGTGCCTTGGACGAGATCTATGAATGCCCACAGCGCTGGAAACTGGTGCAGGGCCTCTTTGTGGATCTGGGGGTGTCTTGGCTATGGCCTCATAGTGGAAGATCCATATATACAACAGCGTGCAATCAAATTGAAGATTAGGCATTTTGAAGGGCGGCTTTGCCATTCCAATTTGGGGCGCCCCTTCGATGCATATGATATACAGAGACCACCCAGCCATCTGTTGGGACGTAGGAGCATGTCCTTATCCGAATATCCCAGAGTTATCCCCATCAGCCAATTTGGACATCCTCTAAACGGGGACCTCGGAGCGGAGTCATTGACGGTAAGGATCGGGCGTTGGAAGCAGACCTGGCCATGCACACAACAGCGGCCAAATGCTTGGGCGAGGAGACAGGGGACATGGATTCAGCAGCCAAGCAGGGAGGCTATGGCCCATAGGATGGGCACAGGCAAAAGGTAAGAACCATCCACAAGGCTGTTTGGAAGCAGCATTTCCTTTTGGACAAGTGATTTGATAGGAAAGCAAGGCATGTTCTCTTCTTGATGGGGTCACCTTTGTGGACCCCCCACAAGCAAAGTTTACACAAGACAGCCATGTTTGGAGAGAAGTGCGAATCAGAGAGAGAGAGAGAGAGAGAAAAAAAAAGAGAGGGAGAGGGAGCCAACAAAAGACAGCATAGGAAACGAGAAGGAAAGCAATTGCTTCAGTTTCAATCTTTGCATTCAATCTGAGCCAGCGAGGGCCCCTCCACGCTGCCGATGTTTTCGTACGCGGCTGCTGGTTTGAGTCGGGTATGCGTCGAATCCTTGCGAAGCTGACCAAACCGTGTGCAACGCTGATGTTCGCCAGCTGTGTTTGCCTGCTTGCAATTGTGCAAGTAGGCGACCTGGCATGCAATGCAGATGAAACATATTTTGTTCTGCTCCAGGGACTCGGCATTCGGCATTTTGTTGGGCGGGAACGTTGCACTTTGGTCACTGACTGCAGCAGGGTGCAGTGTAGTTTGTTAGCATGCAGCGGAACACAGTGCCCCCTGGTACCATACTGCCCACGAATGTTTGTATCAATAGTACCCAGGCGAGGCCATAAGCGGCTTTGTTGTTAGACTTTGGTTCGTCCCGGCATGCTTTCCTGCTATCCAACATGTTACAGAGCTGTAGAGACTTTATTTCCACGATCAAGGAAGATAATCCAAGATAAGATAATCCAAGAACATAATTTGGAAGGGAAAGATCATGATTCTGTATCACTGGTTTGTTGTTTTGTTGTTTTGCGTTCGACACCTTCGACGAGACTACACCAGCCACCTCCCATTCAGGGATACCTCAAAATATCCAAGTTCCCCATTGCCCTTTCCCTAGACCCTTTGCTTGTTCGTGGTTGTCATCGAGCCATTGCCTCGTGGTTGCCTCGTGAATCCACCTTTTCAGACTGCAGGAATTGCTTCAGTTTCTGAAGCTGTGGAGAGGTCGACTGAGCTTAGTTCAGCGATGCTTTGGCGATGGGGTTGCAAGCTTCAAGGGTTCCAATGCATATAGAATGGGCAATCCTTCAGCTTCACTATCCACAAGAATTTGGTTGGGGCTAACTTGATCGAATTGGATTTAAAGGCCAAACTTGGAGGTTCCGGCCGACCAATCTGCTACACCACGTTTGCCACATACAGGTGGCAACCCGGAACCTCCTGGGGCTATTGGAAGCACTTGCACAAGAGTAGCATCTTGGAACACTTCAAACATTTAGCAGGAAAAAAATCCCCCCTCCTCGAAAATGGAGGATCGAGGGGGGGGTACCTTTAGGAATTCCATTCCATTTACACAGCCAACATGTTTCCAGTTTTATCTCCGCGTGGCCCCGAGAAATTTTGACAAGCGACGCGGTTGAATGGGAAAGAGGCTTCAGCAAGCTCACTGAATACAAGTCTGAGCATGGAGATGCCAGGGTGCCCACCAGATTCAAGACTTTTGATGGCTTTCCGCTTGGGCAGTAGATTAAGACACAGGGAAAGAAAAGAAAAGTGCCAAGATCGTGTGAACCACCTGAATTCACTTGACCATGCTGGCATGATTGAATATGATGGTCTTGCTTTGAATGTAGCCAAAAATCCAAAAAAAACAAGGAGCATCGCTTACGCCCCGCGGGCGTAAGCAACGCGACCTTTTGGACGGCACCGCGGTCCCACTGCTCGGAGCTCCCTGAGGGTCCGCATCGCTTACGCCCCGCGGGCGTAAGCAACGCGTCCATGCAGTGTATTAGGCAACGCGTCCACGCAATGTAAATCAAGGTCTGTTTCTTTGATTTAACGCTCGATGTAACAAGATATACAGCCCAACGCTCGCTTGTTTTGCACTTCGAAATACCAGATACCTGGATCCCTATCCAATGCTTTTCTTATCTTTTCTTGTTCTCGACCAGAAACAGGACGCAGCCCAAAAGAGACCAAAAAGATAACGCCAAAAGATCAAAAACACAACCCAAACGATGCAAAATATGATGCAGAAAGTGCAAAACAGGTTGGGTAAGTGCAGGCTGGTGCTATGGACGACACTGAATATCACTGGATCTAGACCGTTGCTAATGCATCATCAGTGTCAAAAATGGATAATCCATTTTCTGTTGGGGGTCCGACCCCCCCACCCCCTGGGGTAGCAGGGATGGAAAAAACAAAACAAACAACATACACGATACTACACGTTTAGGTGTGCATGGCGCAAAGACCATGGCTGACACGGTTCATGAAGTGGATTTGGACTCAGAAACCAACGCAGACATATGCGTGAATAAGCCTCACAGTGGTAAAACTTAAAACACACTTGAACTGCTGGAATTAGAATGCCATTGAATTTGTTTGATGCTTTGGAAGCCAGTTCCCAACACCAAATGGATAGATTGGACCCCATCCGCCGTGGGAAACCAAGAGGGTCCAAACAGCTTGACAACAGCACTGACAGCCAGGCTCAATGAGGGCTCCTCGAAATGCTCTGGCGGCGTTTGCTTGGCCGTCACCCTCAGAAACGCCGACATTAGGAGCCTTAAGGGGCCTTCATTGGGCTTCATTACTGTAACCTGTTTGAATGTTTTACCACGTGTTGCTTTACGATGGGCCAAATCCAAGACCAACACCCGTGCCCTAACGAACGAGCTATGGCTCAATCACTACGAGGTGGTTTCCAGTCGGCACTAATCCCTGAAAACAGGGCAGATAGCGGACCTAAAACATATAATATATTATATATTTAATATATATATATAAATGCTCTCTTCAAACAAACCCTGATTACAAAATGCTTGGTCTTCCACCCCATTTGCTGACCGGAGCATGATTTGCGGGTCCTTCAGGTCTTCTCTCCTGCGGACTGCAGCTACTTCCTGCTGTTTCGCAAGGACTGCCAGGCAAACACGGCAAGGGGAGACCACTTTTTCCAGGTTTGGCCAGGGCAGGGCCAGCATACAATACATCGAGAGCAGTTTTCTACCACACTTGCGCCTCCGCGCGAGGGGTATCCCACTTCGCTTTACACAGTGGTTTCCAGACAGGATCTGAGCAGCTCACATTGCATCGTCTTTGTGTGTTGACCTGATTCCTGGGTGGTGCCCTTGACCTTGTAAGGCGGCAAGGTGTATTTGTTTTGGACTTTGGACTGCACGGTCTTTTACATGCCCTTGGGGGTCTCAACTTCTGGCGTGCTGGTTCCGTTGGCATCCCTAGGCGCCGGTGCCACCAAGCCTGGCAGAAGGAGCCTCAGCACTGAGCACTTAAACCAACCCAAGGCTCCGGTGATTGGATGTTTGTCAAGTGAATGAAAGGCCTGAGGGCTCAAGGACCAACCACATGTAGGATTTGGTGCCAGGCATGTATAGGCTGCGTATGGATGCATGATAATGATGAGTGCTGCAGCCAATGGAACCAATGACGATTTGATGTGGTTGTCAGAATTCCCGCTGCTGTTGCACCGCCCGAATCCCACCCAGTCTACTCGAGCAACACTCGTGTCAACCATGCCCGTGTCCCACCCTATCCAAGGTCAAGCCCGGTCTCAGCTGGACACCACCTGATGAGGTGGGACAATAGTCTTAGTGAGAAGAAGTGTCCAGCATCCCTCAAGCAAGGTCAGGGACAGCCTCCAGATTACATGAATCTAATAAGTTGACTCCAAGTTTGATCCGGCCTCATGACGAACGTTTGAGAGGAAGATGCCGATTGGCAGCCACTGTTTGTTTTTTGTGGTTGGGCTTAGGGCTTGTCTAAACTCCAAACCAACACAAACCAACCTGGACAGGGCTCAAGCAAACGACAAGGGGATTGTCCGGGATTGTGATTTTCGTTGGTTACTTAGTAGTGAGACACCAGGCAAGATCCATTTGCTATTTTCTTGACCCAGGGGTCTGACAGTCCATGCATGTCCATGCCATCTATTTACTGTGCCACTGTGCAAGCAATTGCATCCCAACAGCTTGGGAAAGACTCCTCGCATCATCCGTCGTGTCATCAGCGAGGAAGCGCCTTTGACATGTAAGAATCAACAAAAGCAGGCAAACCCTGAACCGATGTGCAAACAAACCTGGATCAACTCTCAGATTCCAGGCTGTATTACTGCCTTGACTTTAGTGCGTCTCCAGGCAGACCGGCATAAGAATGAGGTGAGCGTGAGGCCAATATGGATTGCATGCCCATGCATGTCCAATATGTTCCGCTCAAGCTGGGAATGCTTAATAGATCCTCGGCCCGACGAAGAGATGGTGGGTCGCTTTGAGCTATGAAGAGACGGGGTGCTGCTAAAGATGCTCCACAAATCGCTCACATCCTCAAAGAGCTAGCAGGGAAGAAGTGCGAACTGGCGGTGAAAGCCCTGGACAAATTTATCTCAGAGAAGTTCTCCGGTTTAGAATGTGGTCACTTTACCATTGCCATCAGTGCTGCTGGACGACAAACTCAATGGCCTCAATCGCTCTACTTGTTGGATGCTATGGACCGGGCGAGCGTGCCAGCGGATGTCATCAGCTACAACGCCACCATCAAGGCTCTTGGATCGACCTCCAAGGCTTTGGAGATCTTGGAGACCATGCGCAAAAGGAAGGTCATGGCAAACGTGGTCAGTTACAGCTACTCAAAATTTGGGAATACGTATTGTGCCTTTCTATTTTTGGGTTGAATCTATTGGTGACCTGGGATTAAGATGGTTTCTTGGTGGTTCCATGTGCTAGCTGCCAGCAGGATTGCTTCCCTCAACAGTGGTGAATTCTTTGGCTATGTTTGCTTTGGTGATCAACTATTTTGGTAATTTTGGGCACCAGATCTTCTCATCAAACCGAGGTTCAGCCATAAGTTCTTGTGCCAAGAGCGCCCAGTGGCAAATGGCCATGAGCCTTTTGAGGCGGATGGAGGCGCGCCAACACACCTGCACGCCACATGTCTTCCAGAGCGGTCAAACATGATGGAGCGACTCCCCAGACCTAGATATCGTCAGGACATAGCTGGTGTCCACTAGCTACTAGCTTAAACCTAAGCCGGGTAGTTGCGTAGAGGCCACCGTTCTATTGCCCAACGTCATCAGCTACAACTCCACGATCACTGCTTGTGAGAAGGGCCGGCAGTGGCAGCAGGCCTTAAAGATGCTGCAGGTCGGGTGTTGCAGTTGAGTCGGTTTTAGGTGAGCGGCAGAAGAAGACACGCAAGGAGATCAAACCTGGGGCTGTCGGAGGGATCTTAGGATCTTTAGAAGATATGTTTTAAGTGACCCATCACTGGTGATGATTGGAGTCAAGGCGTTTTTTGGAGGGGACGCTCATGCACGAACACGGATGGAGGTCATGAAAGAAGACAAGCTTTGCCCAACGGTGATCTCCTACAACGCTGCCATGAGCGCGTGCCGGGAACACTGGCAGATGGCACTGCACCTTTTAAATTCCATGCCTGGAGCGACGCCAAACCTGGTCAGCTACAACGCGGCTCTCAGCTGTTGTCGCATGGAGGGTCGTTGGCAGATTGGTTTAGACCTTCTAGAGACCATGCGCATGAAGCAGATTGAGCCAGCCCCTTGGGCTGGTGATCAGCTTTGTTGGAGTACATGGTGGTACTCGAGTAGAACAAGTTCCAATGTATATTGCGGGGGGGTCACTTTTCTATTTCTGGGCTTACTGCCAGAGTATTGTCCAAACTCATGATCAAACACTTTTGCCTGTCCAACTCACGAGCAGAACATACATGTGGCAAGGCATGGCAAGACCTGAATAGTGATGCAGTGACACGGTGAATTTGTTCCACTGGTTTGATTGACCTGTTCATTTCTCCTACTGGACACCGTAGACAAGGTAAGGGTAGCGGTCGCTGAGTAGCTGTGCTTCAATCTTCCCCAGTTGGCCCAGCCATCGGCTTCACGGCCAACTGGGTCAGGACATTTTCACATTCAACTCGGCTATCGGCTTTTGTGAGAAGGGTGGCCTTTGGTGGCTGGCCATCCACTTCCTGGAGACGATGGCGGGTTGCCAGCTGGTGCCCAATGCCCTCAGCTACACTGCGTCCATTAGCGCTTGCAAAGGCCGGTGGCAACTGGGGCTGGAACTCCTCAGACAGATGCACCTGTCAAAGCTTTCGCCAGGCCTCGCGACCTACACGGCCCTGACAGAAGCAAGTGTCAAGGCCTTGCAGTGGCAAAGCGCCTTGACACTGTGTGAAGCTTGGCTGGGATCCAAGGCTGGCAGAAATGTCAGAAGCTACAATGCTATGATTGGTTGCTTCGGAAAGGAAGCTGTGTCGCATGTGGCGCTGAAGCTTGTTGACGCTATGGTGACTGCGCAGGTGGCTCCAGATGCGATCAGCTACACTTCAGCAATCACGGCGTGTGAGAAGGACGGACAATGGCAGCTGGCTATCAAGCTGTTCAGCCAGATGAGAGCTGCGACTCTTCAGGATACCATCAGCACCAACGCGACCATCAGTGCTTGCGCAAAGGCGAAGCAATGGCAACAGGCCTTGTGGTTGGTAGACAGCATGGCTGATGCCAAGCTATCCCCTGATGTCATCAGCTACAACACCCTCATCAGCTCAGTAGAACATTGGCCGCGTGCCTTGGAGATTCTTTCCTCAATGAGGCAACACCAGCTGGTTCCCAACGTTCGCAGCTACAGTGCTGCCTTGAAGGCCTGTGAAGCTGTCCCCTCCGTGGCTTTGAGACTTTTTGAGCAGATGCCGGTGGCGAAAGTGGCTCCAGATGTGGTGGCCTGCAACGCTGCCATCCGAGCATGTGAGGGCAGCGGCAGCTGGTCAACTGCCTTAATGTTGTTGGAGATGATGCCACGATCACAGATTGTACCTGATGTCATCAGCTTCAATGCAATGATCAACACCTGTGCCAAACAGCAGCAGTGGGCAGTAGCTTTGCAGCTGTTTGCAGACATTGCTTCCACCAAGTTGTTGCCGGATTTGGTAAGCTACAATTCGACCATCAGTGCCGTTGGGGGTGGAAGCCAGTGGGCTCTTGCTGTGCACTTGCTCGAAGACATGTCCAGCGGCAAGATCACTCCAGACCTGGTGTCTTACAATGCCACCATCAGCGCTTGCAACCTCCGCTGGGAGTTTGCTCTTATTGCTTTTACTCAGATCTCAGATTCGCAGCTGCTTCCCAATGTTGTTAGCTACAACGCTGTGCTTGATGCTGTCAATGACCAGGAGGTTGGAGCCAGGCTCTTCAAAGAAGCATTGTCAGCAGGCTTTTCGATGCCTGACACTGGGCAGGAGCTCAAAACGTCGCGAACATCGGCACAACGAGACCGGGCTCATAGGTGGCTTCAACAGGTTTTGCCATTCGACCAATCATTGGACATGTTGGGATCCTCAAGATCCATGTAAATCCATTTAACACATAGGGATGTGGGCTTCGGCCATCTCTTTGAGCCCTGAGTGCTCTTCAATTCTCCTCAATCGAAAGTCTGAACTTCCAATGGGCTGAGATCGACTCGAACATGCAACATCATGCAACTATCAACTCCAAACGCTACTCCTTGGCTTCGCCCGCTGCTCTCGGGCTGGTGCTCGGTCAGGTCCTGTGTGAACTCCGATGTGCCCAGGTGGAGGCACAGTGGACGGATCGGACTGAGTGTAGCGCACATTAGGCGATGGTGATATGCTGAAGTGGGATGTGAGATTGTTCTTTGTGTTTAGATCGAATCCTACGTATAGATCTAAGTCTAGTTGTGCGATGTTTTTTTGCAGTCGTTCTTTCATGACCTTTCATCAAGAAGTCTTAGCAGCGTCAGTATTCTTCATTCGTTCTTGCCTGCGACTGTATTTAGAATATCTATTTGTGTGTGAGACATTAACAAACTGTGGCACGACTGCATGATCTTGAGTGTAGTTGACAGACATGGAACATGGCGGTCCATGAAGACTGACTATTTCTTCCGACCTGACCATTCTTGTGTCAGGGTGGACGCATTCTCTAAGATGCAGTTTGCAATTACCAGCAGATGACCAGGGGATGCAGTTTGCATTTCAATCGTTTATGTCGAATGGCTCGGATCAGGGGATGACCACCGAGGAGCTTCAGGCTGGGAGGACCGGGGGGGGCTTTTGACGGCGCATCGAGAAGGTGCTGTCGTCGTTTTGCCGCAGCCCGCCGCCTCCTTGGCACAGCCATGGTGGTGTTGAACTATTCAACTTTGATCTCACTTGTTGGGAACGGTTCCAACTCACGCATGCAGGGCTAATGAAGTGCACATGCTTCCATCAAAACCTCTTTATTGGAAATTCCTTTGATCCCATCAGAGGCTCCCGCAGCAGTTTGGCCTCAGCTGAATTCTGCAGGGAGGTGTATAGGAAGCAGTTGGTCAAATGGATGCCCCTCTCGAGGACTCTGAATTGCTGTCCGAGAGCCCTCAGGAGCGAGTCGGTGACAGACTTGCCAATGACAGGGCAAGAAAATGCCGTATCCGTATACGTAAAGAAGCACCTGATACACATAAACGGTAACATGGGCGAGAACATGAACACATGAGGGACATGCATGAGTAACGTGGTTTGCCTTCGAAAGGAGGTTGTTGCCCCACGAGCACGCGGCAAATACATTTGGCCACTCTTTGCTTTGTTGGTTGCCACCTGGCAGCAAGATGTTGCCAGAACATCCAACAACAACAAGCATACGGGATCTGGGAGATGATTGACATAACATTTGTTTGCCTCCTGTAGCTTGTTGGATGCCTTCGAAGCACACTGTCTCGATTGCTGCTTTCCTTGGAGCCCCTTGTCAACATGGTGACAAGACATTATTGTGTTGCAAGGAGATGCCCCTTGGATGCACCCTCAAAGCTTCTGTTGTTGGGCCACATCCCAATTTTTGGGGGGGTTAGTCGGGGTTTGGCAAGCAGAAGAGTTCTGAGCGGTGGAAAGGTTCAAGAGGTCATCCATTTACTCTCTTCGAAGCATCCGAAGCACTGTCATCCACAATGTCAAGTCTTCCATGTTCCGAATCATCCCGAATCTACAGTCACAGGTGGCAGCGCTGGCTCTTGTCCTTCCCCTGCCGCGGCCTGTCTCCTGGGGCTCGTTGGAGCTCACAGGATTGAGCACGACGAAGGACAACGTGTGCGGCACGATGACCTGCATGGCGGACGACCTTTGCTGCGGGCACAAGGCGAAAGCTGTGAGTCAAGCTGGGCTGAAACGACATCCACTAGTGATTTTCCCCATCAACTGATCAAGGATAAAGACAGAGAGGATGAGAGAGGTGGAGGGGGAGGGAGATGGTGGGATGGTACCTCTTGATGTTTTTGACGGTGTTGTTGCGAATGGGGTTAGCGTTGGGTGGGTGTTGGAATAAGGTATGCTGCACAGCTGATTCAAAGTGCTGCGGCGGTGTGTGCTTGTCTGCTGGCTCCACCTGCTGCCGAGACAATGAGCATGCACCCTTGATCCTGGACGGAACTCGTACCAATCTTTTCTTGAGCCTATCGACGATTAGATGACACCTCCATGCAACATACTGCAATGTAATATACAATGTGCATATGTTTATATTTGTTGTGTTGCCTGCGCACACACACATGTGCCCTCATTCCGATGTGGAACTTAGAGTGGTTCTCAGGACAAGATTAATGTAGTATATATGGATTTGCCATCCCAAAGTTCTTGACATTTCTTCATGCAAACACCAAATACTTTGCTTATGCGCTGCAAACGCTGCTCAGGATGTGCACACCAGACACCTTCTGCTGCGGAAAGGATTCGAGCACTGCCCTTTGTTGCACCACCGGCTGCTCCAAAAGCCTCTTTGGGACCTCCATGTGCAAAGACCCCAAGTGAGGGCCCAGGCGCATGCGTTGTGATTTGCTGAGTTGTGCACAGTGGCAAATCACTCTTGAGGACAACGGGTTTGAAGTGTTTCGTTTAAGTATTACTTTAAGTATTTTTTTACTGTTTTAGCAATTTTCAGCGCACCAACACTGGGGGTTCTTAAAGTCTTACACACGTCACGGACAGGTTCTAGATCGAAGGTTTGCGCAAGTCTTCCTCCAGAACTCTGTCCCTCGTGGGTCTCGACGTACGAAATCCTTGCGAAGGGTCGCCGAGCTGGCGTGTCGCAAGGACTCTCACTGCACCAGCTCACTTTTCATGGCGGGTGCTGTAGGTTTAGTTCTACGTGTATCGACGGTCATGCAGGAGTGCTCTTTGGATACGGTGGTGATGTGCCAAGGTCACCGATGCCGTGCCAAGCACTGTGAAGTGCGTCTCACAGATTTTGGAATTTTACGAAAGCCAGCCTTCGTAGAAGGCGCCAGCTGAGTTGTGCTTGGCGAACGAAGTGAGTAGGTAAGGGGGTCTGGGGGGGTGGCCCGCAAAAGGTACACGTGAACTCGGCACATGCTGGGGGAGGAGGGTGCAGCGACGGAAGGTTTTTGAGGTTGGTTTGGAGGTGATTCTTTGTGATTTTTGAGCGGGTGGTGATGCAAGAAATGCAATTTGCATCATTTGCATCATCTGAATGGTACGGTGTCGTTGTACAGAGGCCGATGTGTTATAGCTTCGTGCAGCTGTGAGTGAATAACATCTTTCAGAAGGAGAGCAATTATGAACGCTATATGCATTTATACCATGGAAGTGTTATACCATGCAACTGAACTGTAGTTACATGGGGTCCGTATGTGTTATGCGTCCGACATACCCAAGTTTAGAGCACCAATGAGACTGGAGAGGAAAAAGTGCAACATCATTGGAGCACTGGATCATAGGATGTTTGATCGCAAGCCCGTCTTTCTGTGTAACCTGGCATTTTGTGTAAAGAGACACAGAGATTGTGCAGCGGTAGCTCCCCAGGGCGCGGAGAATAGAGGTATAGCACGCAGAGGTATAGCGCAATAGCATTTAGACGGACCCTGGGTAGCTACAGTTTAGAGGATATGGTTGGAGGCCTCGGGTGATGCCTGTACATGGCCAAGAGGCCGCGCCTAAAAAGATCTTGTCGCTACAACAAGGTCGATGTTGGGTCCGCGCGCGCGAATGTTTACCAAGCTAAATGCAAGGTGGCCTGGGGCCAGGGGTTTGCTGCCCTAAACAGGCCACCTCAAAAATGAAGATATGTGAAGCGAGGGTCCTTGGGTGTATGTCTGACAAGGCTTCAAGGCTTCCAGATTCGATCAGCTGAGGAAGTGCATTCGTTTAAGTAGACGGGTTTTCGTGCAAACTTCGAGGTGGCCTGGGACCAGGGGTTTGCTGCCCTCAAATACTATGTTCAGGCCACCTCAAAGCTGAGTTGCGCTTGGCGAACGAAGTGAGTAGGTTGGGCATCCGAGGGGGGTGGCCCGAGAAAGATATACGTAAACTCTGGGAGGTGATGCTTTGATGCTTTTGGAGCGGGTGGTGACGCAAGAATGCATTTTTGGCTTTTGCATCATCTGAATGTGGATGGGAAATATCTATGTGTGGCCAGAAAAAGACATTAAACAGAATGTTTTTTTCAACGAAATTCAAGGTGGCCTGGGGCCAGGGGTTTGCTGCCCTAAAACCATTGTTCAGGCCACCTCAAAAATGAAGAACAGATTCAAACAAGGATACCTGGATAAGGCCGCTCCTAAAAAGACCCGCTACAACAAGGTCGATGGGGGGGGTGCGCGCGAATGTTTATCAAGCTAAATGCAAGTCGCTGTTGGGTCCGCGCGCGTGAATGTTCATGAAGCTAAATGCAAGGTGGCCTGGGACCAGGGGTTTGCTGCCCTAAAACGCTTTGTTCAGGCCACCTCAATGTGAAGCGAGGATCCTTGGGTGTATATCTGACGAGGCGTCAAGGCTTGTCGGTCGATCACCTGAGGAAGCGCATTCGTTTCAGTAGAGGGGTCTTTGAGCAAACTTCGAGGTGGCCTGGGACTTGGGGTTTGCCGCCCTCAAACACTATGTTCAGGCCACCTCAATGCTGAGCTGTGCTTGGCGAACGAAGTGAGTAGGTAGGGGGTCTGGGGGGGGTGGCCTGAGAAAGGTATACGTAAACTCTTGGAGGTGATGTTTTAGTGGTGATGCAAGAATGCATTTTTTGCTTTTGCATGGTTACCTATGTGTCAGCAGAACAAGACATTAAACAGAATGTTTTTGTCCAGCCAAATTCAAGGTGGCCTGGGGCCAGGGCTTTGCTGCCCTAAAACCATTGTTCTGGCCACCTCAAAAAATGAAGACCAGATTCAAACAAGGATACCGACCGCGCGCTTCGAGATTCGAACATTATGTGCAGACGCCCCGCGTTGTTTTGGCTCACGGCGTCCCTCCTGCCGCTTGCGCAGCAACAGGCGGTTGGAGCAACTGGCTTCTCTAGGGGAGTGGGACTGTTTACGACAGCTTCCAATCCGTCAAGGATGGTCAGTGGGGGGTTTCGATCAGGGCGAGTACAAGACCATGACGGTCTTCCCGAGGAACAGCCTCATGCGCCTTGGTGTGTTTGTTCTCGGGGCGATGAGCGAAGATAGCGACGGCGAGGATGAGTGCAGGGGTTGAATGAGTGAGGAGGTTTACCGCTTACCTTGGACGATGGAGGGTTTGGACTGAGGAGACCTCTACTTCCCTAAACGATACGATTGTGAACCTGAAAGGCCAAAGTTTTGATTACGCGAACTTGCATATTGTTTGCACGTCTGTTTGCATGTCTTCAACACGAGATCTTGCAGAACAAACGAGAGGCCTCCAGAATATTGTTTCGTAGGCGGCCGAGTTCTGCTTGGGTGGATTCGAGGGGCTGCGCAAACATGATCTGACAACACAAAGATACAGCCAACGTGGCAGGCCCTGTCGCGACGTCGGCGCATGTCTTTCGCATGGGCTGTGTCATCACTAAGTCATCGCCGTGAGCCTGTGATCACCGTGTTGGTCTATTTAGCACACTTCCGGACACCTACTCGCAGGCGACGCTGACTCCAGCCGTCGCCGTTGCGGTGCAGTGACACCTTGCGACGCCGTGACAGACACATACAGACACGACCCATGCTGACGGTCGACCGGATGCCCTTGGCCGCCGTACCGGTGGGTGTCACCGTGGGTGTTGTGAGTTTCGTGGCGCCCTTGGCAATGGGTTCATTGAGGTTCCTTTGACCTACTTTGGACCGGTCTCCTCCGCGAATGGTGCCCACACTATCTAATGGGTTTATAGACTAAACCTCCGAACCCCCTTCACGGACGACACATGTTCACTCCTACTTCACATCGCTCTCCACACGCGTTTGTCGCTTCCTTCGCGCGTCTCTGCGCATGATTTTTTTCACGCCGTGCAGAACTGGCTCTTCTCTGATTGATTCGAAGCCTTTTACAGCCCGGAAACAGACAGCCACGTGGACTCTGCAGTGGTCGTGCTTGTGCCATGTTCCATCATGTCATTTTCCGTGCAACAGCCCGACCACCAACTTGCAGCAGACCGATCGCTGTGACCCCTCATAGGGACTTCTAAGCAGTATTGAGCCTTGCCCGACCATCCAGAAGCAATGCCGCTCTTGCAGCAGAGAACAGATGTTCCATCATAATTTACATGACGTTATATTCTAACTTTTTGTTGCTTCTTATGGATTTTCAGCCACTGGAACATGACCATAACCTTTTCTGTTTTCAAAGCTGGGCTGTTTGCGGCTTGCTTCTGTGTAAAGAAACCAGTGCACACGAGGATGGATCCGTGGGTATGTGGCTCCATACCTCAACACTCCATGTATGCCACATATGCCTACATTGGGGTCGTTGGCATCACTGCGACCTCGGATTCATACCCAGATCCCCCTTGGACCTGTTGCTTTGGTGGATTACCGCCGCCGCTACTCGCTCGTTGTGGGCTCTCCCACTCACCTGTATCGGCTCTTGCTCTCCGGCCACACTTGAGCCAAAGACACCGGTGCATTTCTTTTTCTCTTTAGCTCATCCCAAGGTTCAAGCATTGCCTCGGAACAACCATTTTAACACCGGTTTCTTTTTGCAGCTCCCTTGGCCTGGAAGACTGCCTTCGATACCTGAAAGGTACCTATCTGAACCCCTAACGCGAAGTTGTCGAGAAAGGGAAGCGCTGGCTTTCGTTTTGCAGCTTCTCAGGTTTGAGTTTCAAGCTTGCCCCACCTGGTCGTCCTGGAACTGCAGATTTCGTGGTAGGCACAGCCCTTCGCGGGATATTCAGGCAGAGTCCAGCGATTGAGTTGCCACTGAAGCATTTGGTGGACATCAAAGTGCAAAAACCGTGCCAGGTCTACAGCGGTTGGTCACATACCATATTAATTGCAGTGTCGAATAATATAGATTATGATTATATATGTTATATATTATATATGCATATATACTAACTAATATTTAACAATCACTTTAGTCAGTATATACTTATGCTCACATTGTCACATTTGTGCTTTACGTGAGCTCACGCGTGTGGTCTCGCTTGCTTGATGTACAGAGATTTTGCACGCGTCCCGCGCAAAGGTTCTTGATAAAGTTACACACCGGAATAAACTCATGGGAGCGGATGTGTTATGACACCCGTGTCCCTTCAATTGTAGGTTCGAGGAACTGTAGGACCATTCGCGAAAACGGTGAGGTGAGCGGACAGTGGCAAAGGTGCGCATTGGACCCCAATGGTGACCTGGCCAACACAGATAGGCCTTCCCAGCGCCGACAACGTGGCGCGGGGTGGCCTATCTTTACAGATGCCTTCACTCCAAAGTGGGCGGCAAAGGCAAAAGGAATTGCAGCTGCAAGTGCTTTCACTTTGGTCTTCTTTGACGATCTTGATCATCATCAACAAGTGAAGACCTTCCACGTTTGAACAGTTCGGCATTGCAAGACGTTGTTTGTAGACTATACGTTCCCTCAACATCGTGGAAGTGGAAAACCCTATTTCTGAATACCAAACAGGGTGGTGAACTCCTGCAAAGCATGTTGGTGCTCAGAGTGCAATCCTGCACTGCCTCCAGCACCTCTGTATTCCTCATCCGTGCCAGGCGCTGGCGCCAGAGGTGCGAGACATGCCCGTGTGCGGTGGCCCGCAGTCGAGATGGCAAGGCCGTTCGATCCGTGAAACCAAGTGCAGCAGTTTCAGTCGAAGAGGAGAACTGGTTGGTCGCCTGTCCCGGGGAAACTGGAAATCGGAGTTCTTTTCTTCCATTGTTTTCTGTCCTGATTGCCCATTGGTTGCACAGTTGTAGGATTGTAGGAGTTATTGCGGAGTGTCCGCACCTTTTCGTCAATGCAAGTGCAACCCAGACCCAGGCTGCTTGGCCAAAACTTCATCCACCCCGAGGTCCTCTCCAGGGGGGTGAGAAGGGATGAGAAGGGTGCAACTTGGGCGCTGAGACACTCTTGGCAGCAAGAGGTGCAGCAAGTTTTTGTTGGGCCCTTCGAGCATCTCATACTTGCCGCGCGGCCAAGCCTGCCAGACACAGGAACTGCTGAAAGATCCATTGGATCGCTTGAGTCTACTGACAGGGCCTTGGGACTCCGACAGAAGAAGGAACAACGCGACTCGTGCTCTGGGGGTGCCATAAGATGTCATGAACGAGTTGGATGCATTGAACTGCATGGCAATCAATTGGCAATCAAAGAGTCCCAACACCTCACGCGCACACGATATTCCGAGGCGGAGCTTGCAACTGCATGCTTGCCCCGATCAGTTGAGCCTCACGAACTTGGGTTGTGAAGGCCTGCGTCTAACTGTTTCTAATGGGGAGTGTTCATTTTGAAATTGTGCGGATTGACTATTGATGCTTGTTGGTGGTAGTGTTGGTGGTGTTTGTAGAAAACGGAGGTTCTCAATTCAACTCAACCAACAAGATGTGCAAAGTCCACGACGCTGTCTGAATCCTGGAAGGTGGAGTGGGCATCCGTGTGGATGAGGCTGAAGTATTTGGCAAATTCCATTTATTCACGCAGTCTCAAAGAAGCGTCCCTGCTCAAGACCACTGGCCTTTGGAGGAGGATGTGCCCAAAGGAGGCACGATCAATCTTCATCACAGCCAGGCCTTGCTGGGTTCAGATGCGGGTCAGAACTTTGAAAGTCTGGTTGGCTCCGCAACAACAAGTGACACCGTCACTTCACAGTTTTGGATACTTATCCACTCGCACAATATCGCGCAGCCGTCACACTGAGGCAGTGCGACTTGTGAAGAATGATGGCGGCTTGCTGTGCCTTTGTTGGAGTAAGATACACGCAATATCCAGATCTATTGGTTTGCAGTGATGTTGGTGATGCATGCTGGTTAGGATTGCATTTCTTGCATTGTTTGAATTGTTTTTGTAGATCATTTACACAATTGATTGAATTCATGGTGCTGATTGTGTTTGTCGCCTCTTGGTTTCAGTATGCGTTCTACTTTCTCAATGTCGTGGGGAGTGCGCTTGCAACACCGGCTTCTTTAGAAAACAACGCGACGCTTTCACCTCCAAGCTTGCGCTGCTTGAGGCGTACATCGCTACTTCTGCAGGTGCGCATGTGCTGCGCTGCGGAGTTTGTATAACTCAGTCTCATGTACCAAGTGCGCAAGTTGACTGAGCAACCTTTGGCCATGTCGTTCTAAAGTGAGCGGGCGCAGTCGATCAGCAGGTGCATTGGCCAGATCAGCCAGATGCGCCGAGACCTCGGGTCACGATTCATAGATGAGATATGATAAGACATGATAAGACCGTGTTTCCAGGAAAAGACTATTCACATCCATCCATCCCACTCACACCCCACTGCTTGGGGCTTTGTACCAGTGTAATCGTTTGTAAGTGGATGGTTCAGCATTTTTCTATTTTTTGCGCCAGTTGTCAGTTGCTTGAGAAAAAATTCCCGGGGTTGGCCATCGTCGGGTCAACTGCGTTCATGCAGGCACATTTGGGTTTGATTTCTGAGGTTGGAACCACCATCATTGGCCATTGCCTTGGAGTGTTTAGAGTGATGAACTTGAAGATATGGTGGGTCCTGGGTCGCTCTCAATCTTCTGAGAGATTTGCCATGCGAGGCACAACGAGAGTTGAGAGCCCAGTGACTGACAGTTTGTAGGTCTTTGGTTGGAATGAGTGAGGCTTGATTGCTTCGTTGGTGTGTTTGGTGCTTTATGTTTGAGTTGATGTGTCCACTATGCAAATGATGCAAAGAACGAAGTTGCCCAGCAGCAATACACGCACACGGGACGTATTAGGTCGTCAGGTGACCATCAAACACAAGTCGCCGAAGCAAAGAAGTGATTTTGCCAGAACAAGATTATATAGATTGATATAGTGTCTTCATGTGACAGACAGTTTCAACAGCAGTCCGCATGCCTATGTGCTTGGTTTGGTGGATTGAAACCCAACTCTCTCAGACACCAGCAGTGAAATTGCAGCTATTCTCCTGTAGCTGTAGCTGTTGCCCCAGAGATGCAGTGGACTGGAAAGCAGTTCAACCAGTTCAAGCGGCTTTTCCAACCAAAGTGGCTGGGCTGAATGAGAAACACGGCAAGTTTCAGAGGCAAGGACAGTCTCAATGTTGAACAGGGATTGGAGCTGTGCTGCAACTTCAAACTGGTGGGAAGATGTTGGATATGCTGGTACATATGTTTTTTGCGAACTCCATCATTCACCCATCCATGAATGGGGGTGTGTTGCGGCGAAGTTGTTTGTATTCTTTATAGCTTCCTAGCACAATGAAGTTGGGATGTGAATATTTCCTCAAGAGGAAAGATTCGCAAACACGGCAAAATCAAAGAATGAACCTTTGAGAGGAACCCCACAGGAAGGATCAAGAAGGCGTGTTCCTCCTATAGGTTTAAGAATATGGCAGCATAGCAGCAACATCTCCAAGCAGCCCCAAGTGAGGCCGAGCCCCAGCGAGACTGAGCAGCAAGCCACTTGGTCGACTGTTTATCATGCCTGGGGGTGAAAGAATGGACAGCTGGATGAGGATGGATCTAGGACAGCGGAGGTTCACACCAGAATCTCATGGATTGAAATGCGCCAAATCAATTAAATTTTGTTGGCATGGTGACCTTCAAACGCGGTTGGGAACCTTCTGAGATTCTGAATGAAGACCATGGAGTACATTGTGGCTTTGAGAACTCAGTGGTTTTCCAAAACGGCTGGGAAACGAAGAAGACATGATCTGAACTTTCTGAACAGCAATGATTATATATTATATATTGCTCCGGCCCAGTGCCAGCTTGAAGACGGCCAAACTTGTCCTAGGCTGCTGCCTTGATATCCTTCTTACTTTTACAGCCTAGCGCCTCAGGTTGCCAAGTCTCTTTACATCTCCCTGACGGAATGGAGCACTGAACCGATGTCTTGGTAGACCAATGGCATTGGCCAGGCAACAACCGCGCCCCAAGCGTCCAATGACACTCGTTCCAAAGAGCATCTTCGCCTTGAGGCAGGTCGAGCGCCCTGCGCGCGATCGCGCGCTTCGGACTGCCAACGACATGCAGAGAAGACGCCCTATCGAGTGTCAAAGCAGGATGGATGAGGGACGATGAATGATGATGAGGGGATGTTCCAAGTTTAGACACACGTTCCCCCAGCCCTTTCTCACAGCGTTTTCGATAATCCATCCTCATGTCGTCAGGATTTGTCAGGCACCTTCTTTTTGGGCGACCGGAGCTTGCCTCAGTCCTGAGCAAGCAACTGCCAGGCGCAGCAACTGCAAGGTCAACTTGACGCTTTGGTGTCGGATCTGGAAGCCACCGCAGCTCGGCACTGGATAGCGGACAGCGGAGGTGGGAAACCCGAACGATCAGTGGGACCACCCGGACCAATGCTCCGATCACCACGACCATATATATGTGGATCGAAGTCCTAGTGAACGTTTAATCTAGATCGATCAGATAACCCAGGAATGGTGCGGTCCAAAAATGATGCCAGGCCATAGCCAATTCTTCTGCATTGAAATGCAGTCAGTGGTGAGTTGGCTCTGAAAGTTCAGGCTGTCAATGGTGTGTGGGTGCAGCGCTTTATCGATATTCATCAGCAGCGCATGGAGTTCCTTGGCAGTGGAGAGAGGGAGAGTGTCGGCCCTTTGAGGGATTCTAGTTGGAGTTCCTTGTGCCAATTCCCGCGTTGGTTTTAAGTTAGGCTCTTTTTCATGAATTTGACTCGCATGGACTCCCTTCAACTGATGTTCTGGATGGATCCTCATTTGAGGAACCGGGGCCTACTTGTGGCTGAAAGCATCGGATAGTGGTGCGTTATGGTGCGTTTCTGGCCTGAACGTTGGTCGGCCTCAACAGTTGGTATTTCTTGGAGGGACCACCAACAAGCTCCGGCCACGGCCCGTGGTCACTAGGATTGGCTGCAGACTGGAAGATGGCACTGTGAACGTGAATGCAGAAGTGAAGCGATTGAGTCTCGGCAGAGCAAACTAAAGCCCAGGGGGTCCATACGGCAGGTGCAAGGAGGCACCCGAGTCATGCTGTGCGGTACCACATGTTTGCATAATTGCAAGATGTTGCAAGCAAGAACTGGCTAGCGCAGTGTCGTGCAGAATTTCAGTCAGACCGAGATCCAAACGTGCACCTTCAACCACATCTCAGAGGCTTAATACAGATTTGCAATGCTTTTTTTTCCAGAAGATCTCGGAAAAGGCTTGGGTTCATGTACTATTTTCCGCGGCACATTCACCCAACAAAAAACATGTCTCAAGACGTTTGTTTGTGGGCCTGCCTCAACGATCCCAATCCTAAGTGTCAATGTTACATACGCGGGACATCCGGTATCGTGTGCGAGCCTGATCAGGACTCCTGCCGCCCCCGTTTCATTTTAAAGGTCAGTGAGTGGGAAAGCTATGAGTTGAATTGCCAAACTTTGGGGACTGGCCTAACCCACCACGGCTTCTTTCGTTTTGAAACACCCCCACGAGCATCAACACCATCGGACCTGTGCTGTCGCACCCCCTGGGGGCATATCGCTACAAGCATTTTGCTCCACCCTCGGTGGCCCTGAGCCCGAAACGGCGTGTTTGTGGCCAAGGCAACATGTCCTTGCACATCCCAAAGTTCTGGCTGCCTTGGACACTCCTGGGCTCTACCGGGGCAAGACGAAGAACATGGGAGGTGAACCGTCCAACAGGGGTGTATCGGGGTGTCCGTGGCCTGGCGTTACCAGAGCAAATGAAAGGCTTTGTTGGTATACACTCCCAAAAACTAATATGGACCCTGACAATGGCCTGCTGGAAGATTGTTTTTCTCTACCAACCAGTGGTTTTCAGGGTTAGTCTTCCAGGGTGTATAGATTATATAGCAGCTTTGGTATAGCATCTCGGTATGTTGTAGTGCAAGTTTGGTCGGACAAGTAACAGGCGAAGAAGCCAGCGAGGCTTGACAACATGCCAGTGTTGCAGGGCAAGAAACCTGATTATTGAACTTCAGAGTGGCAGGTCCTCAAACACTGTGTGCTTTTCTTCCCACCTCTAGGCAGCTCCAGATTTGGAATGGCAAGTAGTCAGGGAGTGCTCAGGAGACCTCATGGTGCTGTTCTTCCCCCCGAAGTGACAACACAACTATATGTATATTGTATACACTAACACCTGTAGGCCAATGCGCTATGCCGTTATGCCAGGTAGCCCTTCTCCAAGTCCTCCTCGAGAGAGTCCATCCAGTTCGACCAAGGAGGTCTTTCATATGGGCACCTTGACTGCGACAAGGTGGGGGTTCCAGTGGGGTGCCAGCGTGGTGTCTTGAGTTGCCTAGCAACCAAGGCTTGGATGATGAGTCTGGGCCGCACACAGACAAAGACTAAGAGAGAGAGAGAGAAAGAATGGACCCGCCGGACCTTCCAATCATTTGAGGTTTTGAGCACGACCGAGATAAGTCGGGCTGAATCTACAACTTGTGTTTCGTTGCAAGATGCAGTACATGCATATTCTTTAGTATGGTAGAGTTTTGCTCAGGAACAGGGCCAAATTGGGTGTCGTGGTTCAAGCTATGCAAATTTGTGCTGTTTTGCACCTGCATTAATTTTTTCTGATAATTTATCACCATCCGAAGGGATCAAGTCTTTCACAAAAATCTGTTCAAACACCGCTCATGGTGGAAGGCAAACAACGTTTGTTTTAGATCCCATGTTCGTGCTGATCGGCCTAGAACATCCCAGAACAACTTGTTGCTACATTCTATACGGCTATTCTGGCTGGGGCTGCAGAATCTACAGATCAGTTTCTTTTTGAGGAATTCATCAAAGATAACAAGAAGAATATATATATATATATGTGAGTCATATATGCACAATCTGTTTTACAAGTCTTTGCTGAAATGGCCTTTGAAGTACGAAGTGTTTATCTCTTTGAGCCGGTTTTGGTTTTGCGGCAGCTTTGTTTTGAGAATTGCACAAGTGCAACGGAAAAGCATATTCATGCTCAGTTGTGTGGAGCAGGGCTAGTAGATGACAAGTTTGGACATCAATTTGTTCTGCATCCTGGCAAGGATAGCGAGGAGGACTCGCCGTGTTTTGCCTGAAGCGCTTGGCCACGTGAAGAGACCTCAGCTTAGAATTATATATATATATAGTTGTTGCCTCTCGATCAATAGCCTTAAAACTGATTGCCGTCCTTGTAACATCTTGTAACTTTGTAGATGTTGATTATTTTCCCGACAGCCTCACATGCGGAAGCGACTGCGCAGGAGGTGGTCACTTCAAGTGGTGCAAAACAATCTGTGCCGACCCCCGTCGGCACATGGTTTGTGGCAGCAGATGTGTGGCCTGTGGCAACCAGAAACTGAGGGACTTAGAACATCGTTAAAAGAGCCCGATGCCAAGGGAAGCTCCCTAACTCCCATGGTAATCACTTGCAGTGGTTTACCTCACCCGAATCATGCTGGATTCTGGATTCCCAGTGGAAATCCTTAGTGGAGTTGCAGGCCTTGATGTGCATGAAGCAGCCCAAATCGCAATTCTTTCATATCCTCCCTCGATCAATGCACAAGCAACCCTTGGGAAAGCCTTGTTTTTTTGATAGGAAGGGGGTGAGGATCTGACCGGCGCGTCGACACCCAGGCGCGGATTTCGAGAAGCCGCCCGGGCCCTGGTGGGGTGTGGCGTTGGGCACGTTTGGAGGACTCACTTGGCCGCAGGCTGGTGGTAGAGACGTCTACCGCACCTAGGACCTAAGTTCCAAACTCGAACTTCGGTACGGCAATTTGACCTCCGATTCTTGGAGCGATTCGGGCCATCTGAATTTGCCACCCTTTTCCCGCTCGTCGAGCCGCATGTTGTTTTGCACGCAGTTGCCCTCGCAAACTTAGGGCAAATGCAAATGCCCGCAAACGGTGTCACAGAACCACTGGCAAACTCTGCAAGCCATATTCATTGGCAACGAGTTCTCACAGACACAAGAATGTTGGTCCGGGTGCTGTTGGGCCCAACCAATGCGGGGAGCGCTACGAAACTGACAGGCCCACCAGTTAGGGGACAAAAATGGGAAAACGTGGACGTTCGCGAGGTCGTTCGCATCCTCACCGTGGAAATGTCCGTTGTATCTCTGAGGCGCCTGAAGAAGCGGACGACCTCGAACGCAGCTATGCCTTTGGTGAGGACTTCTTGTCACCAGGAAGCAGCTCAAGCTGCAAGATGAGGAAGATTGGTTGGTGCAGAATGAAGAGAAAAAACATCCAAGAAATCACCAATCGCCAATTAGCAGATCAGCTGATTCAGTTGATCCTCACTGTGAGGTGAATCCTTCTTTCAGGGGAGTCTCTGTAGTAATGCTACTTGTAACTTACTTGTAGCATCTTGCTACTAGTAGCGGCGATGCCCTTTGTTTCTAGTAGCTTCTTGTTACTATGGCCAGGAGCTATGTAGCTACGTTCGTAGCGTCCGACGGTCTCTCACTTAGTGCAGGACGATTCGCCCTTTGAGTCGCATTTTGAGGTCAAGGCCGTTTCAATCCACCCGGCCGTCAACCGGCGAGAAGCGAGGCGGCCAGGGCGAGAGGGTCGAACGACCGTGTCAGGCATGGGATTTGGGTTCGTGGCAATGCTTGCTGAGGGTTTTTTGGATTGGTCTCAAGACGTCCCATGCCACATGCGCATGAAAAACATACATTATAAGTTAAGTTGTGCGTAGTGTTTCGTGCCCATCTTGAGACACACTCCTTCAAGAGCAGAATAGTGGATTAGCCCTTGAATTGTTTCAGGACAGCTTCGCAGCCAAAGATGCTGCAATAGCTGGCCAACGGCAAGAGGCTGCCAAAAGAGAACAGGAGGAGCGGCTAGCAATAGAAGAAAAAGACGCCGCCAGAAAGGAAGAGGAGGAAAGGCTCGCGAGAGAAGAAGCTGCCAGAAAGGAAGAGGAGGAAAGGGTAGCGAGAGAAGCAGCCGCCAGAATGGAAGAGGAACGACTCGCCAGAGAAGAAGCCGCGAGAAAGGAAGAGGAGGAAAGGGTAGCTGAAGAAGCTGCCAGAAAGGAAGAGGAGGAAAGGCTCGCCAGAGAAGAAGCAGCGAGAAAGGAAGAGGAGGAAAGGCTCGCCCGAAAGGAAGAGGAGGAAAGGCTCGCCAGAGAAGAAGCAGCGAGAAAGGAAGAGGAGGAAAGGCTCGCCCGAAAGGAAGAGGAGGAAAGGCTCGCCAGAGAAGAAGCAGCGCCCAAGGAAGAGGAGGAGAGGCTAGCTAGCGAAAAAGCCGAGGAAAGGCTAGCTATAGAAGAAGCCGCCCGAATGGAAGAGGAGGAAAGGCTCGCCAGAGAAGAAGAAGCGGTGAAAGAAGAGGAAAGGCTAGCTAGAGAAGAAGCAGCCAGAAAAGAAGAGGAGGAAAGGTTCGCCAGAGAAGAAGAAGCGCTCAAAGAAGAGGAGGAGAGGCTAGCTAGAGAAGAAGCCGCCAGAAAAGAAGAGGAGGAAAGGCTCGCCAGAGAAGAAGCGGCGCGCAAGGAAGAAGAGGGAAGGCTAGCTAGAGAAGAAGCCGCCAGAATGGAAGAGGAAAGGCTCGCCAGAGAAGAAGCCCGCAAGAAAGAGGAGGAAAGGCTAGCCAGAGAAGACGCCAGAAAGGAAGAGGAG
>CAXAMN010007779.1:572426-593522 GCA_963970005.1 Durusdinium trenchii
AAAGGCTTGCTAGAGAAGAAGCGGCGCGCAAGGAAGAGGAGGAAAGGGTTGCTGCAGAAGAAGGGGCTCGCAAGGAAGAGGGAGAAGCAGTAGGCAAAGAAGTAGTTTCGATCATGGAGGAACCAGGGGCTGCCTCGAAAGAAGAGGAAGAAATCCTTACTAGCACAGAAGCTTCCAAGCAAGAGGAACATCGACCAGCCAAGGACGATCTCACCGAGTTTGGCATGGCGTTGAATCATGACCAGAAGGCGCGCAGCATTTGCTGAACATTTGTGCCTCATGGTCCATGGTGACCTACAGAACCGGTCCGCAGCATGTCCTTTTGCCATGGGCCAGGTGCCAGATGCGGAGGAGGACGAGGCATTTGCAACAAGAGTCATTTCTAGCCACAGACTTCAACTACAGATAATGTTTTCAGGATCATATGGTCCCCTGGATCATCATCATTGTCGTCCTCATCCTTTTGCCCCGAAAAGTTGAATGTGGGAAGCAGTGGTCGTGGTATTGAAAGGACAGATGTTGCCAGCAGTGTTTGGCGGTCTGCAGGACCTACTTGGTGGCCCTAGTGTGCCTCCACCGGCGCCAATGCCCGAGGAAGAGGAGCCATGGGCGTCCTGCCCTTTTCTTTCAATGAGCAGTTGGCCGAGGAATGAATGATTTGAATGAGCCAAGCTGAAAAAAGCTGAAGGGTTTTGTGAGAAGTATATACTGGGTTTAAAGTTGTATTTAGACTTTTGATTGGAAAAGCACCTGAAGAAGTTGCACGGTAGCGATGGTAGAGTCTCATTTTCCACGTTGCGAGTTGAAGATGCGCAATTGAAGAGCCCTGGTTCTTGGAGGACCTGCTGGGCCTCAGCTTCGCGGCCACCAAGGCCACCAATCAGGAGTGATGGTGTTGGAGTTGGGCTGGTTCAGTGCAGAAATGTTGAAAGCGCTGTGTGGCCCAGGATGTTCCTCACAGCGACGCAGTGAAGGAGCAGGTTGGGGAACCTTCATAACTCAACAAGGCAACTTAATTATACTTAATTACAGTAAGAGGGAGGACACACCCCAGGTTTTGTAAGGAACCCTCGTCCGAGAGTGTCGTCAGTTTCGCTTTGTGTCCCACAGGACCTACTGGGTGACAGCTTGCCCGCCCCCAGGGCACAGCAGGAGTCGGGTACTGTGTTATGGAGTCAGGTCATCCAGCAATGGTAGTTGTCAATCATGGCATCTCCGGTGTCACTATGTGAATAGCGGCCCCGAAGTTACAGGATGCCGGGCAAGGACCACTACTTACTACATCTTACTACTGATCACCAGTTAGGTTGCTTGGCATGCCATGGCAGACAGCCATGGGAATGTTCTTACTTTGAAGCACAGAATAATGTTCCTCAGAAAGGATGCCACCCAGACAGCTAGAGTTGGATATGGATGCGAAAACCTTTATGTATGCATTTAGGCACGCAGACACACACACACACATATATATATATATATACATATGTTTATATTCACTTACATATACAGTATAATACACATAGATTGAGACAAGGACAGGTCTGAGTGTCGCTGCGGGGGGGGCCTTTTTGGTAGCCAGATTCTGCAGAGAGAGAGAGAGAGGGAGATACAGAAAGAAAGACAGAAAGAGAGGGAGCACGCAAGCAACGTGAGAAAGAGAGCGAACAACACAAATGCCGGTATTTTCAGGATCCCGCTGTGAGAGACCTTTTGGATGAGGATGAGGCCCGAGTTCATCACTTGGTTGAAACATAGGCCTGCACGGGCTGCACAGTTATTAGGCTAGTTGCAAATTTGCAAATGGTTGGCCAACAATAGCACGGACATGTCATAATTACTTGAAATGGTAGTAAGAAACGTAAGAAAACAAACACACACACACACATTTGGCCATGCAGGACCTGCTCGAGGGCAACATCGCAAGCCATACTCCGCACGACACCGACCTTCTTTGAAGGCCCTTTGAAGTGCCACAGGGACAAAGTGCTTTGGCTTTTCTGAGTTGAGTGAGGCAGGCGAAACTTGCGTGACTTTCCAGAATCGTTCTTCAGCTCTCCAGCAGCATGTGTGCCCAACCACTTACCAAAATTGATTTTGCAGATCATTTTTGAGATTGATCATGAGGGTTGCGAACCCCGCGCATTCGACGGGCATGCTTTTTTTGGAGCGTTGGATGAAGAACTGTATGTGCAGATGTGCTGTAGAGGCTGTAGTACAGTGTAGACTTTTACCGATGAACCAAAAAAGGCCTTGTTGATACACTGGCTGGCACCCACCTGGGGTGTCCAAGTTTAGAGGCCAAGGAGCCTGAACCCCGGGCCGCGTGTGATAATTCTATGTGAATGTGTCGCCTGGAACGGGCACCATCAGAGGCATCAACCAAAAACGTTTTGGGATCCATGGCGGCCTGGTGCACCCGGCCGACAGCAGTGGCGCGGCATGAGGCGACCATCGGCGACATGGGAAAAGGGGCGTGGCAAACAGCATTCGTTGCTACTAGTAACTAGTAGTTTCTTGCTCCTAGTAGTAAGGCCAGGAGCCCCTAGTAGCGTCCTTTGCTCCTAGTAGCGATGCCCTTTGTTACTAGCAGCTTCTTTTTACTAGTAGCAAGAATGCTAGCCATTGGATGGCACAATGTGGCACCACCAAAAAGAGGCGTACAAACTGCCATCCAAAGTCCGTCAATAATGCGCATTACACTTCAATCCACTGCACAAAATCTGTCGCACTGATCTTGGTTCCTGGACAACACCAGAACTTTGCGACGTTTCTGTATTTACTGTAGAATCTTTATAGTCCAAGCCTGAAGGATAGAAGAAATCCCTGAATATTCCCATTTTGCGTCTTCTGTGCGCACGAAAAACAGAGTCAAATAGAAGAAAGAGGTGTTGCAGGGGTTGAATCGGGATGTCCACGAGGGCTTATATAGCTTGCACAAGCCGCCAAATTGCATTCCTATTGAGCTTTCGCACTCCCTGGGCAGAAGGCAGCCACCCAGAAACATAAGTTTGTTATAATTAGTGTATATACTCTATGTGAGGCCCATCTTCTGGATCTTCTGTAGACTGTTTTCTTCATTGGAACGACGTGGATTTTGCCGGTCCACTGCATCAGCACTGGGAAACATGCTGCTGACAGATGCTCCTGACAGAAGAGCAGGAACGACCATAAACATAAACTGCCTGGCAAATTAGAAAAAAGCCCGGCCTTTGCACTACTGACGTTCATACAGAAGATATTCCCAGATTTGCTTGGGGCACAAGGAAGAACACAAACATGTCTTCTATTTTAACGTGCTTGGCAACATTTGCTATTGAAAATGCATTTGAGACTCTGCCTCCTTTTGGGCTTGAGCTTCAGGAAGGGCTAAACAGATGAAGGTATTTTACCGGTTGTTCCGGGATATGGAGGTCTCCTCGGGATGCAGTTTCCAACTGAGGCCAACGAAGGGCTTTGATCGGAGTTTTTGCCGAGGGCTCAGTTCTTTGCATGTCCGTCAGGCTGAAAGAGGCAAATGGATGCCAACGGTTTGAAGGTGGTTGCTGGGTTCCCCAGCTACCTTTGTATCTTGATGTCGACTAATCATGCTAACAGAGTCAGGCCAGTAAAAACACAATCATTATGCATTTAGGTGAATAGGAATAGGGCTGAAGAAGGTCAGAACACAAGATATAAAACGACCCCGGAAGTGGCTTTGATTAGCAGGACTGCGGAATCCTGCAAATTTCTTTGATGGTTCACTTTGTGCCATGAACTTTTTTATGATCAGAGGAATCCTGAGAATGGCACCCGCACACCAGAAGCCAGGCTTCTCGTGTATGCTGTGGCTAGTGCTGTGGCTTGCTTCACAGAGCAAATCACCAGGATCGCTCTCTATTTGTGACATTGTGCTGTGCACTACCTCCATCACTTCGAAAGGTCTTGACGGTTTGAGATTTCAATTCAGGCGCGCCTTCAAGCGCATCAGCCAACCTGCGCATGCAGAGCTGGAGGGCAATATTTCATAGATCTATGCGCCCCCCCTGTCATAACAAGAAAGACACCACCGCTTTGCAGCTCACTTCGTGTCTTTGGGGATTGGGAAGGGTGATCCGTTTATTCTGAAATTGAATGGCCACCAAACGAGACTCCGGGCTCGCGTCGTGCCCAGGTGTTTCGCCCAGGCTTGGATGTATCGGAGTGAAAACCCTCCAGATTCGGACATCAGAACATATCTCAAGAGAGGGCTTTGATGTTCTTTCTTAAGAGTGAGTTTCTTAAGGTCTTGTGCTCTGCTTGATGGGCTGGCAAGAATAATTAACATCCCATAGATCATTCATTCATATGTATGGGATATATAAAGATACAATACACATGAATATTTATACGTATAGACACCTAGAGAACTTAGTGGCCTCTACTTTAGACTTTAGACCACAAACTATTGCCTTTTCCCATCAAAACACGGGTCAAATGAATCACTATCGGTCACTATCATGCAGTTTCAGATGATCAGGGACAATTACATGTGGCATGAAACTACAAGCAATAGACTCCCCTACAACCTTGGGCGCCTTGGCCCAAATAGACTTTGAGTTTCTGTTGAGGACGCCAGATGTGGCACCCTTTGCAGTTGAGCCCGGCAGGGGCCCCTGGAATTCCATCGCGCGGCTGGCAGTTGGCAGTGATGGCAACGAGACTTCGCTGTTGATGGGAATTCGCTGCAACATTTCTTAAAGATAGCCCTCCCTGCATGCCAAGGATTTAACAAGACTCAATTGTGAAACTTGATTCCTGAAGCTTGAAGACCTCTTCCAACATGTTGAACTCCTCATGATCCAACCACATTATATATTACTTCATATGACTTCCACGTCTCACACCCTCCTTCTGGGTGCTATTCGACGTGTTTTCTGGACAGCTCGCCTTCGAGGCTTGCTGCCACCTCCGCGTTGCCGGCCACTGAAGCCGTTGGAGGCGATGCGAGAGGAGACGGGCTCGTGCAAATCTCAAAGCGCTCCAACCCACAACACGAGCTGGTCTCCAAGCCTCCGAGTAGGACAAATACTGTTTACCAATGGCAATCAAGGTCTGAAGATGGTTTGAACTGGGTCACAGAAGAGGTGCCCCTTTTGACCAAGCATGGATCCCTTTTGGCACCTTCCATTTTGCAAAAAAGCAGTCGGGATTCGTCTGAGGAGCTCGAGACGCAAGTTGAGGCGCACTGCGGGGGTTGGAGCTGAACTGAGAAGCTGGATGTTCAAGTTGAACTGTTCAAGAGAAGTGGCGTTCAGATCAACACAATTTAATGTGCATGCATGAATGTGTTTGGTGGATTTTTGTTTGTATGACACTCAGTTGATCAATTTGATGAAACTTGCATGTCTAGAGTCTACATGAGTCTACATGCTTTGTGTCTCTTGCCCCGTGCTACGAAAAATGTGGTGCTCCGGTGGCGATCAGGCCCCAAAGGCCCACACATGCAGCTACGGGCTCATTGCCTTGAAAAGGTTTCGGCTGAAATGCAGCTCTTTTTCTGGCCCAGCGCCATCCCCTTGGTTGGCAAGGCTCCGAGCATCATCCTGGAGATTGGGGGCAGTGGGGCCAAGGCGAGTTGGATAGAGTTCAAGAACGGCCAAAGAACCTTTCATGCTCTTAGGTTGGAGGTCATCGCCCTTAGATTCGAGGCCATTGCTCTTAGGTTGGAGGCCATCGCTAGCAGGTTAGAGGCCATCGCTAGTAGGTTGGAGGCCATCCCTCTTAGGTTGGAGGCCATCGCTAGTAGGTTGGAGGCCATCCCTCTTAGATTAAAAAAAGGCCATCGCTAGTAGGTTTCCTATCCACTTTCCTTTTTCGCTATTAATTAGTCACTAGTGAAGTTTCCCTAATGTTCTTGCTCCCCGCCTCCGACACCTCGCATCACATCATGCCGATAGAGCCGCCCCACTCACATGTCCTTACACACTTGGAAGCATTCGGTCTCCAATGCCACAAAAAAAAGAGGCTGAGTAGCGTAAGTCATTGAACTCGATCCAAATTACATCAACCATTCACATCTTATGTTTTTTTCCATGATCTGAGGCTCTCGGAGCAGGTGGTTCGCGCAAGCCACATCTAATTCACATCAAACAATATCAACAATCCCAGGGGATCAACAATATCAAAGTAATTCAATTCATCCTTTGTCATCGCCCGGTCGGGGCTTCCCATCGGATCCGTTGGCGTCGGCCCCGCCCCAGGATTTGCCGGCCGAGCGTCGACTCTGGGGGCCGATCACCTTGGGGTGCGGTCGAGGGCACCGGCGGATGACACATTGGCAAAACGGATGTGATCGACCCCTTTAACACGCCTTATACATCCTTATGCTAGTATGATTATATCATTATATCTAGATATTAGATATGATTAGATCACAAACACACACATATATATATATATATGATAGTTCACAAGTTATGTGTGTGTGTTTGCCATGCAGTACACTTACACAGCGCATATCAGAGCATAGTGACTAGTGGATCTAGTAGTTTTGTTTTAGTCGTTTGTGAATGTTCAACATCTTCAATGAAATCGCAATGAGAAATCGAGACCCATTCTAGATTTGGCTTTGGATGATTTGGAAGTCCCCCAAGAACATGGAGATTTTCTACCACAGAATCATGTCGAATGGACGACAGACAGATGATCAAACCAAGTTTGATGGTTGCCTGGTCCCTTATGCAAAGGCATGCCCATTTTCATGTGCGGTGGTCGAAACGTTAGGGACTTTAGGGGATGTGAGCTGATCATTGCTGCTTCAATGCGCGAAGATGCACCCTCAGTGGGTGAAGTGAAATGGTGCAACAGGCTCCATGGCCATTAAACGGTGATGTGTTTGGCCGTCAGGAACGATCCCTACATCATAGGCAGGCGTCACCAGAAGGAGTTCTTGTACCTTGGCCGGAGATTTTGCCAGGGCTCCACCAACCTTGGAACATTTGTAGAACCTTCAACGCCCATGTCACTGGCAGCTGTGAAAATCCGTGAAGAAACACACGTGTCCTAGAAATGGATGCCCTGCGCTTGATCGAGGCAGAGGACAGTTCGGGAAGAGTGCTTGGATTTCATCAGCCGCCCGGCGCCCAGAAATGGGTCTCATGATGTCACATGGCGAGGTCGAGCAAAAAAGCGTCTACCAAGTCGTGCTGCACGTGCTGACCCGACCAACTGGTGGCCTCAAGCATCCACGAACGAATGGAGTTGGTCTATTTTGCATCTACTATTGTGCTAGGAGAATGGCCGAGTGTGTAAATCTGTAAGTCACATGGCACGTGAAGAGCAGTGAGTAAAGCCAGCCTGTGGTTCTTGAAGTTCTTGAAAGAATTGAGAGTTATGTGTTTCGTGTGAGTTTTCTATTCCTCCGCCACATTGAAAGTGTCAGCTTTGAATTCTTGGCTTGACTCAGACATTGGCAAGCGCTAGAACCCAAGGAGATCACTTCGGAATTGCGTATCGAAACAAGACCTTCATTCTGCTTGCGCTCTCACAGCATCTCTGGCATGTTGGGACCACGCGAAGAGACAACGTGCTATGGAAGCCAATCGAACCTGTATTGGAGCGTTTTGACCACAGCATTTGCCTTGGAGCACAGGTCTTTAAAACTTTCAAGTCACTTTGAATTACTTTTTCAGTTGTCCGTTGTCCGTTGCCCACCTATTCGTTGTTCCTTCTGTGAGGAATCGCATTTCGCTGGATTTAGGGAAGGTCTTGGGCATCAGGAGGGGGCTTTGCTGTGATTGGGGGAAATGATCAAAATTCTTCAGCTCATGGCATGTGAAAGAAGGCAAAGGATGGCACAGGTGAGCAATCGGATCTGAGACCCCAATAGACCTGCATCATTCACATGACCTTTGGCTCAAGTGCGTCTTCCAACGGCCCGGGGTCTTCATCATGATCTCTGTGCCACAGCACCTCGCACCGTGCGCCCCGCAGCACACACGGCCAAGTCCGTCTTCCACTCGCTCCACTCCCCGAGTGACCGACACGCATCGCGCCGCCGGTGGTGCCGTGGCCACGTGGACCACGAGCCGCGCGAGCCGCTGGGTCCGGTCGCGAACCGGACGGCGTGTCGAGATTGTGGACGTGGAGGTCATGGAGACTCCGGAGGTGAAAGCTGGGCTCAAGGTGGTCGAAGATATCTTGAAGTTGGTGGACAGCACTGGGGTGCCGTTGCGAAACCAGACCATGGAGCATCTGGGACAAAAACTGAAGCATTACTGGCATAACTGAATCATTTTTGCATAGCTCTCTATATATTATACGTCCGTTGTATTCATGATTTTCTGGTGTGCGTGTGTGGGGGGGTTCTTTTTTATGTTCTCCTTCCCACAGAGAAGAGAAGCCTCCAAACAATGATCAACATCACAGACAATTCTTCTGTTCGGACTCTTCTGTTCAGCCCCCCTCCTGTGTCCCCACGTTCAAGCCAAGCGCCTTAAACAAAACACCTCCCATCCTCAGGTACAAGGCCGAGCCCATGCGGTCTCCCCTGGCCAGCTGTGGCATCGAAGCCTTGGGATCTGGGCCAAAGGCCATAGAGCTCTTGGTGAAGGGCCTTGAAAGCCGGGTGGACCAAGATTCCGCGGAGGTGGCGGCTGCGGTGCTTTGTTTGATGCTAGGTGCGCATGCCAGCCACACGAAAGAAGCGCCGTTACAACATGTCAATCCCAGGATTTTGGACTTCACTAAACGGACTTAAACTCAACCTATATGTCCAGTCCGGAAGCGAAGACATGAAGACATGGTACTCACGATTTGTATTCAAGATTCTTCAGTCGCCCCTTGCTTAATGCTATCTTAATATGATAGCACGAGCGTGTTGCTATAATCCTGCAGAGAGGATGATCCTACTCCGTCTTCCCATGAACAGGGTGCT
The DNA here is from genome assembly GCA_963970005.1 of Durusdinium trenchii. NCBI lineage: Eukaryota > Dinophyceae > Suessiales > Symbiodiniaceae > Durusdinium > Durusdinium trenchii. The sequence goes on from CAXAMN010007779.1 coordinate 581,320, forward strand.
CACAATATCCGAACCTTTTGGAACGTTGTGGGTAGAACCCCCTACCATTTTGAAAAGCATCCTTCGACTCATTCGACTTTTTCACTGGATCAGCTTCAATCCACCGCGCGCAGGTGGTCTGGATGAGGCGCATAATCTCATCACACCACATACCTGGGCTGCTCCCACGACCTTCGCTGGCCCACCGAAGCTGCAGAGTACCATGTCACGGGATGCGAAGTACTGCCATGTGATTGTTCACCGGATGGAGGGCGAGAATCTGGGAGAGTTTGGATCAGGCTTTAACAACAGTGGTTATTGGATGGGCCAGGCCTTCTACTTCTCGTCGGGAACCTCTGAACATCCCATTTTTCCAGCACTCAGACGAGATGCGGAGGAGTTCGCTGAGGATGCGTCGGACGCACGGCGTCTCCTCAGAAACATGGGGCCTAAATGGGAGCCCAAGCTCTTCAACAACTTCTGTGAGGACGCCCTGTTGCACGAAGATCCAGAATTGATGGAGTTTTGCAAGAAGGTCCAGACTCGAGAGCTACAACTCCTTTATGAGCACATCATGACTCAGAATTCCGAAAAAGAGATGCTCACCTTGTAAGAACTTGGGCGAATGTCCAAGTCAAGAGCACATCTTGCCCGCTGGCTCAATGTTTGAAAACAGAGCCCCGGCCCTGTTGGGCCCTTGCTGACATTTGGATGTTGGGATCTTATATACATGGTATGGGATGACGGTCCGTTGTCATTTTGTTGTTCTACTTGTGACCCCGTTGTTTGGCCTTCCACTCGCACGACTATCATACAAAATCCAGTTCTTCTATGGAGCTCAATGAGCATCATCCTCCATTGCAGCCCCTTGTTGTGCCATGACCCTTGGGGGTTCGATTGTTCGCCGCCACTTGCCCGTCCTCAACGTTTTTTCACATGCGAAAAGCTTTTCTCCACTCCTTTTCAAACAAATTAAAGGCCTAGTGAACCATTGTTGTTCAACGTTGCATTTAAAAAAACAACATCTAAGAACACCCTCTATATTTCCATGTTTGATCATGTTCGTGAGCATTATATATAAGTGCTTTCTTTTCTATATAGTGTAATGATTTGCCTTGTTCTTGACCAGTGCTTTTCATTCACTGGTACGAAAAAGGGCTCCTTTTGCGACCTCCTCCTGCAGCACCCAGGAGCCTCCAAAAGGACGAAGCTTTTCCCTTGCGACCCGGGCACCGAATCCTTTTGGGAGCTGCAGGGAGAGCTCAGAGACGCCAAGACTCGTGGGCTGGGGGAGCAAAACATCGAGAAGATATATATATATATATAATATATATATATATCTATATCTATATGAATCAGAAGAGGTCCTTTCCCTGTCAATCATGCATGTGTTCGGCACCCATGGCTTAGTACAGTTGTGAGGCGTGCTCGCTTGGGAGGTCTCTGTGATGGAAGGGCGTGGTCAGGTGTGGGGATTTTTGACTTCGCTGTAGGCAAGATCAAGCTCAATCACACCACCATGTTAGATGTTTTTAGGTCCTTGTGATGGTCCTTGACCTCATGCAGGATTTTAAAAAAAGACTTCAAACTTCTCCCCATGAAAGAGTCATGGGCCCATGGCCCGTCCAACCCAGGCTGCCCAGGCGGAAGATGCTTCGCAAGCCTGCCGTTCGGTGTCTGGCATCCCAGAAAACACGGAAGGACCAAGCTGGATCCAAAGCATGGATCCAGGCCAAAAAGCGGGGAAAAAAGACTAGTGGATGGTGAAGAAGTAGACCACGTTTTTCAACTCTAGGATGTTCACAGGTAGAAGTTACAGTAGAATGGTTTGACCCGCTGCCACTTCAACGAGCTTGTTGCAAACGATAGGAGCAACCCGGTATAGAATCTATTTTAATATATAGTGGATTGAGAGTAGATGGCGCAAACCCCAAAAGTTGGTTTGTATGGACCCCCATCTAATGAAAGACATCTTGAGGTGCCAGTGCCATTTGCTTTGAAACCACTGCACTGTATATAAAATATTCATATCCCATATTCATGGTCTCCGAGCAGCACTCCCAGACTGTGGCTAACTGGCCCGACCCAAGCAGTGACTGACGTGTGGTTTTCCCCTGCTGCAAATCACAGCCTGACCACTGACACTGGAACACCGTCAAAATTCCTCTGGTGGTTCTCAGGCTTTCTTGGCATTTCAGCCTTGCTGTAGTGGCCCTAGTCTGTCAAGAAGCAAGAGAAGAGAAAAACACATCCTTTCGTTGCCAGCGGTGCCGAGCACTGAATATGGCTCACCTGTTTGGGTGATTTCTGCGTTGGGGTTCCTCACCCGAAAGGATTGGCCAGTGTCCTGCCATTGTCTCGTAGGGCAGACCACTCAGTGGTTTTTTGAGCGGTGTAGGTTTGAAGCGGCCTCTAGCTCGAGGAGCTCGAAGTATGTCCGGCAGTTGCAGTCTTTCTGGCACTGGGACATATGAGCAAGTCGGCGCTCGGGGCCTAAGGATCGGTCGCACCTGAACGAAGCCAAGTAGGGCCTATAGTAGATAGCAACCAGGGCTGGTGGACAAACTGCTGGCTATGTCTATTTTGGGTTCTTTTAAGAGTGATGTCCATTTGTTACTTGTTCCCTCATGAGATGTAGCTGTCGGAATATGTGCTCCAGCCCTTGGATTCACTTTTGGCGCGTGAAATGTGCGATGCCAGAAGCTCTGCTAATGTTCAGCGTTCATTCAATGTCATCAGAAGCACCGCAGGCCTGCATCCTGGGTTCAGATGATGCACCTCGACCAGGGACCAGTTCTGGGTATGTTCATTGCCTGTGAAACTGCTGGAATCCACGGAACGACTCCTGCGTGCTGGTCAATGTGCTAAGACTGGCCAGAAAAGTTGGCCGAAAAAAACGGTGTGCAGAAAATTCCAGTTTGGTGAGGACAGAGCCCAGTTGATTCTGTGAGATGAATTTTTGAGATGTACAGCCTCAAATGAAAGGATGTACTGCCAGTCCCGCACAGCTGTCGGCAGCCGAGTGGCTCCGTTGTTGGAAAACCATGGAATCTTCCCCGGTCGTTAACCTAGTCTTGGAGTCTTGGATCTGAGCCAGCGTACTTTTGGCTCCCAGCATGGGTTGGAAGCCTCTTCGCGCAGAGAGTGCTCGCACATGGCCTGTTGCACTGGGAGTTGCCTTGTGGTTTCAAGGTGTGGGCGGTTCTTCGTATCACTTCTACCGAGCTTGCAGGGGGGCTGTATGTAGATTCCCGGAGCTCTTGCCGCCAGTTATGGTGCCAACGGCAGAAGCGTCCGCTGGTGCTTCTGCCGTCACTTTTGCTAGCAGGTGACTTGGACTTGGACAATATTATATTAATTTATACTATGTTTAAGGGCGGCTTGCGTGCCAAGCCAAGCCTTCCAACAGTGCCAGGTCTGACCTGGGTGGCAATGGACTCGAGGCCATGGCTCAGACCAGCGCTGTGGTCACACGGGTCGATGCAGATCTTAGGTTTGGAAACTCAACAGGCATTCCCCGGCCCAGAGGTGGTGACTTGAAATAGAGGTTGTATCATTATTGTGAATTCGCTTGGTTTTCATCATATGTGTTTATCTCATAATCCCCCTCCAGTTTTTTGCATTCGGGACGATTCGGGACGCATGTGGACGTGGTTGTCGATCTAAAGGTCCTAGTCAGCAGTGTGTATGACGATGACCCGGAACATATCAAAATCTCATTTGGCGAAAGTTTTTTCTCGAGTTGGCGAAAGTAATTTTTTTTGGCGAAAGATCTGGCGAAAGATTAAATATGTACTTTTGTATGAATGTTCATTTGCTTTCTGAACAGCTGGTGGCAGTGACTCAGAAGCTAGATAAGCTGTGGAAGTTAGATAACCTGCTGCTGCTGCGGCTGCTACTACTACTACTACTACTACTACTACTACTACTACTACTCTACTACGACTACCACTACCACTACCACTACCACCACCACGACCACGACCACGACCACGACCACTACCACTACCACTACCACTACCACTACCACGACCACCACCACGACCACGACCACGACCACGACCACTACCACTACCACTACCACTACCACTACCACTACTACTACCACTACCACTACTACTACTACTACTACTACTACTATTCCTGCTCCTGCTTTGGGGGGTGGCTTTGCCACAAAACTCTACCCCGCAAAAGGCGAAAGTTTGGCGAAAGTTCAGCTCAAGATTGGCGAAAGTTCACCCTGCCACATCTGACCCCCAGCCCATTATGAGTAAGTTTGAGTGACCGGCTACTACAGTGATTCTTGCAATATTGATTCTTGCTGACACCCAGGAGAAACAAAAGAGACGTACTGGGTGTCAACAGTTAAGTAGAAGACACATGCTGACAAACAGTGAAGTTTCTATTTTGTGTTTGCCAGTAAAGAAGAAGCCATTGACGTGAACAAAACACAACATACATGGCACACATAAATACAACGTACTTCGGCGAAAGATAAAACGCAGGAAGGCGAAAATTTGGCGAAAGTAATTTTTTTTTTGGCGAAAATGACGGATCCCGGATAAAGGAATTTAGATCAACTCCCACGTATTGGAAAACCATGGAAGACCGGGGGGTGACTCCATCAACCTGATGGCTCACAGGAGCGCCGCAGAGCAAGTCTTGCGAAAGAAAGTCTGGTCTGTGCGGAAGAAATGGGAGCTGCTGGGGAGCCACCTGGCGGGAGTGGGTTCCTCGCTGGCGGTCCTCACATAGCGATAGGTTGATGATTCGGATGATTGATCGTTAAGAGGGGAGTGCACTTCTGATTTCGTGGCTCTGGCTGTCTCCTTGGCTTGTAGCACTCCACCTCGGGCCACGACAATCCCCCAGACCTTGGATGTTTGGCGGAAGAACCATTGCCCACCACTTGGCCGAGGCTATTCCCATGAAAAGACGGAGGAAGTGCTGGCCAGATTCCAAGAGTTTGATGCAAGAGTTTTGAGAGACCAGTTGCTTTCAGAAGTGTAGAATGGTGATGTTTTTGGAGAAGATGCTTAGCGATCCAGAAGAACGTGTGAACACCGGAAAAGGCTTGTTTGCACTCTTTTGGCCACCTCTCGCATCGCCTCGCCTGACCTTAGTCCTTCGGTTTCCTAGCTGTGAATCGCTCAACATACGGCTTACACTGGAGGCAAGCTTCGAGTTGCCAAAGCCGTTGGCAGAAAGATGCGGCCTTCCGTTTGAAGGCCTGAAGCGGTCGCTTGTGTGGTCGGTTGAGTCCAGCACGAGCCCCTGAGGCATGCCCCCGAAATGGCAAGTTCCACCACAAAGCTTCTCTCTTGCACCAGGGGTGCATCAGAGATAGACAGTTGAAACCGGAAATGGCCGCAGGCCCACCACTATTAAACCCACTTCTAATTAGCAGCCCTTCAGTTTGGCAAAGAGGTTATTGGATTCCTGCCTGGGAGCCCAAATCTGGAACCCACAAATCCATGGCAACAAAAAAGTTGTGGGACTTATGAGACCCAAGACCTCGGCAGCACCATCCAGGCGCAACGTGGCTGGACGCGGTGAAGGCATTGTGTTCGTCACCTTGCGGGCCGGTGGAGCTTTGGCAACGAGCGGCTGGGATTCGAAGATCCTCAACTAACTCAATTTGGAGATTTGGGAAAATTGCTTCAGCCCTCTAGGAGTCAAGACCCTTTTCCCTCTATGTCAGTGTGCCATGCTATGGGGGAGGTGCATCATCCCATGTTTGAGGCAAAGTGGAGTTGACCAAGGGCTACCGCTGAGAGACGTGGGCAGTGAAGCAAAACAAACGGGATTCCTTGGACGGTGAGGTTGAAGCTCACCCCATCGTTGAATATGTGCACGTGCAGTGTCAAAATTGCGGCCATCAAGTGCCGGACACCTTTCCAGCGGATGAGGCCAGCACACATACGTGTGGAGAGAAATCATTTTTGGGAGAAGCGCTCCAAGATCGAAATCCTTTAAGAGGTATTCAGCAGCTGCAGTCTGAAGTTAGGATAACATCAACATCAAGACTACTGAATATAAGCCAACCATTTCAAGAAGACAAGCGTGTGAGAGGGCCGTATTGTGGAACACTGATGCTGAGATCGGGATGGGTGATAGCTGTTACTGGAGGACGACTGTTCATTACAGTGGATTGAGAGTAGATGGCACAAACCCACACACCCCAAGATGTCCATCTAAACCACCAACCTTGGGGTCCCTTGTGCCATCTACTTTGAACCCACTACACTCCTGAAAACTACCATGGACCCGGGTCGAATGGCACCTCTACAAACCTGTTTTCCGCTACTAAACCAGTTGTTTTTCTGCTACTAACTGTTAATCTTCCAGGGTGTATACGTCCTTTTGTGAAAACCCGTCTCCAGGACCCAAACCTTTCCGAAGAGGAGCCCACAGACAGCGAGAAGCCCTTGGTCCGTGCAGGGTGGTTTCGCGGGCCGAAGGGGCCCGTTGTCTTTGTTTACAGAAGCTTGGATTGTTTGGGGGGTGTGGGCTCGGTTAGCCAAGCAGTTGGCCGACCAGTTGTTGGTTTCTTGGACAGTCACGGCTCACTGGAGTGAAGCCCACCTGGCCCAGTAGAGTTTGGGGAAGGTGTGCGACCTCTTAGACAGTGGCTGCCAACCAGACAATGTGCACCAGGAGCATGATGGAGGTCATGTGAAGCTGAACCTGAGCCCATCCCTTGACCTTGTATGGCAGCAACCTCAAAGCTGAAGTTGAGCAGGAAGAGTCTCTTTTCTGCAATGTTCAGCCTCACTCATTGGTGTTTCACGGATCCCAAGGATGCCCCTCCTGCGGTTGCACCTCACGATGGTTCCGCTCTGTTCATCCGGAGATCACCCTGAACCCCCGGCGCTGGGGGCGGCTTTGCGGCGAGCAAGAGGACGAATGACAAGCCAAACCAATGGGGATCAGGATACTGTAGATAATTTAATGGGATTCTTGATATGTTCAAGAACGATGCTAGGGGCCCCTGGCCATACTACTAGGAGCAGCAAGGACGCTACTAGGGGCTCCTGGCATCGCTACTAGGAGCAAGGACGCCACGAACGGGGCTTCTCAGTTGAGGGCCCCGAGAGTGGCAGTCAACCACGAAACGGTGAAGACTCCGGTGGGCCGGTGGCAGACCGAGAAAGGAGCTGAATGGCCGAGCATGAAAACATCTGAAAATCATACCCTTCGGTGCCGTGCCGTGCCCTCTGTGTCGCAGCGTGAAAGCAGAGGAACGGTATTGAGTTCATTGAGTTCGAGTCTGGCAGCGGTCACTGTTCTGTGTGTGTTTGGGGTCGTCACTATGACAGGTTGCATATAACAGTATAACTCCTTGAGCGTTCCGGGTGCAGTTTGCAGTTTTCCGTCAAGAACATGCTGGCATTATGGAGTTCTTGCGACGCGCACAGGCCAGACATATCAAACAAATACAGGATCTCATTTTGGAGGTGGTTTTGATCATGATTTGGCTTGCCCTCAGTGAGGATTTGAAGGCTTGGTTGGCAAAGTACTTGAGCATTCCGCTTCGCAACTTGCATGCAGAAAAGGGCAATTGAATGCACAAAATACAAGATTCAAGCGTACGTTTCAAGAACACCTTTCACATTGCGTTTGTTTCTATTGCAACTGCAACGGCATCGGATGCGTTTGTTTTCACATTGTGAGCTTCAGTTGGAGTTTGTCACGGTTACCCAAATCGTTGGGAAAGAAAGGTGGGGACCATACTGTACAGTTTAGTGTTTGGCACATGCCCCAAAAGCCACGCTGTGCCAAAGCGAGCCAGTCATAGAGTCATACTGTTTCACAGGTGCATCAGGCTGGTCCTTGATGTACGTCGGCGCCAACCCTGACAACTGTGAAGGGCTTGGAATGGCATTACGTCAGAGAGCCCTGCGGCCAAGATTTGGCTGGCAGTTGATGCACCGCTGGCCGGGTGCGGGCGCTTGGCTGTAGCATCCTTGGGGCCAACGCATCGCCGGTCGCGATGTATGACAGCAAGGCATATGGGCTAACGCGCTTGCTGGGGATGTGGTGGGCGCCCCTTGTGGGGGAGCAGCGGTTCACAAGTGAGTCGTTTCTCCGTGCGGTTGAAACCGCCCCGACCACCCTCGTTGTCCGTCCAGGACTTTCGTAGAACAGCCTTGAAGAGGGGAGGCCGCACAATTGTTGCTGGCTAGCGGCTAGCAGGTCTCCAATGTCTCCAATGCAATCAGCAGCTAATGCCTGCTGAACAAATACCTGTGAGTCGGCTGCTGTCCATTGCCGTGTCCTGTGTCGTGGGCGGTGGTGTGGTGATGCATAGAAAGGTCACTGAGGCAAGGGCTTTGATTGTGCTCAGCGGCCTAGCAGTGCCGCAGCACCCTTCCTTCGACTGTGTATGAACAAAAGTGTGTGTGTGTGTGTGACAATTTAGACTGTACTCCTGGTTGTTCATGCTTATAGGGGTCAGTTCACGCTGCATGCCAGATTGTCGTCCTCCACAACTCACGCAGGGACATTTGTGAGAAGTATAGCACCGACTGAGGCATGTGCATGACAGAAATTCCTTCCTGCGCAGTATAACATTTTAACAGGCTTTAAGCACCTCCTTATCAGAATCATTGCACATCACAGAGATTGTGAGATCGAGAGTCTTGAATCAAGGCGTTTGCGTGCCGTTGGATTGGGACCACGTTTGGACTGAAGTCTTCAACGGAGATCGTTGGGTTCCCTTGGACCAAAACTGTGCCTAGGATGGAAATGGATCGATGGCCAGGGAATGTTTATGATTGTTTATGGGCTCAGGTGGTGCAGGATTGGTCAAGTTACAGCTGACATGGCTGCTCCAAACACCTTGATGCACTGAAACCGGAAAGTTCTTTTTGTGATTCCTGTCGGGATAGTCATGAAAAGAATGTTTGGATCGTCCATGGATAGTCGGATGCCCAGGACCGGAAGGTCAAACATCAAAAAATAGGACAACTCTCAACTCAACTCCTTTTGGAGCTGCGAGGTCTCCAGTTTGCTCACCTCTTGAGGTCTTCACTTTGCGCGACGCCTCCACGAAGGCATCGGCGCTTGGACCCACGTGTTAGCGATCGGCACCCCGGGCAGCGGTGATGTGCTGGAGGCCACGGAAGAGGCGCTGAGTCCCCCACAGCTAGGTCTTTCAAACTAGGTCAGGTCGAGTGTAGTCCAAAGTTCTGAGGAGGGATGAATCGATGACATTATATACATGTTTCAGATGGTTTCAGCAGGTAGAAGAAAATCATCTCAAGTACCCTTTCCCCAATGTGTCGTGTTTTCGTCCTTGTGAGTTGGTAGCATGGTTTGTGAGAGGGTCATGGGTCATGATTTTGGTCCAGGTGACTGAAGCTTACTTGCGTCATGCAGAAGGCAGTGCAGAAGAGGCACGATAGTTGGAACGGGGCAGAGAACCTTCAACGTTGGAAAGGACCGACAGAAACAAAGGTGCATCAGGCTGGTCCTTGATGTACGTCGGCGCCAACCCTGACAACTGTGAAGGGCTTGGAATGGCATTATGTCAGAGAGCCCTGCGGCCAAGATTTGGCTGGCAGTTGATGCACCGCTGGCCGGGTGCGGGCGCTTGGCTGTAGCATCCTTGGGGCCAACGCATCGCCGGTCGCGATGTATGACAGCAAGGCATATGGGCTAACGCGCTTGCTGGGGATGTGGTGGGCGCCCCTTGTGGGGGAGCAGCGGTTCACAAGTGAGTCGTTTCTCCGTGCGGTTGAAACCGCCCCGACCACCCTCGTTGTCCGTCCAGGACTTTCGTAGAACAGAGGCCGCACAATTGTTGCTGGCTAGCGGCTAGCAGGTCTCCAATGTCTCCAATGCAATCAGCAGCTAATGCCTGCGAGTCGGCTCCTGTCCATTGCCATGTCCTGTGCCGTGCTATACCTTCTTGAGTCCTGTTGCTTGTTTTTTTTGTATGGCTTGTGCTTTGTAGTGGGTGATGCAGCCCCATTGCCGGCTTCCCAGGGTGTTTCAAAGAATGTGATTGCACAGTGTTGCACGCATGTTGGCAGGATCATTTTGTTTGTGTGCTTTCCTGGTTGATCTACCAACTTCTAGCTTTCTCAACCCGCAACCAGGTGGAAGCCTGGCGGGTTCAAATCATGGCTGCCAGGGCAGACGCGACTGGACAACAGACCCAGAGCAAAACCTGTGATGGTCACCTTTTGCAGCTGGCCTCCCTCAAGGACTCGAGGTGAAGGGAAATTGTTGACATTGCAAGACGAAGGTTTTGGAATCTCACATTTTTTCTGTATCCTTAGGAAGCACAAAAAAAAAGTAAATTACACCAGCATAGACCCAGATAGCTAGGCAGAATCCCACGACCTGTTGACATGCGACTGGCTGGAACAAGAATGTACGCAGCCTGCACAGCCAGCTTACGGCACCTCCAGACCGGTGCGCTTTGCCAGCTGACAACACCGGCAGCGGCGCCAGCACCCGACCAGCACCGGCATCCGGCACCCGGCACCGGCACCAGCAACCTGCCTCGACCACGTGCACAGCCAGCTCACCGCACCAGCATCAACACCGGCACCCGGCACCCGGCCCAGCACCACTCCACCACGTGCGCAGCCAGCTCACAGCACCGGCACGAGCGCCGGCACCCAGCACCAGCAACCTGTCTCGAAAGCGCGCACGGGCAACTCATTGTTATTTGAAGTGAGAATCCTAAAACTCCGCTATCTGGGGAAAACACATGTACACGCTGGAAGACTAGCGTGGACCTTGAAAACATATGAAAACCACTGGTTGGTAGAAAACAATCTTCCAGGGTGCCATTGTCAGGGTCTATGTCAATTTTCGGGAGGGTAGAGATACACACCGTATATATAATCGTATTGTCGTTGGATATAAAAATTGCAAAATCAATTGCATATTTTGGCTCCTTCACTATATGCGGACCATATCCTTCCAATAAATCATACAATTTGTGTTTTTGCAGGACAATGATATTACCTTGATTTTACGCAATATCCAATTAGAATTTGATCAAAAATAATCGGATATATATATATATTATATGTGTAATAATTTACTATATTCTATTATTATATATATATTGTGAAATCGATTTGTTATATTATATTGATTATTTTTTGTTTTGTTTGTTTATATAAATATATTTTAAATACATTTGATTAATTATTTTAAATAAATTTTGATATTGTTTTGTTTGTTTATATAAATATATTTTGGATATATTTGATTAATTATTTTTAAATAAATATATATTTTAATATTATATATTACTAATAAATATATATAAATATTTATTTATATTATATATTGATTTAATTAGGGTTATATGAATTTATAATGAATATTAAAATTAAATATAATATAATTAATATATCTATTTATTTTAAGTTATTATTGATTTTCGATTGGATATTATATATTATTAAAATAATATATTTGTAAAATTGATAAGATTGTTTATTTTATTTTTTTTAGAATAATTTATTTATATATATTAATTAATTTGATATTAAATTTATTGGATTTAATAATAAATATATATAGGTATTTTTAATGAATATGATATGAATTTAAATATTGATATGGAATTTTTTTAATATAATTTTTATATTAATGATAAATATTGTTGGATTTTATCGAATTATATATTTTATTTTGTTGTATGTATATATTTATTGTTATTGAAATATGAATTTATGTTATATATTGTTGGATATATATATATCGAATATATATATTTATATTATAATTAGATTTTTAGATCTATATATGAGCCACGGTCAAAACATACGAAGACTATTTTAATAAAGAGGGGTAGGTTTATGCATAAAATCTTGCAAAAGGATAAGGTCTACCTTAAAATCGATAATCCCAGCGCTATATATGGTTATAAGTATGCGACGAATTTAAAATGTTGTAAAATGATAAGGTCCACCTCAAAACCGATAACGTCCATTTTTAATTGAAGAAGAATAAGGAATTTTGATCGTCCCTTATATATTTAAATATTATTAATGCATTCTTGTCTTAGAAAATAACAATAGTAAAATTATTAATATATTATATATATATTTAAATTTAGAATAAATCATTATTAGGGGGTTTTGGGTTTATTATAGGAAGAAGAAATTATTATGGATTCTTGGTCTTTTAAAAAAAATAATTAGGATTTCTTTATTTTATAATATAATACGCAACTATTAGGGCTTTTGATATCG
>CAXAMN010007779.1:593532-683125 GCA_963970005.1 Durusdinium trenchii
TCCCATGATAACTTCTGGACAATACAATCCAATATTAATAACTACCTAAAAATCCCCATTCCTATACCAAAGGAAAATAAATATCCAAACATTGAGAAAATCTATTGATCACGATTATTCCTTGGCTAAACATTGTGCATTGCAGGAAATGTTAAGCCATCGCATTCTGATTTCAAACCTATTTCGTGTGGGGTTACATATACATGAGAAAATTTTGTTTCTAATATTTTAATTGGGTCTATTCTATTTGCTATATCTTCATTCTCGATTGCAATAGAAAATATAATCCATTCCATATCTTAAAATAAATATGAATAGATTCGATTCAATGATGACATTTAGGAACGGCGAACATTAGTGACATGCATCTTGACAAATCTATCCAGAAAATCAAGAACATATTGAAGATTTTGATTTCCATGAAATCAAATATGTCCAAAATTCGAGAAAAATTGTATTGCCATCAAAAATAGAAATCTCAAAATTTCGGAAAATATCCAAAATCAAAATCAATTTCTTTCAAAAAACGATTTTTCATTTTTCAGGAATCTTCAAAATTTCAGGAAAATTTGCCCGATTTATCCGATTATGAATTTCAACCTCATCATCTATATTTAAAGGCATTTATATTTGTTTGTTATGTTATATGTTCAACAAGATATATGCAATGGGCTGAAGAATTACAATTTTATATATAAAAACATGATCTAATAAATCCAATTTTAAATTGGCTCATCTAGCCTGAGCCGGGCGTCCTCCAAATATATCAACACATAAATGTTGTCTTCGCAAAAAAAATATAGAGAGATTGATATTAAGTGGGTACCCCGGCATTAAGGATTTTATAATGTTAAAATGTTGGGACCAACCCCCCTCAAAAAATGATTACTTTTTGATCTTATATAATAATTGAAAATAATATAGGAAAATAATCCAAAAATAAGGAATCAATTCTATAAAATTGAAGGCCATGAGCCTATCAAAAATTGCGAATATTAAGAATTTATGTAAAATAAAAATCCTAAATTACTGTCGAACAGATATTTTTCAATTAGAATGAGACAATTAATATCTATAGAATCAAGATATAAGGATCTGCAAAAAATATAAGAATACAATTACAAGACATAATCAATATAAAAACAATTATAGATAAATATATCGAATTTATCCAAAATTTATCCAAGAAACCATTCCTCAAGGTTCTTTTAAATAATCTCAAGAACATATTCTCGGACTTCGGAATCAAACGAATATTACAATCCCTAACATATAAACAATTCTGTTATAGAATCAAATTATCTAAAACACCAAGATCCATTACACAATCATTTCAATATATATATAAACAATTATATAATATTACAAAAACACAATTCCTCATAAAATCGAAAAACAAAAAACATAAACACAATTATTTAAAATCCCAACCCCCGCAATTTTATTGAATAAACAATATATTAATAATCATAATTCAATTAATCCCAAACAAAAATTTTTACTAAATATTTATCTCAAAATAAACAATACATATAATCGAAAAAATATATTTATCCAAATATCGAAACGCCTAAAATTATCATTATACCATTATCTGGCCGTGGGGCCTGGGTTTTGGTTTTCCCCAAAATTTTAGGTAAATGCTTCAGTGGCAACCCCTCTCCATATAAATACGCATATCTATTCTTGCTCTCACTCTATATGAACAAATATATTATGTATTCCTGAGTCAGGATAATCTTATTGTTTTGGAAGCAACAATCAATCATTCAGATGGTTTTGAACAAGATAATTAGAAAAGAAATAGGTCATAAAAGTGGTCGTTTTAACAATTGTCCTCTAGATCTCTGCTTATAGTTATGTTTAGATTTAGAAAGATTGTATATAGACGTTTTTATGTTTTAAACAATTCTCTATAGATCTCTGTAGATAATCATGTTTAGATTTAAACAATTATATAGAAATCTTGTATGTTAACAAATTTTCTTCTAGATTTCTGCGGGCAAGAGCTTGCATTTTCAAAGCTTTCCTCAAGATCTCTGGGAAAATATATATCCCATATATATATATGTATATATGTGTTTTCATGAAAGGAAAATTATTGAAAGAAAAATTTATTTATTTATATATCGTATGTTTAAATTAACATGACCATTTCCAGAGATCCAGAAGAAGATTTTTGAAATGAAAACTTATATATAATTTTATTTTAGAAATGATCATCCCCAGAGATCTAGAGGGAATCTCTTGAATTAGAAATTTGTACATAAAACATGTTTAATATATATATATATTATCTCCAATGATTACTAACAATAAATAAATCTAATTATTTATTCCAAAAAAGAATTTTAATCTTGTTCCCAGCACTTCCAGGGCAAAAAATACTGTAAAACACGGGGTTTTGTAGTATACATTTCCAAAATTAAATAGATTAGAGCTAGAATAGAATTAGATAGAATTAAATTAGATTAGAATTAAAATAGAATTAAATTAAATTTGAATTTTAATTAAATTTGTATTGAATTATATCGTACCTATGTATGACCTATTTAAAATTAGATAAGAATTGAATTAGAAAGGAATTACCAACCATTTCATGTAATGAACAAAGTGTCCTCGCAATTGCATGTCAAATTGTTTAGAAAAGCAAATAGCAACCGCATTAATACCAATCAATAATTAATGCATTCAGATTTATATATGGAGATTTAGACAAGGATAAAAGAAGTATTAAGCTCAGACGGTTTCAGATGTAAAAAAAAAGAATAGATGCCTTAATGTAAGAAATAAATTCAGATACTAAATTCCAAAAATTTAAGCAACCATAAAAATATAAAATAATTCTAAGATTTAGACCCCCCAAAATCAAAAACATCAAAAAACCAAAACAAACCTTAAGAAAACAAAAAACAATTCTATAAAAATCTAAAAAAAATCCAACCAAGAATCTCTAAAAATTATTTTTTTGGTTTTCCCAAAGTTTTGTTTTTTTCTAATTTTAAGGAGTCCAACCAATTTATTATTTTTTGCTTTAAATTATAATATTAATATATTTACCTAATATTTATGAAATTTTATAAAAAATAAATACCTAAATTCCATCGTTCCCCCTTCTATATTACTAATTCAATTAATATTATATATATATATATAATCATCATATATCAATCTCCCTAACCTCATAATATGTCATCAATTCTCTTAATATCAATTCTCAAATTATTACTATTTCAATTAATTTCTTCGAAATAAAATCAAATTTTTATTAATTCATTCAACTAACAAATACATAACCTTAAATATCCGCCAACCAAAGGCTAGCCCTAACAAATCCGCAAAACACTCTCCGAAAGCGGTCCCTAAAAGCCAACCACCACTAAGAAAAAGATCAAAAGGCGTGCCCGTGTAAAGTTCTAGAAGTTTTATGCATCTTTAACGTGTTCATATAGGTACCCCTTTTGCTTCAAAATGGCACAAAAAAACACCACGATGCGAGTTATGCGCCCCGAATTGGCTTGCAATATTGGCACTTTCTGCTTCTGTTTCTGGTCAAAGCAGCAACAACCCCCACCACCACCACCACCACAACATCAACAACAACAACAACGACCACAGCTACTACAACCACCACCACTGCAGCACGAACCACCACCACCACCATCACCACATCAACCGCAACACCCACCACCAACACCTACAACAACCGCCATCACCAACCTCAACTACAACCCCCCACCACAGCAGCAACGTCAACAACATCCAGGAAAACAACCAGCACCACACGATCAGAACCGCCACACCATCGCGGAAACGACCACAACTAGAACCACCATCACCACCATCAGAACCACGACCGCCGACACCGCTCTCACCTATTTACCTGTACCTCTGCTATCTCCCTCTAGCTGTCGGGCGCAAGCCCCTGAAATAGCATTATTAAGAATCAATGAGCATGTAATGCAACCTATATAAATCAAACAATCTAACATATTCTATATACATCTATTCAATATATTTATATATATTTATGTTTCTTTAATTATTGAAACCACGTATCGATGTGCGTCATAAAGATCCTATAAAAGGATGTCCACGACCCTAAAGGCCATTTATTCGCAGTGAAACTGTGCGGTCAATGACCAAAGTTTCTCTTCAGCCACCAACCACCATCTGCGGACGGACCTTCTGTCTGTGACGGTAGACCGCTCAGAAAAGCCATCAGAATTGGTGAAATCAACGCAAACGTCGCAATTGGATGTCAAAAACCCACACATAGAGTTTTCATTGAAGCAGACTCTGGACATTTCGAGACAAGCCCAATCCAACTGCAAAAAACATCTGGAAGTGGGTGATTAACAACCTAGGTATGGAGGTTTGACGACTGAATTGCAACAGCTACAAGCGGACTCCAGTACTAGTCCACTGCAAAGGGCATGTGACGTCTACTTCCAGGATAGTCAAGGCTATAGTTGCTTCTATTGTCCACAACCATCTGCCGTTGAGTGACTATAGCACTTGAACACCTCTCTGGTGGAGATGTCAACCATGAGGTCCGTCCGGGAATGAGGGTCGCAACTCTCACCGTCCACGGAACTCGCACCTGTTGGATATTTCCTTGGCTCTCGAGTTAAGGGACTCCCAAGATGATCTCCCGAAGGAAACTGGAGTTCGCTGATGAAAGCTGATGAAAGCTTTTCAACACCGCAGCATCTTCTGCTGCAACAAACAGCGACCTGAACAAAGCTGCTTGTTCCATCTTCCATGCAGAATGAGAATAACCTCAAGAAAAATACCCTCAAGCCACTCCTACCTTCGCTCATTTGAAACCATTCCACTCTTTCAATGCACCAAACCTCAGGTGGAGAAGAAGCTGCTGAACCTCTCAGTGTTCTTGGAAAAGCAGGATCATCCTGCACATGCTTCTCCTTTCGTATCATGCCGATCACAGTCCAGGCAGCGGCCTCACCATCGGCGCCAGCAACCGAAGCAATCGCGCGCTCAGCGCGGCTCATCCTCGGTGCAGGACAAGGGGACGACCCTCCTTGCGGAAACCCGCATGGCTAACTTGCTCCCTTGGAGATGATTCAATACGTTCATCGGATCGTTCCAGGTACGTCCAGGAAGGAAAAGGTCAAAAATCCCGTTCCAGTATCTGCAGCGGCGTGGTGGTTGTCTGTGTGCACCGGCGAGTGGGTGAGAATGGATTGGGTCCGGGTAGCAACAAGTGCATCGCTATACTAGGCTAAGTGCATTGCTACTAGAAGCTTCTTGTTACTAGTAGTACGGTGTTACTACTAGAAGGAAAAGAATCTCGTCGGAAAGTCGATCTATACCGAAGCACAAGAACACATTCAATCCATCTGTACACATAATATATACATACACATACACAGTATGCATATTAAACTCAAATTATGCTCAACAGTGAAGATTGCAAGTTGTACAGTGATCTCAAACGATTTTGTGCGACACCTCTTCAACTAGCTGTTGCCGACAAAGGGATCAGTTGCGGGAACATGCGGCAACTAGATACCCGGTTTCAGTCAGCAGTGAGACATTGTCCCAACCAACTGTTTGGCCTTATGACCAGCATGACTAGTCTAGCTCGCATATATCAAGATAGTCGGTGATTACAGTAGGGGATAAGAATGCTT
Source organism: Durusdinium trenchii (assembly GCA_963970005.1). Lineage (NCBI taxonomy): Eukaryota > Dinophyceae > Suessiales > Symbiodiniaceae > Durusdinium > Durusdinium trenchii. The sequence goes on from CAXAMN010007779.1 coordinate 599,190, forward strand.
AAAACACCTTTCCCAAGAAAGAGCTGGCAATAGTTGTAAGTTTTACAGATTGAGACAGTGACAGTGATGGGACAAACCCTAAGTCTACGGAGGGGTCAGTTAGAAAGCAACATATCTCATGTGTCTTGTTGCCTGCTGAGCATGTTTGAGTCTGAAGATGCAGGCGACGGATTCAAGAAGCATAGAATTTGATAGAATTTGGAGACATGCAAATATTGGGTGAGAACGATCTGCAAGCTTGGATCCCCCGAAAAGGAAACACATTTTTAGCAGGTGAATGAAACAAGTCTTCTTCCATCAACTGTAGTACCCAGAAGTACACCCGCTCAGCAAGCACCGGCAAAGGTTGACTCAGGAGAACAACCCCTTGCTTCGCTTGCTTGATCTGACCCGGTCTAAGCCATTCTGAGCATCGGACTATCTGAGAAAGGATCGATGGGGTTGGAGATATGCCTCCCGCGAGGCTCAAACTCATGATGGATCTATTGTTTGTCAGTGTTAAAAAAGTACTGAAAGGTACCCTGCGAGTGACTATTAGATGATATATAATATGCTATGACACAACATATATAGTATATCATAGTATACCATGTATAGTTATATATATTGTGCACATAAATTAAAACTATTGTTTTGCCTGAAGCTGTATTAGCAAAGTGGCACGTCACGTCAGTTGTTTGCTACTCCGTGGCTAGAATCGAAGACTCTGACAGAAAACTGACGACTCTTGCTGCACACTTGTTGAATACGCGTTCATTGAGGAAAAGAGAAACTGCTTCAGATTTTTCAGGTCAGCCTCGCAAAAAAGGCCTTGATGTGCTGGAGACCACGTTCTTGTTCTTGAGTGTTTGTCCAAAGATCACATGGGTCCCGGACCCTTTTGGTCAAGCATGAGAAGACCACGCAGCAAAGAACTTGAATAGATTCCTAGCTCTACAGCTCTAGTATGGGGTAAGCGGAGGGCAAATGCCAGCTACCACAAATAGGACCCAAGCTGCCTCCCAACACGAGGCAAGGCCCAACCAACATGTGGCCTACGATTGGTGGGTCCACAACGAACTGAATGCCCCGAGATGTGAGCTTTTGGGAATCGAAGCCGAGCTTTCCGAATCAAAAAATGGTTTTGGGCCCAGGGAGATGGAAAGATCCGGGCACTTCCAGAATGTTCAAGAATGTAAGAAGGCCCCATCCCCTTTTTTCTGAGCTGCTCCGGCTGCTCCCTCCTGTTTGATCTCATTCTGCACTTGGAAAGTGCAAAAAAAATATCTGTCACTCCGACCCCTCCACAGGCCTTGGCAAATCAACCACCCCGGCCTCGCTTGGTCGGGAAAGCAGGCGATTTCTGGCGAAGTTGGGGTGATATGTGGTGATTTCACGACAAGATTCACCAAATGTTGCCATGAATCTGGCAACCCGCATCTTAACTAGGCCATATGCTTCCTCCCCCTGCTCTATCTTTCCTTTCCGAAGCCCAGGCAGCGACAAGTCAAATCGACCGAGTTCCCATTTCTGCCATCCCAAAGCACATGTGGGACGATCTTCATGGCCCGGCGGACGCATATTGAACATCAGGTCGCCGGAGGACGCATGAATGTTGCTCTTTCTACCCATGTTTTGTTTGTTTTTCCCCACCTGTCAGGTGAGGGTTGTTAGATTTTATGTCAGCCCCATCTCCTCCTCCTTCTCCTTCTCCGCCTTCTCCTCCTTCTCCTCCGCCTCAACCACGACCATCCACGCCCAGTGTTCCCTGCCTGACCTCAACCGCGACCACCCGCGCCCAGTGTTCCCGACCGGACCTCAACCACAAACACAACAACAAACACAACCACAAACACACAACCACAAACACACAACCACACACACAACCACAAACACAATCACAAGCGCAACCACAAGCACAACCACAAGCACACAACCACATACACAACAACAAACACACAGCCACAAACACAACCACAAACACACAACCACAAAAACACAACCACACAACCACAACCACAAACACACTCACAAACGCAACCACAAACACAACCACACAACAACAAACACACAACCACAAGCACACAACCACAAACACACAACCACAAGCACACAGCCACAGACACACAACCACAAACACACAACCACAAACACAAGCACAACAACACAACAACAAACACACAACCACAAACACAACAACAAACACACAACCACAAACACAACCACAGCCACAACGACAAAGACGCAACCACAAGCACAACCACAAGCACAGTCACAAATGCAGCCACAAACACATAGCCACAAACACAACCACAACCACACAACTACAACCACAACCACAACCACAACCACTACTACTACTACTACTACTACTACTACTACTACTACTATTACTATTACTACCACTACTACTGCTACTACTACTACTACCACAACAACAACAACAACAACAACTACTACTACTACTACTACTACTACTACTACTACTACGACTACTATACCACTACTACTGCTACTACTACTGCTCCTACAACAACAACAACTACTACTACAACTACAACTACAACAACTACTACAACAACAACTACTACCAATGCTACGACTACCAATACTACGACTTCTACGACGACGACGACTACTACTACTACTACTGCTACTGCTACCACTACTTCTACTACCACCACCACCACGACTACTACTACTACTACTACTACTACTACTACTACTGCTACCACTACTACTACCACTACCACTACCACTACCACTCCCACTACTACTCCTACTCCTACTACTACTACTATTACTACTACTACTACTACTACTATTACTACTACTACTACTACTACTACTACTACTACTACTACTACTACTACTACTACTACTACTACTACTAGGGCCCCGGACGTTTGCAAGGTTCCGGCCCAGAAGGTCGGGCCCCGAACTGCGCACTACTATTGCGACTACCACCGCACTACTACTACTACTACTACTACTACTCCTGCTACTGCTACTACTACTACTACTACTACTACTACCACAACCACAACCACAACAACAACAACAACTACAACTACTACTACTACTACTGCTCGGGCCCCGGAAGTTTCCCAGTTTTGGGCCGCCCAGTACGACTACTACTGACATGATCTGAGTTGTATTATTAGTTGGGCACAGGTCTCCTGATGAAAGCATTCGCTTCGGACAAAACAGTAAGACTTGGCGCTGAAGGACTTGTGCTATGGGCTGAAATACACAACGAGGGAGATGTCAACGTGGGAGATCTGAAATTACTCCCCTCCAAGCAAGAAGCAGCATTTTAGAGTCTAGAATTTTGTCTTGCTTTGCCGATTTTGACCCCAAACGGCATGCCAGTTCACAGCCACTCAGTCACTTTTTGCTCGCTCATCCCAACCCCGCCTGAGCTCGGTTTGGGACGGCCTCACGGTTCCGTGGACCAGCGACATGGAGGAAGCGTGGGAACGTCATGGGGGATGATCTACGCCTCAAGAGGGGCCGCGCACCAAGTAAGTGAGTATCTTGTCCAAGTTGAATTGACCTGTTCCAGGCCAGCTCCCCATGTTTTTTGACACAGACTTTCACTTTGTAACAACATGTAACAACCGAGTTTTTTGGGGTGACCAGGTGACCACCTGGTTCCTTTTCATTCTAGAGGCCAGGAATGGGGTCAAGCTCACGAAACAATGCTGGCTTTCGGCCTATGTTGGACTGCTTTCGGAACCGTTGGGCCTTGGAAAACCTCCGGAATCCACCAGCTGAAGCTCAAGACATCTGGACCCCCGAGGCTTCTCCATCCAGTCGGACCCGCCCGGTGGAAGGACTGGTCGCCGTCCAGAGCGACCGACAGACGGACCACCCGGCCATTCGGAGCGACCGAAGCTGCCCTTCGTTCGTCGCGATGCCCTGTACGTTATGTTCGTAGCTGCTTGTTACATCTTGTTACTAGTCTACTAATGCCAGGAGCTACGTTCGTAGCGTCCTTGCTACAGAACAAACCTATCTGATTTCATGTACTCCAGGCAGCCAATTCAGGGGTGTATGCCAACCAAGGTGGCTCCCTACCAGACCACGATAACCTTCGATGGTACGCCCGTAGGCTTTTGTGGCGTTCCATATGGATAGCAGCCCCAACTCGTAGAGATAAACGATGATAAACATTTGATTGCACGGCAAGAGCTCGTGGTTGGATGAGGCTGAAAATTGGATCCCAATCTAAAGTGGTCCAACTAGATCCAACTGCAGTTCCCGTGCAGTTCCAGCCCAGCTCCACATCCATCTAAAACCTAAAAAAGACACGGTTTTACCACGTAATTACCATCATAGACTGGTCTATGACACAAAACTGCTTCTAGGCTCCATTTTGACCATTAAAGCACCATGGAAACTGGAGATCTTCCTGACTTCAAATTATTATGCCTGGAGCACCCCTCGCTTCCCTCGCCTTAGGTGCTCCAGACCGAGTGCCTCAAAGCTGCGCTGCAAGGTCGAATCTCTAAACCGTGCAAACTGGAGCCTGACATGTCCTCCATGTTTGCTCTTGCGGGGCAATCCACAGTCACCTTCTGCTGTTCAAAACCAGTGCTATGCAAGTTTGAGGGTCATCCTAAGAGGTTGCCATATTTCAAGTTGGGGCCCTATTCTTATGGCGCGTCTCTTCGCTTTCCGCTTTCCCTTCGGAGATCGGAGTGATGAACACCGATGGAGATCCTCGACCCTCTCGGTGTTCGTGACCGAGGCCCAGCTGAGCCGGAGCCCACGTAGCTGAGCCGGATTGGTTGTGGTACAAGTGAACTGCTTTTGGACGGCACAGGCGTTGGTGCATTCGCATGGATTTGCATTGGTGTGCCTGTGGTGTTCTCGCCCACCTTGCAGCCAAAGTGGAGATAGCTTCTGAAATTTGCAGGACGTGTTGTACCCCATGCTCAGCTTCAGCTGCAAGTCTTTGGTTCAAGTTCCGAATCCCTGGACCTGGGGACCACAAAGACTCGATTCTCCTCATGTTTTCGGATCCCCCAGACAGTAGTAGTCCTCTCTCAGGATTGATACACCCGGACCCCAACAAGCGATGAATAATGATGAATAGAAAGACCGTGGAACCTTCTACATCACTACATCAATGGAAGCATCCCCACCGTGGAATCCCCCAACAAGCCGGGCCTGAGCTGGGTGGCTGCGGGAAGGTGTGAGCTACCTTGACCGGCAAACCGAAGTGCCAAGTGCAGCAAAACAAAGCGCTGAATTCGCGGAGTGCATTCCCCTATAGTAGGTGGCGCCTGGAAATGTTGTGATGATGTGTTGATGTACATTGATGTACCGTATCCCAAACTAATTGACCTGCTCAAGTATGTTCACCATTGTTCATCAATGGAATTATTCGTGGACCTTTCACCTTTTTGGGGGTCCCTCCCACCTTACCTTCGGAGCGCACGCAACCACGAGGAGGGTAGGACGAGCGACGGGGCTTGGTAGCTCCTTCCGGCCCCAGAACTGGTAAAGAAGAATCACTGAGACCCACTGCTGGTGGTTGTCATGGCGAGTATGGCTGTGACCTGCAAAATAGCTAGAATATGCGAGAAAGTTTTACCAGCAATCAACTTACTCATTGGAGCCGGACCCAACGAATAGTTTACTGAGAGCCGCTTGCCCTGTTTGCCTGTTTGCTTCTGGGTGCTTTTCAACTCGCAACTGGTGATCCGCAGTGGGTTGTCCATCTGGTGATCTGCAGGTGTTGGAGAGTAACCAGTTAGTTATATATATATATATAGCTCTCTGCTCCCTGTTAATCACACAATTCGTACATCTGCTCAAACGCATTGCAATTGTCCATTTCAATGTTGCTACTTACCACAGCAGTTCTTAGGTGCCACAGTTGGTCGATCTGGGCAAAGGCACTCTTCATCATTCCAACCATGTTTGCTGGGCAGGACAGTCGAAGGTCATTTCCTGGAGGAAAAAAAGCGGCCTTACCATTCGAGAGCACCACCGGTGTCAGCACATCACCTAGGGCTCTGGTGTCCAAATCAATCCAACGCGCATCACTGGTAGCTGACAATGTTGCTTTTGACATCTTTTGACATATAAATAGTTAATAACATAACATAGCATAACATAACATAATACAACATTGTTTCGATGGGCAAACAAAACCAGAACATGTAGTGTAGGGAGGAATAGGGAGGCATGTTCACCTCAGTTGCGGAACACATACCTTCTCATACATTCTCAACTTAGCTTAACTGCCATACCCAAGGTCGGCCCCTATCGGGTATCATGATTTTGAATGCTTTTGGCACTTCCCCAGGCTTGAGAAAGTGAAGCTGAGGGCTTAGCAGGTGTTTATCTCTTTGGGTCAGATCTGATGAGACTTGTACACAAGCGAAACATTTACACATGTTGAAGAATCTTTACAAGTGATCCTAAGAGCATGCAAACGAACTGTTGCTGGAGGAAGAGTATGCGCTTTTGTGGCTGCAGCTCACTTCCCATAACCCATCAAGAATCACAAGGCAAATTTCAAATTGTATATGCAAGAAGACAATCGGTCGGCTTAACTTAAGTTGACCGCATGTAAAAAGTACGATATCGGCTGATATCGGTTGGGTATTGGGCACAGCTTCTATAGACGTTGACCATCACTAGCACCCAACAAACTGAGGCAACACCGTTTTGACTAGAAACTGACTCGAAAGGAACTTTCCACATCTGCCAGCATGAAAGCACACGTATACCAAGAGTATCGGTGAACCAGTAGCCTCTATCGGTCATGCAGGTTTTGCTTGACCTATGCCTCCATTAAGCAAAGTTGTCTTCCACAGATTTCTTCCAATATCTTCCAATGCTCACCTAAGAGGGATAATCCTGCAATATCCTGCAATAGTGGATGATCCTTGACTTTTGGGGGTCCTTTCTAGAGAAGCAAATACTGGAATCGGACTGCGAAGGTCTTCCCACTGGTGACCGCTATGCGGCCATTTCTGGGACCAGTGTCCATCTGGCATTTGTTCTCAATCGACCTGAAACCAACGTGTGATTTGCTGGATCTCCCGAGATGGCCATGTTCAACACTCCGAAAAGCGCGGATTGTTGGGCACCTTTCTGAACAGTACTGTAGGTAGCTTTAGGACCGACAGTAGGTGACTTCAGGACAGCTTGTGTTGGATAAGGGCATTCGTATTTGGACCCCCGCTGCAGCCACGGCCCAGGTATCGCGCCTGAGCCGTCCAAGGTGCCATAGTTTCCACGATCCTGGCGGCTTGAAGAGTTCTTTCCACAATCCCAAGAGACCATGTTCCCCAAGATATTCCAGGTTTGTTCTTCTACAACAAAAATAAGTTGACTTGACCCGCAGTATGTTTAAAAAACACTCCAAAAGGAACAACATATAGAACTAAGCAGCTCTCCATGGTTTTTTTCATCTTTCCTCTTCTCACCGACCTGATCGCTCGTCACCGTCGTCACCGACCGTCGTCGGATCTCTTTCCTCAGGCGTCACGTGGAGATCATTGCCCTCGGCCACGGCCGCAGAGCCGGCCTCGGGAGAGCGGAGCGCGCTGTCCGGAGAGAGCGCGAGGAGATGCGAGGAGCGGGGCCTTCTGGTCCAAGTTGGGGAGAACGCACTAGTTGGCATACATGTGAGAACTTCAGAAGTCTCTCAAACAAGTTTTCATACATGCTTGGACAAGTGCAAACATGTGTTCCTCCACGCTTTCATACATGGTTTTCATGTCTTTGGGATGGTCAGGCTGGATGTTTGCAGCACAAATGGTGAGGACCTGAGCACCGAAAAAAGCACATCTGGGGACCAGGATATCCATTATTTGTGAAGGCAAAGGGGTAAAGCATGGTAAAGCCTCCTATCTATGATCTACATGATCATTTGGACAGGGTGAGGGAGACTCAGTAATTGGATGTAATTGGTGTTCACCCGGCTGCGTGTGTTGTTCCATAGAGGTCATTGCTCATTGTGTTGAACAGGTGGATGGAGAGTTTCTCTTTAAGAAGGCTGCCAGTATAGGGCAACACCTCGCCAGAAAAAGAAAGAACACCTTACAACCGTTAGGATTAGGAGGATGTATGCAGCTTCTGGAGGGAGCTTTCCTGTTTGGCAAAAGCTCTTAAGCATCTTAAACCGTCTTAAACACCATCCCTTCGCATTCAGAGATTTAGAGAGTCCCTTGAAGCTGACCAGGCCCAATCAAAACAAATGAGCTGGCTAAATTACCGGCCTGGCGGCGTGGCATCACCGACGACTTTTGGGGTCCCCAGCGCAACAAGTGAACCAAAAGTTGGTTTCATCCTCCTCCACTGGCACCGGCACAACCTGCACCAGGGGTCTAGAGATGTGTGGAGTGTAGACTCTAAGAGCTCCGTGGATCAGTGTGGATCAGAGGAAGGGCAACCTTTCCAATCCCACAACCATCCTTCACCATTTGGAGAAAAGCATTTTTTTGGGGAGCAGTTTAGTCAACGGGAGAAGCTACCTGCATGCTAGAGTATCAGTATAAACATGTAATAAACCAGAAGAATGAACTCTCAATATCCTCATGAGGCATGGGATGTCCAGATGAAAACGATGGCAGCCTAAGAGATCCGACCAGCTTAGATGTGTCATGCCTTTGGGATGTCCGACCTCTTGAGCCCCTCTCCGAGGCTCTCCGAGAGGCTCTCCATGGACCTGAAAACCACCGAAACGCATCAACTTGCCATGTCTTGCACATGTTTCATGTGAGAACAGCGTGCAAAAGATCCCTTCCCATGTATATCGTTGGCTTGTTTGAAAAGGCATGTTCCAATCTTCAGGACTCGTGTTCGCCAAAAGGGTCTGGGTTTTGTCGAAACTTCTTGCAACGTAAAGTACACCAAAAAACGGGTGATCCACCAAAAACATGCTCTTCTTTGCTCACCTTAGCACTTCGACATACTTCGACTCAGATTCCATTTATCGCTCCCCCTGCTTGGTCTGGAACATCAGCTGGTCTGACAAAACGCTGACTCTCCACCTCTGGGCTGAGCGTGGCCGCGGCAGGCTCCTGCACACAGCATCTCCCGTTGGACCAGGGGGCCGCCCAAGGCTTGCTTCAGAAAGCCTAGCGGGGATCCCGGGTACAGGTTCTTTCATGGTGAAACATGGTGAAGGAATCAAGGAAGAAGAGCGCACCCCACAAAATGCCTTGGATCTCGACCAGGCCTGTCGTCCCATTCTACACGGGATCCTGGATCCTCACGATAAATCTGGCGCTGGATTCTCGGACCCGGTCTGACCAAGCCCACCGCCGCTAGGCAGGGATCACACCGCGAGACATGCGCACAAAGGGTGCAGACTCGAACCACCTTGGCGCCATGGTTTTGTCTTTTACGTCGTTTCGGTTGAAAGCCAGGTTTCCACACTCTCCCAAGAAATACCAATTCCAAAGCGCTTCCGCCCCAGCGATCCCCTTGTTCCAGGGCCTTCAACCACCAGTTCTCATTCTCACCCGCCACACATGGTCCATCGTCGCGAGGGGTCGAACCACGTCCTTGGGGTCGACGACGTGAAGGACTTGGATGTTCCCGACCTGGACTCGTCATTCTTAGCGCGGGACTCGTTGACGCAGCGTGGGGAGTTCGTTCGCCCGTCTGGCCAGGCCCCCGTCTGGCTGGGGAGAATCAAGGAGTGCCGCCCAGAATTTGTAACAACACATGTTGAGATCAGTTGAGATCCATCATTGACCTGGTGAATCAACTGCTGATTTATGTTGATTTGCTGTGTTGAGCCGAATGGTTGGTTGACTTGGATTTGCTGTGTTCATGGGGGCAAACCCAAAGTAAGGGTTTGACTTCAACAGCATGTGGTAAAAAACCACCTGGATCGTCGGATCGCCTGGTGAAAAACGAGTGTAGCCTGTTTCTTTGGAGAGTCTTTCGGGAGCGTGTTTCGTATCGTAGGCCACAGGACTGACAACCAACAAAAACCGTGCAGCATGAATTTTCATGTTGTGAGATGTTGTGAGTGACTTCTGGCTTATGGACTTTTCTGTGGCCACGTAAATCAATCGTGCAAACCGATTTGTTCATTTTGACATATTTGGCCCTACCTCCTCAAGCAGAACAGTCATCAGTGCTGGACGCGCAGGTCCACACGAACAAGCGCGAGAAACGGAGTCTGTCGTTTTTGCTGCAGCGAGGCTGTTCAGGCTCACATGCAGGCGAGGAATTGGCTTCACGAAGAGCCAGTGACGACTTTTGATTCTGAACTCCCTCAAAAATCTTCCACAAACCCGGAGCTGCTTCACCCAGAAGAACCCCCAATTACAGTACCTGCTCACCACGCACGTCCTCCCAATATAAAGCTCATTAAAAAAATACACACAAATCTAAATATTGATCTAAGCTTATCTAAGCTAGCTAAAGGAAGACTAAAAAGGATTCTGCTTTCGTCCGAACATGTCCAAACCCTTGAGGTCATCTTCCCTAGCCGGTTTGCTAATGAATGTGTTGTGAGTTTATGAATTCTGGCACCTGTTTCCGAGGCCCTTCCTGCTTTCTTCCCTTCAACTTCTTTGACCGGACTGAACCTCCGGACGACTTGAGTCGCGGCGAACCCGGCTGGAGTGGATTCAGCCAAAAGGACTAAGAACCGTCGTCAACTTTTCAGCAGATTCGCTTCCCCGATGAACACTAACATGGACCCTTAAAACCACTAGTTTGTAGAGGAAAGCATCTTTGAGGGTGCCCTTCTCAGGGTCCATGTTAGTGCGTGATCTACCACCCATCATTCCAAGTTCCATGCGACTTTCCTTGTCGTTTTGGCCATTTCCTCTGGCAAACCACGGTGAGCCCATTGTCCGGGCAGTCGGCTGTGCTCGGCCCAGCAACGGCACATCCACTGGATGATCCGCGGTGCTTTCGTTCAGGTTCTTCCCGAAGGACGTTCAGCTTAGTTTCATGACCTTCGCCGCCTTCGCCTCATAAAACCTGACTTCCATGACTTCAATCGACTTCCTTATTCCCGAAAACTCATTGAACAGGCAATGTCAGAAGCAACTGTTTTGGAGGTTCGTCAGCTGGTTTGGGTGAGACCAGTTACATGTTGAGATATGTTGAGGTGAGCCCGGTAAACCTGACCATAATACCCCTGCAACAGCAATGTACCCCTTAACATGCGTGACCTCCACACTCTGTTTTCCGATACCCTTATATGTATACGTATATATAGGTACTTACGACTTACGTAGGTCTATCCTGGGAACTACCCTCCAAAATTGCCCCTTAACCACATCTACGCCGCATGTTCTCCAACGAAAGCCCACCGATCAACGGGACAAAACACCCCGCTCGTCATCGGCATCACAAGGCATCGCCGCTGGCGGCATCCCCCCACTCGGACTCGTCGTAGTGTGAGGGCCGCTCGGAGTCGAATTCTGAGCTCGGGCACGTCCGCGCAGCGTCTTTTCGAAGGGGGACCCTCCGCGGACCAGGTGACGCTTTCCTGATAGTTTTATATATATATATATAATGCTTTTCTGTGCCCACACGATTGCAATGGTCAAAAGCAAGCCCAGGCAGAATTGGGAGACACTTTTCTATAAAAGCCCCTTGTGGGGGTGGACACCATTTCATGCATCCTGCTCTTCTTAACTGGCGTCTGGCAAAATTTTGGTGGAGTTGAGCGGAAAAATGGCCTCATCCTTGCCCCGAGATAACTCTCAACCCGATCATCCTCGACTTCTGGACACTTCCAATCCTTTTGGTGTGACAAATCAACTTTGGAATCCAAGAAGCCCCAGCTGCTTGTGGAGAGACACCTTTCAACCTCAGTTTGCTGTCTAGATGGTACTGCCGCTGTTTCCACACCCCCAGCTTACAGCCCAAGTCCGGTACAGCCCGGACTCACTTTGCCCAAGTGAACATTGGTTGTTCGTTCATCAGCCACGGTCACTCAATGTCACTCATTGGGTTGCAGATGGTGGTGCGGCCAGTCCCTATCATGAACTCCCAACTCGAAGCGGCGATCTGTGTGGACCATGGAATTCGGGACCCGGCTGCCGGCTGGACCCAAAACGGTCCAGCCACATGAATCCAAAGGGTGTCCGTTCTTTCGCCCCCGGTGGATTAACTGCTTGCAGCTGAGTGAGAGGTCGACTTGGGGAAGAGACCAGGTTGAAGCAATTTCACCTGGTGGACCTGGTGCATCCTTTTTCCGGATTCCCATTGCCTTGCAAACCACACAACAGCAAAAACCTGGTTTCTGTTTTGGGGAGCAGCTTGATGCGCCAGTGCAAGGGGTTAACCAGTCTTGCAAAGAAACACGGCCTTGATCAAACAAGTCTTGGACTCGGGAACACATCATACAGTACTAACACTATACTGGTTGGCAGTGATTGACATGGAAAACGGACCTTTCCAATATATATAATATATATATATATATTAAACTATATATATATATATTTAGTTATCTACAAACGGGCCCTGTTCCCATGTCCATGTTGAAGACCGGCGGAGTATCGGTAAGCATCATCTGGCGCCCAGTCACCAACTGGTAGACCACGGAGACTTCATCTGGCAACATGGCTGCCAGCATGTGTGTTGGCAACTCGGCTTCTCCATGAAAGAACTGGCAGTCTCGTCTCTTTGCCTTCTCCTAAGCTACAAACCGGTACGCATCCCCCGTTGATCATGAATCAAAGAAGAAAACAACAAACACGTGTTTTCTGTAAATAAAACCCGAAGCAGGTTTTCAAACGGTGGACACAAAGCTTTGATACTTTGGGGAACCCTAGGAACCAGGCGGTACCAAGCTGCTATCCGACAAAACAAAGTGCACATATCCAGAAAAGGGACCAGAGCCCCAACCTGAAATGTAGAGCGTTGTTCATTTCATGCCTCTTGGACATCTAAATACCAGAAGTAACATGTTACCTTGACAAGCTTGAACAACGAACAACACGATCCGATCCTGCACGCAACTGAACTTCTCCGAGCATCAACCGGGGGCAGAACCTTCTGTGCTTTCTCCAGTAATGTTTGCTTCACAGAGAATAGACTTTGAAGCGGCTTCACTCGCAACCTGGGCTCAAAAGCGTTGTCTCTGTATCTCCAGCACTTGGCCAAAAAACACCTAGGGGGGGTCTGAAAGGATTTCCTCCGGGGATGGCCTGTTGAATATGAATGAAGCGTCCTTGAAGTAACTCCTGCGGGCGATTCCCTGGCACCCAGCAGCAGGCCCAGCAAACCCATCCCTCGGTCTCCCACCATCCCCGGGGCTGGTCGCATCGCCCCAGGTTCTCCCCGATCGATTTGAGTTCCAACCGGCAAACGGACGGGTTGAGGAACCGAAAGGGACCGAACGAATCTGGAAGAAACAATTGAACATGGAGGACTGGAGGAATGAAACATGTACGTAGCCCAAGTCTAAACACAAGCAACAGCAAATTGGTCCAGGGTGTCCGAATTTTGCAAGCTTCAAACGTTCCAAAACCGGGCTCTGGGATGTTGGCATGGAATCTGTTTAGGCCCGCCAGATTTTGCCAAACATCTTGGATCTATACAATGTGTTGATCCACGATCAAGGCTGAATTGGATATCTGATGTTTCAGTCAAGGATTCGGGTCTACCCGACCACACACTGCAGCCAGCTGCTTTCCTCTTGTGCTTCCCTCATCACCCCATCAAAATGAAAAAACACACATACTCATGCCTGCGGGCTTTGCTGTTCAACGGAACTGGTCCATAAACTGGACCTGCCACACGGCGAACCTGCAACTTCACCTCTTTCAAGCGCAACATCAAATAAATATAAATAAATCACATTAAATCACATTCGCTCAAAGACTTTATGCTGCATCTCATCTCTGTCAGCTCAAGCATCCAACAAGCATACAGCATCCACATGCCATGTCCAAGCCTTGGTTGATGTTTTTAGTTGGTGCATCTTTGTCAGCTCAGCTTCGAGAAACAACGCTTTCCGGCCAGGTACCCCAGCTTCTCTTACTGCATCCCCCCCCAGCAACAAGTGCCCATTCAGAGCTGCAAAAGGGGGGTAGCGCTGCAAGTGTCCCAACCTGACACGGGTTGAAAGGACACACACCGCCATTCATGCAAGGTCTTCAGGGATAGGCGCCTGCAAGGTTTGTTGCCTTGGTGTGTGCTCTTCACGCCTAATAGTTCCCATCTGACACAAAAGCGCAACACAAGAGTCAAGAGACCAACCAGCATCCCAGCCTAAACGCGCAGCTAAGGCTGAATTGGGACGCGGGAACACCCTTCGCGCAGCGAAGGACGGACAGACCCACAGCACGTGATCAATGCAAGGGACCACATCAGCATGGCAGAACGGGCAGCGCAGCGGGCGCACAGCCTCCCTGACAGTAGCACCCCACCAAGACAGCAGCAGCATCCCCAGAAACGCGTTTGACCAAACCCTTGAGCAAAGCCCCCAGCGGCTCGGAATAGCTGGCGGTTGTCCAATTATCTCTTGCTGCATCTTGTCAGCTCCAACTTCCAGCAACAAGTGCACAAGTTCCGAGTGCCCATTCAGAGTTGCAAAAGGGGGGTAGCGCTGCGAGTGTCCCAACTTGAGAGGAGGGAGACACGAAAGGTAGGACAGCGGGAAGAGAAGAGAACGCGAGAGGCAGGAACAAAAATGCAATGTTCGACATGGTGATTTATCCCCTCGGAGGCGACCTGTCGTAAATATATGTTCATATGCACTCTAAATGTTCAAACATATGCTCTCGAAATGTTCAAAAAGATTCTGAGGAAAACAAACTTGCCCCATGGCTCAGATCATCGGTGAGCATTGAATCGGAGCATCATAGGATTTGAACTATCCTGAAACCATAAGAGGCTCACGAAGACGTTCCCCAGGAGAGAATTGACGTGCTTCACAAAACAAACTCTAGGTATGTATCCCCTCGGGGAACACCTTTCGTGATTATGCATTCTTTCTGAATATTCAAGAGGGTTTCAACTATCCTGAAATCATGAGAGGCTCACGAAGACGTTCTCCAGGAGAGAATTGAATTTAGAGGGGGGGGGGGTGTGTCTTGAAGAGAGAATTGAATTTAGGGGGGGGGGGTCTGTATTGAAAAATCAATTGGAGGGGGGGGGGGGGGGGGGTTTGAATTGAATGATCAATTATTAGACCCGGACGTCTCAACACTTGCTTCGCAAGACAAACTCAAGGCATCCCCTAAAGGGCTACCTTTCGTGACCTGTCGCGGGTTAAGGACACATAAAGCCGCTCGCTAGGCAGAGTCCTCCGGGAGAGCTGGCAAAAGCATAGCGGGCCGTCGCCCCATCTTCTCTTGCTGTATCTTTGTCAGCTCCAACTTCCAGCAACAAGTGCACAACTTCCAAAGGCACCTCATAAGCAGCCATGTGAAATGGTGCGAGATCGGTGTGTTGATTTGCTGCACCTCTACCATTTGGATCCTGTGGTTTTCGGAGCAGCTGCTCAATCTTGCGCACAGTATACTCCTCGCATGCATGAAAGAGTTCTTTGTCTGCGATCTCATCAGGAGCACAACAGATTTTGATTGCAAGCTGTGCACCTGACAGCGGCCGCAAACACCTATCATCCTGCAGCGGCCGCCGATTTCTTGGCTTCACGAGACTTTGCCAAACTCGTGAATGTCCAACCTGATCTGCAAGGAACCAGGTCCCCAAGTGAACTTCCACGGTCCACCATGGCAAACACCGCTCATCCTCCTGAAGCTCGGCCACTGCAGTGCCAGACACGGCAATAACTGGCATGCTTGAAGCTATACAGTACTTGATGCTGAAAGGCAAACAGCAATTGTCTAATATATATATATATATGTATACATACACCACAAAAGAGAAAAACAACAGACCTTTTAGACAATTTTATGTTTGGGGATTATCATATATCAGTCAATTGAAAGGGGAGTACCATATATATATATATATATACATATTTTTGCACAGCTTCGTGCATCTCAGGTGAAGATTATATTTGAGAACAATAAGCAAACAAGAACATTATTCAAAAATATGCAGAAATCTTAAGAAATCTGAAGATTTTCCTGGAACCCAGAAACCAATAACCAAGATTGCACAGAAGTCTTGGGCAAAATCTTGGTTCTGATGAGAAGGTTTTCTTGGAACCAAGAACCAAGATTATCCCCAAGACTTCTGCGCAATCTTGGTTCTTGGTTTCTTGGTTCCAGGGAAATCTTAAGATTTCTTAAGACTTCTGCAGAATTTTGAATAATAGAGATTGACAGGACTAACGCCTTTACATGGGCATTTACACATACTAAATTCATACCGGTCTTTAATGAGTTTGACAGTTGGAAACATTACAGTGATGACATTGACATTAGCAAATTATCTAGTTTAACATTGTGTATGGTGGAAGTGAAGGCATCAATGTTTCTCAATAAGAGGTATAACTTAATAATGAAATGTGTCTTTTTACTAAAACTGTTGGAAGCAAACAATGAAGTAAAAATATGTAAAAATCATTTTGTTGTAAAACTCCTTCATTCATTCATAAGGTGAACTATGACCAGATTGTTAATGAACTATGGGAAGCCGCTCTTACTAAAAATGACAACATCTTCTTTGATGACATCTATATGACCAATCTTTATATCTATAATAAGGTTTTAAACTTTACTGAGAAACATAAGGACAATAAAATCATCATAGGCGCCGGTGCTACAAAACAGTTAGAACCAATCAATGATTTAACTAACACCCAGTCATAGACCACAATACGGTCAAACATGCGCTGTTCGATTTGTGCCCTGAAATCTCACCAAATCATTGCAAATACTAGTGAAATGGTCTAAAAGGTAGTTATCTTTTTTTGGGGGGTGTAGCATATACATATATATATAACTATAAATGTACTAGTTCTCAGTCAAGGTCCAAGGAACGAGAATCCAGGAACACTACGCCTCCTTTTGGCGACCATACCCAAGGTGAGTAAGCTTTTCTCCCAAAGCAACACACTTTCCTACATGGTTTTTCAGACTGATGAAGCACAGGGCAAGTGCCAGGCTTCACAGTGGTCCAGGCTTTCGATAGAAACAACAACATTTCCAACCATCATAGCTGTGTCGGAAGACTGCACATCGCAGTTGGTTCAGCCTTCTTCTTTCTCCTTTCTCCATCTTACTTCCCAGAGAAGATCGCCGTTGGCTTCCTCGACCGGGAAGCTGGATGGCATGGCCTGCCAGGTCGAGGAAGTGGATGTTCCGCTCATTGGACTTCTCTCCGGCCGCAGCGTCCAGGAGAGCCGCCCACCTGGGTTCTCCCAAAGAGGTGGGACCTACGAGGTTATCAGATCGGTGAAGTTGGGTGATATTGGTTTTGTATCGAACAAAGAGGTATAGGATGAAGATCGAATGGATTGCTTTTGGATCACTGACAAATTGTCAGGATGCCCATTAAATGGGATGGAATTGGATGAATATTTACGGTCTAATTTGGGGTGTGTATGTGTAGGCGGACGGATCGATCCGACCCAAGGACAAATAGAGCTTCCCAACAAATACTATGACTGGGTGGCTACTGATGATGAGCGAACTGGAGAGTCAGTCAGTGATTCACTTGGTATGATCAAACCCGGGCCATCTTCACTGTGTGATCAACAGTGCATCTATAATCGTCTAGTCTATATTATATGCAGTACGGTGCAATACATTATAGATGATGCGTTTGTTGTTCTAGACATAGAACAAGTGGTGATGGATAAGCTTAGTGGTGAGCGGTCTCGCCTATAAGGTTGTTCACATATTTGCATGCAACTTGCATCGAAGCTACATTGCTGTCATCATTATGCACCTTCAATATTTTGCTTCTGGCTAAATCAACCAGTCACAGCCTTACATCTGAACATGCTCCAAGCAAGCAAGCAAGCAAGGAACCGATTGGAACTCCAAGCCACTGGGTTGTGTCAAGAGCCCTCAAAGCTCTCCCGACCAGCTCATTCTTTTGGCAGTCATCCAGCTTCTCCAGGAATGTGGCGGACATGGCGGACCGGCGCGCGACCGGGTTCCGAACGAGCTTACCAACGCTGGCCCGCCGGTTTTGACCACGGCGGACACGGCGATGCGCGATGGAGTTGAACCTTTGGGGCCGACCTTTGGGAGGAGATGTGCGTCGTTGTCGCGATTGTTTGTTTTTGTGTTTTTCTTCGTTTCTTCGTATGCGGAGGTCATTTGGGGAGCTGCGTCATAGACCCTCGGCCAAAATATCTACTATAAGCTTGGGGCTGAGCCAAGCTTAGCGGGCCAGGGATCAAGGGATGCATCGAAGTGGCGCTCAATCACAAACATTTAAACGTGCGACCATGGTGTGTAACTGAGGGTCTCAAACCCCTATCCCCTCCCACAAACACAAGACATGGAGTCGTGGGCTTGACTGTTCACACATGACACGGTCTGAACCGTTGGGCTTCCTCTCGGTCTCAGGCCCCTCATGCAAAACCCAACACACCATGTCTCCGTTGCTTCATTGGATCATCCAACAGGGGGTGCCACCGGCGTGGAAAAGGGGCCGCCCCGGCAGCGCCGCCTTCACGGGAAGGTAGTGCTTGCTCTTCAACTTCACCCATTGTCCACTGGCATCGACCTCGGTCGTCGGTGCGCCAGCCAGGTGGGTCGTCCGCGGTCGGTCCACTCTTTTCGAGGACAAACGCAAGACATCCACGTCTTGCTGATTGCTACACGGACCTGGATTGTCCCTGCATCATGTGGCATTCCATGGTATTCCTAGGCACCTTTTCACCCACACATTGACTGCTACTCCAGTCAACTGCCAAAGGACTGGGAGCATGACAATGATCCTAGTCCTGGAGAGCGCTGAATGAAGGCGCACAAGTCACCCGGGTAGTCTCAATTTTTGTTCAACCCCAAACTCTCAATACGTCAACACGAGTTTTTTCTATGATCCGCCCTGCTCCCCACTTGGGCGGCGACTTTCCCTCTGACTTCCTTCCCATCCTGGCCGGATGAAGTATAGGCTCCTTTGTCTGGAGTGCAACGGCAAATCTCTCTGTCTATATCATTGATAATATATTCTGTATGTCTCAACCAAGCGAGGACATGCATCAAACAAGGAGGCTACAGGCAACAGCAACTCAACTCATGCCTGCCAATGCCAAGCCCACAACTTCCCAAGGGCCGGTGGCGCAAGTGTGTCCCTATCGGGCCCAATGGTTGGTTTCAGTTGAAGTTTCCCTGTAAATAACAAAGACGAGACGGACAAAGAACGTGAATTAAATCTATAAGTCTATATATATATATATATAATTCCATACTGTTACATTGCTCATGCAAGCCTTTGTATAAATATATTTTTTTCATCTTCCCAAGGGTTGAGAGTTGAGGGCCGTCCCGAGAATGTGGCCCCTGTCTTAAAAACAGACGCTCCGTCCGATCACGTGGAGGCCGCCGCTCGGCTGGCTGTGGCGCTGCACCTGCAGAAATCGGTCGTGCTTGTCCTCGATGTTCGTGGATTTTCGGATCCTCGGGGCGGATCCGGTTGGTGTCGGGTCCATCAGGTCGAGTCGTTTTTGGATGGAGAAAAAAAGGGAACACCACTCGAGTCAGCCCATACTGAGCGCCCCCAAAGGCAGCCTACAGGTGTGTCGAGGTGGTGTAAGATGACTTGTCGATTGAATATGCTAAGTTGAGCTGGTGAAGAATTCACCTGCTAAGCATCGATTTTCCCACATCCCATGTCCCCCCAAAAGCTGTCCCCCCATGTGTTTGTTCTCCACCGAGCCACGCGCGTCCGAACCACGGGACGAAGCTTGCTGATGCTTGCTTTCTTCCGAAAGCATGGCATGCAAGCCCTCAAAAAAAAACTCGGCGAGCCCGGCCCGGAAAAAAAGAAGGGATGAGAGCATATGAGAGCAAACAACTTCAACCCAACATCCCTAGCAAACCAATCACACATCTGGGCCATGTTCGACCTTCTTGTTCCAGTGAATCGCTTGAAAGGTCAATCCCTTCAACCCATCAACACCGGGCTGTGCCTGGCGGTCGGTCGGTTTCGACGTTGCCCATCCCGACACCAGCTGGGGGCATCGGACTGGACACCCGGGAAAGGGGGAGGCCTAAGGCTGAAGTGGCGGATGGCGGTGCAGGTTTGTTTTTTGGAATGGAGCCTGAGGCGGCTTGGGTCAATGGATTCGTTGAAGGGGAAATCAATAGCATCAACAGGATACTATGGTTTTCACACGTGTTCACCTTGAAAACTATGGGGATTGGGTTTTCGGTAGCTCCTAAACCAATTCTGAGATTGCGATAGATTGCGGGGGATCAAGCAGGAGTCCAACGAGCCAGTAGGGCATAATACGGTGTGGCTCTTACGACGCTTTGGGGAGTCGTGGCCGCAAACACGTGGCCAAACACCCGTCGAATCCTTCGACGGTTGCACCACCCAGCACGTCCACGTCTGAGGGTCCCAGGGTGGTTGGGACGAACAGGAGGGGATGCCTCGCAAAAACATACAGCCTTGGGCACACAGTGGTTAATGTTATGGTCATCTCATGGTGAGTTTGGCGCACTGTCTGCGGATATGAAGTGGATTTTCTTCATTAGCTTGCATTAGTGGATTGAATCAGAACAGAGTGGTGTTTCCACCCATTTGCACATAAGGGCATGTGCCGGCCCGCAAGTTTTACTGAAAGCGAACTGTTGCAATGAGTGTATTAAATTACTAAATCCCAAAAGTTTGGATGATGGCTATCAAACTGAAAGGAAGCAAGGATTTAGAAAAAGACACAAAGCAAGCGAACAGGAAAGGCAACTTTTTGATTGATTCTTTGCTCCCTTCCTGGCTCAGCAATCACCTACACATTCTCCCCCACTCCGACCCCCAGACTGCTTATGTCTGCCAGCAAACACGGAAATGCGGAAGGTTTGCACTTGGCCCGGCATGATGGGCCTTGCCGAGGGCCCATCAAGCACAGCTCGTCGCAACGACCGAACTTGCCACCCGTTGTCACTGACGACCTTTACGAACAAAGCATCCATGGGGGTCCGCTTTAGTTTTTAAGGAGTCAAGTCAAGTGGTGATTGGTCAATGATGAGTCATTTGCAACTCTTTGGATAAAATATGATAAAACCACAGATCATAGCAGGCACGTTCCGCACCAAAAAATA
Organism: Durusdinium trenchii; assembly: GCA_963970005.1. NCBI lineage: Eukaryota > Dinophyceae > Suessiales > Symbiodiniaceae > Durusdinium > Durusdinium trenchii. Next base: position 620,312 of record CAXAMN010007779.1, read on the forward strand.
TACCAACAAATATCCCTGATAATAATATGATCAGCTTCCAAGCAGACTATCTTGGAGAGTCTGGGTCTCGGATCTGAGTCCCTTAACCAAGCCTCAAAAACGCCCTTAAGGCCCTTATCCAAAACGCCAACAAGGGTCCCAGTGGTCAAACACGGGTCCCGAAGATGTGGTCGTGATGAACTCAAACGAGACACATAGTTACAAGCATATATAGCGTGAAGCGGGGTCCTGGGTGAAAAATCGCCACGGCCAGGTAAGGCAGTGGAACGCCGCCCAAAAATACAAGCATATGCATATGTTATATGCTATTTAATGCTATATATATACATATACACTATACCAGCACATCTTTTTGAAGGTCACCGAGAGGAAACCTCTAACTGTCTACAGCACTAGCAAGCACACCAGCGCCAAAACCAAGTCCATTTTCTTTACAGAATTCGGTGTCCAACTGAAGAACTAAAACAACAGGAAGTGCAGCTAGTTTGCTTCTGCCTGTGACCGGCCCACCTTGTGGTCCAGAACCTCTGGCCAACTTTTTTTCTGCACTCCCTAACACACTGTCTTCCCTCCCGGACAATATCCATACATATCCATACTGTGCGTTGTTGCTCTGCCTTTATGTTGTTTTCAGAAGAACGCGAGCTTCACTGGCCCCCCTGTCACCATCATTAAAGAGATGTCAAACACGTTAGGATGACCTTGACGCGAATGCACGCGCACGCGCGCGCGCGCACTCTTTTTGAGCAGCCCCCAGGGAGCCTTGGCGGAGCCTCAGGTTTTGGCAAAAAACAGCCGGTGTGGCATGTATGGTCAGTATGATTTCCTGCGAGAGATGGGACATGCCAGGGCGTCAATGCGGACGTGATGGAAACCCATGGATCTATAGAAGAGGAATCTAATCCCTCCTAGGCTCTATATTTGTCAAACACGTGCAATTGATTGAACTAGTCAACCGCCCCATCTGCTTGTTTTTTGATGCTTTTTTGATCCGCCAGCGCGTGAACAAGGGGATTCTTATTCCAACTGAGAATATGTCAGAAACTTTATCCCAAAAGTATCCAGAAGTCCCAAAACCATGTATGAATCAATCACGATTCTTGAGAGAGCTGTCAACTTGCTTCGTTTTGGGGTGCCAGTTTCTGTCTACCGAACCAAATGCAACAGGTGCGGTCACTGTATACCAAGCCTCACAGCTGCGCCAGGACCGCATGTCCAGACCAGGACCGAGCCAGGACCGACCGGAACTCGGAGAAAGGAAACACACCAACAACCTGTGCTTTTGCGAACAAGTCAGACTTGGGCGGCATGTCGTGAAGAACAAGAAGTGGTGGTTGTGAAGTTGACCTTTGGTTTTCCTGTCTAGATAATACTTCACAACCACCACTTCGAGCCCTGGGAATCTTTGGCACATGGGGTGTGTTGCTCCCCCCTTCGAAAGGTAGGGCTACCTGGGACCCCAAATTCACTGACAGGTTCTTGGTGTTGATCTCTATTCCCATGGAATAGGTCATCAGCTCCTTCCAAATTGCGCACAACACTTCTCCAATTCCATGTGCTCAAGCTGCTGTTGTCCTTTGGGGCGAGTGGACAGAAGGTTCCCAAACACCCATATTTTGAACACATCGATCTGTCTCTCATGTATGAACATTCGAAGAAGGTTGCGTCGGTTAATTACCGTCGGTTGTTTCTTTTTTAATTTATCTTGTAGTTTGCCTTGAGCATTTGGCAACAAATACTACCATCTCGTATCGCTTCCTTTCTTTCAGGCATACCCACTTTTGAGAATTTGCCCCTGCCCACTTTGCCTGATCCCAAACACACACTAGGCAGGTATTTGTTGATCCGACAATTGACTTGCCCAAACGTGCACAAGCAAGTGGCTGAGACCCCCCTCCCACTCTTGGCTAAGCTACTGGAGGCTCAGCCGTTTCAATTGGGGCCATCTCCATGGTCATTCTGGGCACACGCAGGGCGTGCGCCCCTGCGTGCACCGGTGACAGCACCGGGTGCGGCACCTGTCAGGTTCTTCACTAGCGCGATGTGACTAGACCGCTGGTCCGAGCTTCTGCTCTTTAATCCATTGAACCCCAATAAATGAGCAAGCACAATCAAATCCACTTTAATGGAATCACCTGTCAAATCACCGCACCTAGTGCACCCATGTGATTTGATCGGATCTCTTGCATGCCTACTAAAAGCACAAGAGACATTGATTAAAAATCGGAAAATGATTTGAATGGTCAACCAGTTCTACTAGTAGACATGCACACCGTATTTGGCATCTCATCAGGTGACCCTAAAGGCACCTTCCAAAACCACAAATGCAAAGACTTGACTATCGTTTCTTACGTGGTCAAAGGTGACCGTTGGGGAAGGTTCGTGAGTTCCCTTGCGTTCTCCACCATTCCGAATGGCACCTCGAACACCGCCTCTGCTGCCGGCGCCGCTTCGGATGGAACCGACGGTGGATGCCGTGGGGGCGCCGACGCGGCCGCCGGCGATGCGGCAGGAGCTGCCTCGCGACGTCGCGACGTCACGACACCTGAAAGAGGAGGCAATACCTAGCGTGGCACTTGTTACCAATAGCTTCTTGTTTCTACTAGTAAGGCACCTGTTACTACTAGCGTGGCACTTGTTACTACTAGCAAACATTGTTACTACTAGTAAGGCACTTGTTACTAGAAGCGATGCACTTGTTACTAGTAGCTTCTTGTTCCTCTGAGAATCTGATGATATATTTATACTATAGGTATGTGTTTCTGTCAGATGATGTCATATGTCTGCGTATCATCATGCGTCCACGATTTGCGATCAAATACATATATCTAATTATCTAGGTACTATTATCTAGTATTTAAACACCAACACATCATCATGGTCGAACGTATCTTTTGAATTGTTATGCGATATGGGTGACGCAGTACTAGAAACTCCAAACATGCTAGATCCATTGATCTATGACAATCTCTTCTGCCTGTTCGTTCATGAACCTGGTGCAGTTTCAGCCCAGGAAAACAACAAACACCATGGCACATGTTTCTCACCACGTGCAGGTCTTCGGTGAAATGCGGAGTTCACCTTTAAAGCGATCAAACCTCTGGTGACCTCTGGGGACCAGTCTCCACCGTCCGACCGTTCGCCACGTCGGTCTGTTTTTGGATCATCCGTGACGGTCCGCACGTGCGTGGGGGGCACGTGCACATACTGCACGTTCGCGTCAAAAGCTCCTTGGCACACTTGCCTCAATGTCTAACTTCGCCGATGTCTGAAATGAGCGCTGCCATGCGCTCGCTGCGGTCAAATACGGTATCAGCTTTCCTGCCAAATATATCCGGCCTCTTGCTGCATCTTGCTGCCTTTTTGGCTAAGCCATGCTAAACCGCTGACTCATAGCAAAACCGCCGTGTTTTCGCATTTGGACCATGGTAGACTATCCATGACTTTCTACCATGATGTATGATTGCCGAATGAGCGTGCCGAGAACCTTATTCGGTCGGTGGCAGCAGGTTGAGTTTGTCTTCGGCACACCGAACAAACCACCTATGTAAGTGGTGCTCACCCAGAACATGGGCCACTCATCGGCTGCATCCTGGGCAGGTTTTTGTCGAGACCACTGCAAAGAGGCATCCATCTTTGATGGAAAAGACATTGGGAAGACTTTTGAGCTCCTTGGAGCAGGCCGGCTGTCGGAGAAACGGGCGATCGGCTCGGGTCGGCCAGTTTTTACAAATGCTTGGCATGGGCTTCTGGCCACTGTGGTGCGGAGGACAGGCTAGGTCGGGACGGCCTGTGTGTCGTCTGGTACAAGCTTACCACTGGGGGCAATGCTGAAGCCGGGACGTAAGAGCGCTTCTTGAAAACGCTTCAAGTTTCAGCCTGCAAGCATGTTCTTATCCTGGCCCAACCATGGCTGCCAAGTGGCAGCCATGAACGACGGAGTTGTCTAATTACTTCCAGCTCGAGATTCGTGTCAGACAGGCGGCTACGTCATTGGCTGCGGGCCAGAAGAACTCTCCAGAGCAAAGCTGATGCATCATGCGAATTTCGGGCCCCAGACTTCTGTTGGCGACTTCCCTACAGTGGTGGTCAGGATGAGAGGATAAATATATAGTCCTGTTGGACACAAACTGAGTCTCCCTCAAAATGGCACTCGACGGTCCGCGGTACTGAAAAACCACGAAATCAATCACTTCGATGCGGCGATGCACATGGGTAAGTTAGGGGCAATCGGCTCAGTCGTATCAGAAAGGACACCTCTGTTTATGGTTATCGGGGCGCCAGTTATAGTTAAATATTTTAAATAACTATAAAGGACGGGCGTCTTCTGTCCAAGCATGGTTTTTCTGACTCGCATTTATAGGATCCCCTGCTCTGATGGAAGTCCCATCATCATCCATCATCCACAACTCCACCCGAGAAAACAACTGAAACATGCCAATGCGTTGAACCCAGATTTGCCCTTGGGGCCCAATGGGGCTCCTTCTCACAGTTCATCAGTGCTGAAGGGTGCAGTGCCTCCCTCCTACAGTGCCTGCATGGGAAGCGTTGGCGGGGTTGCCACTGCCGTTGCCTCAACTCCTTCCTCGACCTGCAAAACAAATGAGGGCGAAGAGGGAAAATAAGCAAACCAAAAGTCGTCAAGAACTAGGTGTTTGAAAAGAGTGAGGTGATCATATACATTTGGCCGCACTGTGAGAAAGGTGCTTTGGGACCCCAAATAGGTCTTTTTGAACAGCCGAACCTGAATCATTGAAGTGGGATCTCAGCCGACCACAACAAGGAAAAACGTGAACCAGCGCGAAACAATTGATTATTCCAAAATGGCGGCACCAAGTCGGAAATATTCACTATGGAGATCGTGAGATTGTAATCTTCGTCTGGAATGGAAACAAGGTTTCAATCTATAAAACGTCAGTTGTATATAAAGCAGGGCGGAGTGGTACTTATCAGGTACAAGAAACGACGACGCGGTTCACAAGTCTGCCAAGGCGTCTGTTCAGTGGTACAAATGAAATTGATGAAACATATACCTAGATCCACCTGGTGGACGAAAAAAGTGCCGCTTTCCATGGTGGCCAAAAAATTTGCCACCAGAGTGGAAAATTGCCGTCGTCCAAAAAAAACGCCACCAGAAAAACAAAACGCCACATTCCATATATGGGGAAGGATGGTGCATGTCTCCTCCACGCCAGGCTCAAGGATACTCAGTTAGCTCCCCCAAGTAACACGAGGTAGAGACCAAACCCTCACACTCACCTCCACGATAACGTCATCGCAACCCCAAATCCCTGACCGCTCTACGATTCCCATTGCCAAATTTACCAACTATACCCAACTTCTGGTACTCAGGGTCATTCTCCAAGGTCATTGTGCAAGCTCTGACAATTGACCACCTCCTAACAAGAGTCTTTGTGCTCATGTGTATGCTACACCCTGATAAGCCAAGCAATCTCAGTGGTCCATGGGTGACAAATGCTGCCAACATGATGACGGGAATTTACGAGGCCATTACGCGGATTTACGCCGCCATTACGTGGATTTACGCCGCCAATACGCGGATTTACGCCGCCATTTTTTCCGGCAAATTTCGCAAATTTCTCGCAACACGTATGAAACTCAAGAACATAATTTCAATTTTTGTGTTGAGTGCTTATCAATCTCTTTCAGGGAGCTTGGTACTCTTCCGGAACGACTAGCCGTTTCGAAGCTAAAACATAGTTCAAGCACTGCGCCAATTCCGCATCTTCCCAAAGGTTACCGGTCGGTATGTTGACAAGAAGTTCACACATTTGGGGTGCGTTCATCAACCTTCGGGGTTTGACGCGACTATACCCAACTATACCTAACGAAGGGCACAAATCACCCAACTATACAGCTTCGAGCCAATTACGAAAAATTAAACGCCGCCGCAAAATCAAGAAACGCCGCAGCTTTACAATTTACGCCGCCGTACGGTAAAAGGCAACTTTTTTGGAAAAGTGCCTCATACGAAGATCTAGGTATGAAACACTATGTCACTATGGGAATCTGAAAAGAGGAGGCCTCTCTCTGGCAGCTCAATCTAAATCTTTATCCTGTTTGCGGACCCATTGACGTTTCCGTATTCAATCATGGTCACGTGTCCTTTTCCTCTCGGAGGATTTGTCTGGACCTCGTGATGTTAAGGTAAGGAACGCGGTCACCTCACCATTTCAAGGTCACCACCCCGTTCCTATACCATGGCATGTATTTCACCACTGCCAAGGATCCTGCACAATTGGGGCCAACTTCTCCTGAACCCTTCAGAACCCTTCAGAACCCTCTGACAGGGTTGAAACATGTGGGGTTGGCCTTAAGCCCACAAATCTCTACAGCCAGCCCAGTTGGTTCCTGGCTCTGGGTGAACGGCTACCATCACGGGTTCACCTTTCTTGGGCGTCGCCGAGCGAACCCTTATTCCATCTGATTGCCCCCCCCGCCGGCGCATCTGGCGCCTCTGGCTTTTCACGCTCTGGCTCCACCTCCTGAGGGCAAGAATGTCTATAGCGAAGGTGGTGCGGCAGTGCTGGTGAGCGGAGGTTCATCCCTTCAAGACATGGTTTAGTGCTGACCCCAAAAGGATCAAAAAAGGCACATGTGGTGTCTTTCAAACGTGACAAAGACCCACACCAATGAAGCCCTAGGGATCCAAGTACCTTCTCAGAAGGTACTTGGACCCTCCAAACCTACATAACAGTGTCTCCAATCACCTTCTGAGAAGGTACTTGACTTGGATCCCTAGGGAAGGTTCTGTCCACAAGTGGTGATGATTGGCCACTTCTTCAAGTCTTGAGTGTCAGCAGGTGCCTATGGATCTGATAGAACCAGCTCGACCAACAAATGATCATTTGCTGTGAACACGTGTGAACAGCCATAAGTCCATACGGTCCTCCTTATTTCACGTCCTTGCCAAAAGCCAGATGCTTGGTTTCCGGGAGCAAAGAACGCAGGCCATTTCTACGGTGCTTCGTTTCCCCCCTAGGCAGGCAACCAACAGGGAATCCTGTTTGCTCACATTGACAAATGCATACAATGCTTTGCAAATTGCTTCCAGAATTATCCAGGCTGCGACAAAGGTCAGCATTCTTTGGTCTCTTTTCAGCAGATCCTTTCCCTTCCAAAGGCTCAAACGTCTCTGGGCCAAAGCCGGTGATGGTCGCACCTTTTGCTCCTCCGCGCGCCACCGTCTTCGCAAGATCTCCATCGTCACGCCGACGCAGAGATGTTGGCGGAGGTCTTGGGGCCAAGGTCACTCTTCAGCGGCTCCTGCAGTCCGTGCAGCAGCAAATCCACCTGAAGAGATATGCGGAGAGACGGCAGAGGGCTTCCAAGCAAAACTCTACTGGGCTGCTGTATAGGTTGGGGCCTTTTCGAGTTAAATGGTTAGGTTGGGTTGGGTGAGTTGACCCCAGAGAACATGAACGATGAAGGTCAGGATCTAAGGCTTGTCAAAACAAAACAAGTGGTCTTCCTTGGATTGGAAGGCTTGGGAACCCGCAGGGGTACTGACAGGGACCTAAAGCTTTAAAGTCTAACAGCAGAACTTGATGCCGTAGCTAGATGTTGCCAGAATGGCGTTGGACGACTTGTCCCAAGACGTCTCCCTTTGTAAATGTTAACTAATGTTAACCTCCGTGTCCAGCAGCTCCGAACATAATCCGATAGCATCTACTCCGTCGGTCCTTGAATCCTAAAAGCACTGGGTGTGGGTCTATGCCTATGCTGTTTTCTTCCGGGTCTAAGAATGATACGAGAAGGGGAAGGGTATGGCTACAACCTCTCTGGTGACACTAAGTGTGACAACTCTACTCTGACCTAAATCCCAAGTGAACCAATTGAATGCCGTTCCACCTTTCGCTTTTGGTCCTGGATCAACGATCTGCGGCTCACCTTGCGTTGGTTCCATGAGGATGTGTCGAGTCGTCTCACCTTGCGGAAGCTGACCCGAAAACCACCCGAAGCTGCCATGAAACACAACAATGAAAAACCCATCGTTTCCATTGGACCATCAATCGATATTTTGGGGACACAACACCCACATGCTCGATGTAGGGTTCATATTGCCTTTTATACTTATGGTTTCATTATGTTTCATTCAAACTACCATGCAGGTTCTACTATGTACAGCAGCATCTGGGAAGCTCGACGCATTCCATCTCCCGCCACATCCCGCCACGATTGGTCGCCCAAGGAAGCTCGGCACCTCTAGAATTTCATGCGCCAAGTTCGCCTCCTTCGCATCGTGCGCTTGCCTTGAAAAGGTGTGCGGTACACAGGAGATGCAGGGGTAGCTCACGTGCATGCTGAAAACATGCAGGTCTGGGAGCTAAACGGCCCCTAGTTTTACACCAACACCTGTGGTTCTTAATATATCGGAAGTGGCTGAATCAAGGCTCGCCCCTCACGCAGCAAACGCTCGGCTGCCCCTCGAGCAGAGGTCTTGGACAGCAGCTTCCCTGCACGGCTCATCACCAGTCCTGCATTGCCGTCCTGGCGACTGTGGGAGAGTCGGAGGCCGATTGCATCGAATCGGCGTTTTATCTCTTTCCGCAAAACTCATCTACAATTTCAGCTTCAAGGTTGAAATATGCAGTACTGTATGTTCATCGCACACCGCACACCTCACTGAACCCTTGGCATGGGACTTCGGTTCTTGACAATTTGCTCTGGCATGTCAGGGGGGACATTTGTCTCCCGATCTTTATAACTTGGATAACGTGTTGTTCAATGATAGGTAGTAGTGGTCTCAATGCAGGTGCTCTGCGTGTGTCTCTTCAAATTAACTTCTGACGTGTAATTGATGGATCCATACTGAAACCTGGGATATTCCAGTGAATGCAATGGCTTCTTGGTTTACCTTTTGTCTCTGGATCCAGCTGTTGCCTCGTACAATGCATTATAATATGCATGCATTATACTGTGTATACTGAATATACTGTAAATTCTATAATTAACTAGAACTGTAATATAGACTACACATCAAAACTTGGAAACTTGTATATATAACTAGACTATACATCAAAACCTGGATCAGTTGAGTGACTTGGTAATATGATCTGCGAGGGGTGGCGGCCTCTCCTGATGTTGCCCTCTTTGCTCCAAGTTGGCCATGCCATCCTCGATCGCAGGCTGAAAGCGCAGCAGCTCCAAGCTTGGGCGCTGCTCATGGAGGGTCAAGGCCATTTCCAGGCATTCCTCGCATGTCAATGAAAATGGGCATCCACCCTGATGACCTACATCATCTGCTCGGAGCATAGATTCCTATAGATTCACCCCTTGCTGGCACGAAACAAGCAGCCCCCTGGCGACTTCTTAGATACTTCCCGGTCTTTTCGCCTCTTGGGGTCTCGGGGCCGTCCGGACCGCCCGGACGGACGTCGGACGTCCAGTCCCGCGAGGACTCCGAAGCGCGCAAATAAGGAGCAACCACAGGCTGGAGACATCCCTCACTGGGTCGTACAGGAAGCACTTCTTCACCCAGAGGTGGCCCTCTTTACTACTAGGCCCAAATTCTTCCAGTACTTATCATACCAAATCCTGTCTCAAGAGTACCAACTTCTCCATATTATTTTTTTTGGGGGGTCATAATGTGGTCATCACAACCAACTTCAGATCCAAGCATCGAAGAGCGGCGTAGGATGCACAGAGTCACAACGCGAATGAACCTCAAAGGCCTCCAAAAGCGCCTGGTCGAAGCGACTGATGAAGCCGTGCAAGCCATGTGAGACATTGAAGATTCTGGTTCATTGTATACGGTTGTTTAGACACCCTCAGGGGTCACCTTTAAGAGCAAGACATTGATCGTCGATACATCTGATTGGGCCAGAACAACACCCCTCGATCTTACCTTCATTCTGCCCGCTTCTCCCATGCCCAAAAGCCTCTAAAGCATGCCAAAACCACCGGAAAAGAACGTCGAATCATCCGTAGCCTCAAAGGCCTCCTCATAGCGCTCCGCCTTCTGCAAGGCTTTAGCCTTCCCCTCCGCCGCACCGCCAAAGAGGGGCGAGTGGCGCCCCACTGTGCTGGCATACAACGAATAGGCCTCGTCAAACTGCTCGGCCGCCGCAGTGTAACGGCCCATCTCGTGGAGACAACCGCCCAAGGAACCTTGGAAAATGATCTGCTGATGTCAGTGTGTAGGGGATCAGTAAATCAATAATGGACCAAGTGGCTCTCTGAACTTAAACGCATCCGATTTCATCAACCTTCACCTCTTTCAAGTGAACATCATGTCAAGGGAGGGGAGCCAACAATCCTTCCCTCTGCTCCTGCTCATGGGCAGTCCTGACATTGTTTCATTTAAGTAACTTCCCACTTCCCTCTGCACACTGCACAAATCTCCGGACAGGTATCATATGTTATCATTGTCCTAAGGAAAACACACCAAACACAACTAGAAAGCTCCTTGTCTCAACACCCCCCGTTAGAGCCTCCTGCATCGACTCCTTCACCAAGAGGCTGTGCACTTTTGCGATAGTCACTGGATGGTGAGGCTCATGGACTTGGAACTCTCTCAGCACTTCTTCGAACATGGGCAACGCCTCCAAATCGAAGCAGGTAAATGCAACACAAACCCGATCAAAATGCTCGAACATACTCAAAACATGCAACATCAATGGGGAGGATGCACCCGGTGTCGTTAAGAAAAATTGAAATAGATGTTGTGATGATATGTGATGCTTCAAGATTTTTAAACGAGATTTTATCAATTTTTATTGCTTTCAGAGTTACCCCAAATCACCCGGCCTCCTCATATTGGCCCATGTTCTTCTTGCAAATGGCCAAATTCCAAATATCTTCACGCTCAGGTGTTCCTCCTTTGAGGTTCACGGCTTGGTGAAACCAGGATTCGGCTTTGTCATATTGACGGAGCTGGTTGTAAACCTTGCACGTCCCGAGCTCGTCGTCTGGGACGACGTCCAACCGACATCGTGCGTTTGCCACAAAAACTATGCTTAACACACTCGATCTTGTCAATCATGTGTCCCAAGTATACGTATGCTATGACTTGTGGGAAAAAAGTGCAACAGCAAGCTGTGGTTCATTTGTGTATTGCAGAAACCGCACATATGGATAGCACGTTTCCATTGTGATGGGTTCAGGTCTGCACACATCAAGGGTTCAATCGTGTACATTGCAGCAAGACTCCTGTAATCACGTGGTCAAACTCTACAAAGGGATTGGGGGTGGAATGTTTTGTTTCGTGATGCTTGGAGCAAAGGGGGACAGGTCGGACAGGTGTCTACGAGTTCTTTGAGCAGGGGAATTTAAGATAAGGATACATTCATGATGTTTCAACATTGAAAACACACATTGTGTCACACATTTTCGCCTTGTTTCTCCTCACCGGTTCCACCAGCGGGTTCCAGGATGTGAATCCGTAGCAGGGGACATCAAGTTTCACGAATTGTATGCCTACGGGTGAGCAAACACCGGTCTATAATCTATATGCACATGGCCATTGGTCATTGGTGTTTTTTTGCAGGAACATGAGGGGGACAGGGTCAGCAAAAAATCAAACAAACTGTATGAAACACTGGGGGAGACTGGTCAAGGTGAAACCCAGCATGATTCCAAGCAAAACGGCGGCGGACATCATATTGTGTGCGTGGCCCTGGTCGTTTTGTATGGTTGGGGGGTCTGAAATGCCACGGGCCCATCCCAACTCCGGCGCCCAAATCTGGTGCAAATGGGACCTGAAGTCATGGCATTTTTTCAGAGATTGGCACGGTATAGGGCTCGACTTCTCCATTCACGGACCGATCCTTTCCAACCAATGGACGACCCCATGGACTACCGTGGCCGGACGGACGACGCGCACCCCGCCGGACCGGACGGCGCTCCGAGCGGCCGTGCCGAGATTGATAAAGGTCGCCGGGTGGGGCGGCGCCTGTCAGACTGCGACGCGTGGGGCACTGGGACGTGTTTGAGATGAATGTCAGGTGGAAAAGCATGGTAAACACCGTGGCTTTGCTAGGTCATTTTAGCCAAGGGCCAAAGGTATTCATGATTTCACAGGGATGTTTGGGCTTAGGATTCACTTGATGCTTGACAAAGCTGCGAAGCGGTAGTGATCAATGTCAGGAAACAGGGCCAAAGGGCATGAGGAAGATCCCTCGTAACATCCTTATGCCAGCTTAGACATATTCGGATAGACTCATTCGGTTAACATGGTTTAACTAATGTAAGGGTGCAAAGAGATCGACAATCTATTTGATATTGCTTCATCACATGAATGACAAAGTTTGCCATCCCAGCATTGGACCTTAAATGAGGTGGTTGATTTGGCCTTGACTGTGGCTTGACTTGGCCGCTTGCGCCGTGGTCAGATTTGGGCTTAGCACCCATGGCTTCACTTCGTCCAGCGCAGCTATCCCTGACCATGTGGAGCTGGCTTTCCTGGAGGTTTTGGTTGGTCATTACAAGTACTCCCGCCAGGAAATTGCAGGAACTCTACCCAGGGATTTCTTCGGGAGCTGGTCTTCGAGATTTGCTTTTGCCATCCAAAAGTGGCATTGATTCTTTGGCGCAGCCATCAAAGCAATCCGAACATGAAGAATACCAAGCGTCGTTCACTTTGAAGTGGTAATAACAAGAAGCTACTAGGAACAAAGGGCATCGCTACTAGGAGCAAGGACGCTACTAGTAGCTCGTGGCATCGCTACTAGTAACAAGAAGCTACTAGTAGCTAGGACGCTATTAGGCGGCGTCGTTCAGCTTCCAGGTCTCTTTGAAGTGGCAGCAACAAGAAGCTACTAGGAACAAAGAGCATCGCTACTAGGAGCAACGACGCTACTAGTAGCTCCTGGCATCGCTACTAGTAACAAGAAGCTACTATAGTAGCTAGGACGCTATTAGGTGGAGGCCATCGCTATTAGGTTGGAGGCGTCGTTCAGCTTGTGGGTCTCTTTGAAGTGGTAGATGGTTCGTTTGCTCTCATGTTGACCGAGTCAGGCAAACACCACGTTTTGTAGAACCCCTCCCGTCACCAGCACCCGACGAAAAACGAGTCACCAAGTGAAACCTTTAGGTTTGAACAACTCAAGTGCCAGCCTGCAAATAGGTCCTCAATGCCCATGATTCCACCTCCTATACCTAAAGTAATTCTACCAAAGGCAAAACATCGCACAACAAAAACATATATTGTTATATATATATATTATATATGTACAAGTTCATTGATCCTCATCCTGCACACCTATATACACTATCCTCTACTGTCCTTGGTCCTTGTATGTCCTTGTTCAATTTTCCCGCTCTTCCGGCGTCTTTCGCGCGCCGCCTTCTGGGCCAACTCCTCCAGCAGCTCTGCGGCATCGGCCTGGCGGTGCTGCTTGCAGCGGAGCGTGGCCAAGTCCTGCAAGCACTTCCTCGGCCCAGTCCGGCCCAGTCCAGCGCTGGTGGCAAAAAAGGGGGGTTGGATGGTTTTGGAGCATCCAAGCAAAGAGGCTAGTGACTACTAGTGGTGAAAACTTCAGCCTAATTTGGCAGAAGTGAAGAAGAATATATTGGTAATGGCAGAGTAAGGAAACCCACTGGAGGGACTGTTCGTTGTGAGGCCGCCCAATTTCCTATTCGTTCAGAAGATGTGTGGATTCTTTTCACATTTTTCACCCAAACCGGTCTAGACCGCCGTTTCAGCCCCTGGTCCATGCTTGAAATCAAGCATCACATCCCACGGCATGCCACGCCGGCGGCATTCGCCCAGCACTCGACGGTAGATGGCGTCGGCCTTGTCGAGTTCGTAGCACTTCACACATGCCAAGGCTAAGTCCAAAGCTGCAGTCAGAAGCTTCGGATTCCTCAAGGCGACTCGGATCTCACTTCCGATTGCACGATCGGTTCTGAACGGCTTGACGTTTCTTGGTTGGTTCGAGGCTCGAGGTGTTTTTTTTTGATAGAGCCTGAAAGTCGGATGGAATTTCCTTCTACCTTTCTTGACGAACTCGTCTGCCAAAGCGACCGATGACTCGATGACTCGATGACCTTCTTCTCGGGCCACGGGCCGGGCCCCACAGCTTGAAAGACATCCTCTCTTTTGTGTCTGCCATTTTTTGGAAGGGAAAGGACAGGAAGACTATGCTTTCATGATACTCAGAAGGTTCTGGATCAAATTACCTGGAAGCTTTCTTCTCTGAGCTCTGTGCTTCTTGGGAGGCTTATGAATCGTGTAAGTATGAGTGGGATACCCCATGTTGTTGCCAGTAGCCAATCTTTCAAACATACGATTGTACCAACTCCTGCACCAGCCGAATTTGTCTTTTCTCCCACAATTTGCCATAGTTTCAGTACACTTCTACCACCTTTCACCCAAATGATGCAGGGATTCTTCTTGTAACAAAGGCCGGGCTCCTCTGTGGCAAACTAACATCGAACATCATGGAACCCAGCTTGCAACTAGCATCTATAGAAGGCACTATAGAAGGCTAGCCCTAGGGCCATGTGAATGCTCACTCAAGGGTGCAACCAAGTTTCCTGATGCCCTCAGGCGTTTCTTCCGCCATCTTCTTAAACCTCACAGGCCAAACTCAAACAATGGCTGAGGGTAACAAAACCCAAAACCAAGAACAGGCCTACGTATATAGTAGATTCCATGGAATTGGAAAAGGCATTGGCTGTGAAAGGAGGATCATGAAATCCCAAATACTCCAAATACCAAACGGGTGGTTTTCCCATTTTTCCCCAGGAAGTGTAGACGGTCAGTGGCTTATAGAACTGAGTGACTCCTTCGTGAACTTCTTCAAGACCCGACGGTTCTCCTTGTCCCCGTCGTTGAATTCGTGCTCCGACCACACAAGGTCCTGAGGCAATCTGCTGTCCGACCGTCGGACAACCGAACGAACGAGGAGATGCTCGGTGGAGATCGGCCGAAGCCTCAAAACTCATGTTTTTCCAATGTCCTCGAGACTCTCATCTTCTCCCCTTCGGCTGCCCAGGTCCTCCTTTCGGAGCTCCGCCTCCGACTCCAGCTCGCCGTCGCTCGGCAGGGAGGCCACCAGGTGCCCCCGGCCGATGCCCACATCGCTCGCGGTCGAGGGCGCGGTCGGTGGAGAGGGTGGTTTGGGCAGCGGCTCTGGTGATTTGGGTACCTGGCAGTGTGAATAGAAATGCTACATGGCCAACGGAAAAGGGCGGACACCAGCAGTGACACAAAGGGCGGACACATCTTAAGAAAGAATTGAGAACCCCTAACAGTAAACTGTTTGGGGAAAAATCACTCCAGTGGTTGGGAATGAACCGCAGGGTTGTTTCGCACTTTAGGAGGTAGAGCGTTTGATTCAGGACCTTTTACCCTGAACGCCAGAAGCACCCATAACTGCTCCCCAGCACAGTACATGCGTTTGTCCCAGTTGGAAAAACAGTGCAATAAAAAAACTTTGTCTCACGCGCAGCCGGGCCTCATCTTCCTTCGGAGTGAAGCTTTGTTTTTTGGGCTTGTTGAGCCCGAACTGCTCACGGATTCTGGCCAGCTCTTCGGTAGTAGAGCCTTGTCCTTCCGTCTGGATGCTGTGTATGGTGGAATTCTTGTCGTCCTGAACCGGAGCATCTGCCCATCTGTCGGAATGCGAGACCTGTCCAGCGGCACGGAATTGCTGGCAATTCTTAGCAGCACTGGCTGGTGAAACATGGGTGCATGTTAGGTCAGGGGGAGCTATATTGTAGGCCAAAGGTGTTCAACAAACGTCAGTCATTTGAGCACTGGATGGCTAACTCCCGTATTATGAACACAAACTCCTGACTCATTACTCAATAAACACATATATGGAGCAATTAGCAATGCTTTTGACTCGGGAGTGAAACTGTGAAACGATCAGTTTCTATGTTGATCAAAACTCCCCAAACTCTGTAAGATTCTGTTAGTCTAAACGACCAGATTTCTGCACAGCAGGTTTCATTCAATTCAACTTCTTCCCGCCTGTGAGCTCTGACTTTGGCCGGATAGTTTCCCCTGCTTGAGCTCCGACTTCTCCTCGCTGGGCTGCAACCGCACATCCAACCTCTCGGTTTGCGCATGCCGCAAGGCGTGCTCGTGCAACATCGCCTGGTAGGATTTCATCCGAACCTCCCTTCCCCGATCGTGCCCAGGTTGGCCAGCAGGTGTGCGCAGCATCCCTTGTGGTGTTGCCGCTCCACTTGGGTTCCCAGATGCTGCCGAAGCCGTTTGCGTGACCCTGATTTCACGGCCCACAGGGACTTTCTCCAAAATCCGGATAGCTTTGGCCCAAGCAGGTTCTTCTTCTTTGAACTGGTCCAAATATGTTTTCAGCTGTTCTTCCGGCTCAAGTTGCTGGGAAAACTCTTCCAATGGCTCTGGTGCCGGGAAATATCCCACCGCCGATCTGCTCGCTGACGGCGTCGATGGCTTTCTCGGTGTGGCAGCTGCTTCCAAGAGTCGCAGGGCTTGAAGCCAGGCAGGCTCTTCGAGTTCTTCACTCATCCTGCAGAGCACAAGAGTTGGTAACCAGGTAGGTGCTGTGGCTTTTCTTATTTTGTAAAGCAGTTTCCTGTAAATATATATCTATATACATGGACATATTATGAATAATACGTATATATATATATATATGTGTGTGTAAGTGTAACATACATATATATATAATATGAAGTATAGATTTAACGTAGAGTGTTCAATATATATTAATATAAATTTGTATGTCTTGGACAGACATTCCTCAACGTTTTCAGGGTCTTAGACTCAAGCACTAGTTTGTGTAGACTTGCATGAAGAGCCCCGCATCAGTTGGGAAGGGTGGCCAAGACTTAAACAGGGAGTCTCTTAGGCCGCAGCAAGTCAAATCCGGGTGTACTTTCAAGAATGTCGAGAGTCTACAACTCCACTTTGTTCGGCTC
The DNA here is from genome assembly GCA_963970005.1 of Durusdinium trenchii. NCBI lineage: Eukaryota > Dinophyceae > Suessiales > Symbiodiniaceae > Durusdinium > Durusdinium trenchii. The sequence continues at coordinate 637,187 of CAXAMN010007779.1, forward strand.
ATCAAAAAGGGTAAAGACATGTAAAGACTGCTTTACTTCGAGTGACCCCCACCGTGGCACTTCAGAACCTGTAAAATTCCTTCAACTCCGACATTCAATCTTGCCTATCTTCTGCAAGTCTTCTGACATTCTTTCTGGCGTTCCGTCTGGCATATCTTCTGCCTCGCAGTTGAGGTCCGGCGGGGAATGCTGCGAGCCGAGGCTCGCGGTTGAGGTCTGGCGGGGAACGCTGCCAGCCGGAGCTCGCGGTTGAGGTCCGGCGGGGAATGCTGCGAGCCGAAGCTCGCGGTTGAGGTCTGGCGGGGAACGCTGCCAGCCGGAGCACTGCCAGCCGGACCTGGTCTGGTGAGGAACACTGCCATCCTGCACTTGCAGTTGAGGTCCGCAGGAGGAGGCGGAGGCGGAGGCGGAGAAGGAGGACGAGGAGGAGGACGATGGCAGCTGACATAAAATCATATAAAACCTACCAACCCTCACCTGACAGGTGGGGACAAATCCTTCGGTGATCTCCTTTCGGTTCGCTTCGCCTCATTAAGATGCACCGTTCGGTTGGTGATGGACGACCGCCGCGCCTCTCTGTGCCTCTCCTGTCCGTCCCACGAGACGTGGACGCGGTCGACGGCAGCGGAAAGCTGACGACCGGTGCAGCCGGTGGCGGACGCGGCGCAACGGTGCTGCTCGCGGACGCGACCACCTGCGTCCGCGAGCGTGAAGCATCAGGAATGGTCCTTTGGTGAGGGTTCCGTGGGCATTGTTTGATTTGATTGGGCGACGAAATCAGATCATCCAATGTTCTGACTCAGATGGACCATGGAGGAATTCTGACATGTTCTTTGGCCACGGGCTGGGTGGGTGAATCATGAAGTCGGTCCTTATCTTCTTTCGGTTCGATGCTTGAATCGGGTATCGGCTAGGTCCGGGGTGGATTCGCAAACGAAAGGCCTCAAACATCCTCAAACAATGTTGTTGAAGGGTCAAATTGATCAATGTCGTTGTCATTGTCTTTTTGCGTTCTGAAACTTACCATTTTCATGCCCAATTGGCTTGTGAGGACTGGTGGATTTCAATAGATTTCGGGTTCGCAAGCTGAAGCTGCCTGGATGACTTCTCCAACTTCTCCAAGGGGGCTGGAAGTGAAGAAGCACCATTGTAGAATATTCTAAGGGCAAGAGTTGTTGCGGAATCACCTGTGCCATAATGGACCACCCAGAAATTGGTGCAGTACTAGAGGAATCTAGAATCTCCTGTAAAGGAAGATGGATTGGAGATTTTACCAAGACCATTTCAGGAGCAGCTAGCTTACAAGCTCGGGGTCACATCCTGCTGGGAGAGGGCAACCACTGGACCCAAACCGTTTCATCGACCATTGCCCATTCGACATTGGTCACACATGGTCGCACATTTCACAATTTCACGCCCTCAACCCCCTGCCTCGCTCCACAACTTCAGCATCCTATGTGAGTGTTATGTTATGTTATGTTTCAATGGTTTATTGCTTTCATGTTTTCACCATTCGATACGCTAGATCAGGTGCCATAGTGCCATCCACTATAGTTCGTTCAACCCAGGTTTGATCCAAAAAGATCTCACCAAACCCCATCAGTGGTGGCCTCTGATAGAGCAGTCTCATTCTGCTGCTCCAGAAGCACCTGTCGCAGCTGCTGAATCACCCGCTCGAACCAGGCGCGGTCGCCACACCGCAAGCTCTCAGACAAGGCTTGGCATGCCAGGTTCACCTGGCCATCTGTTCTGCGAGTCGACCGTCGTGCGGGGCGAAGCCCGAGACGGGGCTGTCAGTCTCCGGATGTGATGTTCGACTATCCGCCTCAAACCGCAGTGAAGACCGGTGAACGTCCCGGTTTACCGTACGCATTTGGGCATAGCGGGGTAGAGGCATGTGCCGTACTTGAGATGCATCACTGAGTCTGTGGCATCTTTACATCCGATGTGATCTCGTCCGTGTGAAGAACTTGGGACCATGGGATATCATAGAATCTGTCTCTGCATGCGTCCCTCCTGGCATTGAGATGTGCCGAATGCAGAAGTGGCAACTTTCGAAACAGACCTGCGAATGTTGTTATATCGTAGGCTGGAGTCTGGAGGGAATCTTTTCCACCTGTCCTTCTCAAGCCAACTCCGGAAAGAGAAAACACCCAGGCGTTCACAAAGAAACTGCGTTTGATTTGGATGAAACATGATGAAACAAATGAAAAAAGAACGCCCTGCAAATCATCCGTATGTTCAACGTTTGGCGCCACGTTTCCCGGCCTCCCGCTCCCGTGCACGGGCTGCTTCGCCCGCGGCTTCGCCCCGGATGCCCAAACGCAGCGCGGAGGCTGCCAGCGGCCGGAAAGGGAGGCGCGGCCGCCAACGCGGGCGAAGCGCCAGAGTCATGGGAGCGCCAAAGGCGTGACGCTGCGGAAAGGCATATAGTTTTTGTATATTCGTTTTAAATTGCTTCAACATGGTGTTTCGTTTCAGAATTATGATGCATCAGAAGCATCAACTGCGACCTCTTGTTTCAGGGTTGATCATCATTCATCCTGTTCTGACCCCCTCAACTGTGCCTTTTCCAGGTTGGCAAGGTCCTTGATATTGAAAGTCATCAGTGGAAGTTGGAAAAGTTGACTTGCTAATGGTCTTTTCTTGTTGGTACTGATTCCGACCCATTAACTAGTTCCCTTTACAACATTTTACAACTTCGGTCAGGGCTTTGACCCTGTGACAATGTGTCAGAGGTTTCAACCCTGTATGGTGATGACTCGTTTGGGGTTGATCCGTGATTTTACACATGGGCTGGTATCCAGGTATTCCAGAATCTTGAGTGCACACAGCAACAGCGAAGGGCTTTGTAAGTGCTCTCATACCCTGAAGAAGTTCAGAAACTACAAGTAAGCTCAAATAATGACCGCTGAAAACAAACGTCAAATGGTGACTCGTCCTCTCGCTCAACGCCCTTCAGCGGCTGAGGTGGTGGGAGCTCTACAGGAGCCTCCACTGGCGGAGGAGCCTGGCTCTCGACGCAGGTTCGGTCGCTCAATCCAGAGGAACATTGTGAGCCACAAAGCCTTGGGGTGGAACGCCCAGGTCGCCCAGCAAAAGGGATGCCCAGACCTTCTGGAATGTCCCGTGAAGGTCACCAGCCGTGCCAGTGGCCGCTCCCTGCATGTGAAATGTTGAAGATCCATTGAAGACTCTGGCGATCTTTGCTGGAGTGGAGCAACTGGCACTGGAGGCGATGCATGAAAGGCCAAGAGTGTCCAACATTGCCCATCAACAGAATGGACATACCGTATACACCTCGGCTCAATTCCCTCAAAAGAGGTGTCATTGCGTGGTCATGAAAACTCATGGACATCCAACTCATGAACACTCTCAACACTCATGGGACTATTGATGCGTCATGGACCGGTCAAAACGTTGTCGTCAACTTCGCAGAGACATGGACCGGTCAGATCCGTCTCAACACACTGTTCCGATGGGCGACCGCCGTCGTTGTTTGTTGCTCAACTGATCGTCAAACATCGATATGGTGTTGGGGCCCGTTGGGGTGTTGGGTTGCCATCCATGTGCTTTCTGCCATTCTGATCCATTCTGCCTTCTTTCTTTGAAGTTTGGGGTCCTTAAAGGTCCTTGGGCCTTCTCCATCTGCTTCTGTACGACGACACAAGTGGTTCACAATTGACTCAAAGCGCCTTGGATGTATTTTGTGGCATGGTTTGGGTATCGCTTTAGTCTTGTTGTCAATTTTGTTGAGCCCCAACTTAACTAACTCACCTCGCACACCTATAGACGTGGGATGCCTCTGCACACCCTGTACTCTGTTACCCGATCGAAGCAAAGCCTTCACCCTCTCTAGATTTCTCCCTGCTTCGATTCTATTCTGCTTTAGGCTTTGCACCAAACAAAACAAATCACAAACAACGCCGCGATGCACCTGCTCTTGCGGAGCCATTGCCTCGACTCTGAACCCAAATCGGACTTCGTCGTTGCATGGAATCGCTGCACATCTGCCATTCTACGGTTTCAGGTACTGAATCCACATTGCAATACAAAGCTGTTACAATCAGCACGTCCATGAGGAATAATATTGACAATTATTACTATTATACATTTGGCATTTGTATAAATCTATTACAATAACTTACAATATATATATATATATATTAATATATACTACCAATCTAAATACGCAATGTTTCAGCTTTCTCTCCCTTCTACTGGTTGCCTCATCCTCATCATCGGACTCGAAGTCTCGCGTAGCACCTTGACTTAAGTTGCCGCGGCTTGAACTCGTCGAGTGAATCGTGAACCTTTGTGACCGTGGATGAATAAGTGTGCAAGTTTCAGCTGCTGAAACCTCAACTGACTTTAGTGGCTTTTCTGAGTTTCCGCGGATTTCAGATGATTTAATTATGTTTCAGATTGTTTCAGATTCTTTGATGCCCCCGGTGGTGATGAGCGACTGCCGAAACAACTCAGAATCGTACCTGTCCCAAGCAGTTTCATTAAACCCAAACCTGACCCCTTGGCAGGTCAGTCTTCACGCTGTGTCCTGTGTCTACGAACACACTCAAGATCTTGACCAATCAATCATGCATATCACCCCAGGGTTACAAACAGTCGGTTCATCCACATCCGGCTAGAGCCGCCTAAGTAATAATTAATATCTTTAATTTAGACTGTTTGAAGTCCCCATCTCATCGACCAACCCATGCGACGAAGAGTTCAACACGTCAATCAACTGGGGCAATTGACGCAGTTGGTTTGCATTTTCCCTGGAACGACACCTGACCGCTCCACGCGGAAACCGCCTGCAGGGGGAACTCCCGAGGGACTCTTCGGCACATCATCTCCCAGCAAGCCCTCCTTCCGAGGTGTGCAAGCCTTCCACAATGCCGGCAAGAGTTATTTTGATTCAGATCAGCATCGCATCTCAAAAGAACCGAAGTGCCTTTCTCTCTCCGCCAAAACCCAGTCACCATTTGCGGAGCTTTCTCACCATTTTGCCATGATCGAGCACATTAGTATTGAACTATTCCAGGTGATAACACTTAAATACAAGAAATACCAAGCAACCAGTACCAAACCGACGCGCATTCTAAACACATTTGCAACTGTTTCCGTGGAGCATTCATCGAGCAGCCCTTGAATGCAACTATGCCAGTCAACTGGCGCCGACACATTCGGACCCAGTCCAGGAGTCCAGGATTGCTCCAAGTTCAAAAGCAAGGAGAAGAAAAAGGTGCAATGAGCAAACGTCAAACGCTTGAAGTTGCTACACTGTATTTCCATGTTTGAGGTCGGATATCTACTTATGTCTTTGTGTAATTACGGTGTATGATGGTAGGGGATACTGCCCTGCAGATTCACATGGAACCCCAAAAACCACCGGTCTTCCACAGGTCAATTCGCATGTTCTATGTTAGGACCAGTTTGGGGAGTATATGGCCCAGCGGTTTTCGCTCGCTGTGAGAACGGTCCGAACCTCCCGGACCGGACTCCACGCGTCGTACCCGGTCCTCATCATCCACGAACCTCGGTCGGGAAGAACAGCTGGTGGCGCAAACAGTCTGGCGAAACAGTCGCCACAGTTCTTTTCAACGAGTTGCATTTGAGATGGGGCTTAGAGTTTCAGCCTCAGGACTATGTGGCATTCCCCTCCAACTAGAACGTAGACTCTTGCATGAATATCGAACATTCCTATGAAGTGGTTTCACATTCCAAATGGGTACCTTATTTATCAAGAGTCTGGTCCAATTGATGTTGTCACACTTTTTCCCTTGTGTTCCGCGGGTTCCCACACTTCGAGCTGCCCTACTCCACCGGGGCCGGTGGAACGGCAGCCCAGTGTCGGGTGGCCGGGAGCCCCGACACGGCGCCTGTGGGCCCATAGTCTTCGGGCTCCTGTGCGCGTGAAAAACACACAACCAAAGTCACTAAAAAAGAACACTTGCTCCTAATAGTAAGGCCAGGAGCCCCTAGTAGCGTCCTTGCTCCTAGTAGCGATGCCAGGAGCCCCTAGTAGCGTCCTCTTGCTCCACAATGAGGTGACTGCTACTATAGTAGCTTCTTGTTCCGTTCGTAGCGGCCTCCAGCGAATAGCGTCCTTTTCGTCATCCAAGTAGTGGTGGAACAATCACTGCGTGAAATCACCAACTAGTACTGGTTCAACATCCTGAAGGACTGTCGGGATGTTTGAATACTCTCAACCTGATACCCAGTTCCCTATTTGGTGTATCATGCAACGTCTATTCTTGGCTGTCCGATTGCCATTCTCTTAGACCCTTAGCAACATGGTGTTCCCCACATGGTGCCAACCCCAGGCATTACACAGGGGATTTACCCTTGGTTTCAGCTCCTCAGCCTTGGAGATGCTCGGTGCAGCCTTCTGCTCCTGACCACGACGCAGCACGCTGTCTCCGGCTGTCTCGAGCCAATCTGGTCCGAGTCCAAACGGAACGCCGAAACGACCGATTCAAAGGCACGGGACCGCACGGGACGGCCCAAAGACAGCCCCAATCTCTCTGTGTTGCAATTTTGGTGTTGACAGTTGTGATAGTTGACCCAACGTGACCAAACTGCACGTGATGCGTGATACCCTGAACTGGACAGTACCCTTATCGTATGGTAAATGTCTTCCGTGGCGCGATTCCAAGTTTGAGTTGGCTCCTGCAGCGTCTCTATCTTCACCACTTGCTCACCACTAGTCCTGCCATGTCCGCAAAAGTCCGCTGGCGGGTGAGATGTCTTCCAGGAAGAATGAAGTGGGATGGGTGAAGTTGTCTGGACTTCTTGAATCGGATTCCATCACATTCGCAGGTAGTTGAACTCAGGCCAAACAAATGCCAGCCCGGCCTGGTGTGAGAAAGAGAACCAAATACCTGAGCCTGGGAAGAAATGCAACATCTTGATCGCTTGTGGCTGGAGACCAGGAGTTTGAGGATGAAGAAAGGATAGGAAAAGGCTTTAGGTATATCGTTTGGGCCTGTGTCTGTCGTGCGATTGAAAATGGCCATTAGGCTTATTTCCTAGAAAAGATAATTTTTTGTGCGTTTGGGTTGTTCAAAACTTTGCGTTTTGTGTGTGCCGTAATTGTCAAAAAACAATGGTTTTCGCTGTGTGCGGGCGGTGTTTCTGAACATTTTTGTCAGAAATATTGATTTCCTGTCAGCGCGGTCAATCAAAAACTCAAAGTTTCCAGTTTTTTAACAAAACAACAGAGAAGGACTCCACAGGCCGACAACGCCCAAGCAAAAAAAGGCTGAGAATGAGGATGAGGAGAATGATTCTATAGTAGTAGGATGAGTGGTAGGGGCCCGAAGACCCAAACCGGCTGCAAGCACATTGGCACATAACTTGTAACCCATTAGGACAACACTATTGACCATAACATCTTGGGGAGACTTCTATGTGCCCATGTCTTGACGATTCAACAAAAAGCCCACATCACATCCATTTTCGTCCGCTCCTGACGCCCACGGCAAACCTCAGGACGAACGTTCCGGAACATGCTGCTTCCGGCGGTTGAGGCGGTTGAGGCGGTTTTGGAAGCCTGACAAAACACTCAAAACATCGACTAGCTGGGCATCAACCTCTTGAGTCACCAGTTCTGGTTCGGTTCCTTTGGTTCCTCTACTCACCAAGCCAGGCTTGATCAGGTTACGTCAATGAACGGGGAATGAGCCCAATGACGAGCGATTGCACATGGATCAATTCGTCAATGGCAAAGAACAATCTTTCGCGCAGTTTATCATATGCACGCTCTGCAGTCACACCAAACAATGTTGACATGGCATGACATTGGCCATTTGTCATGAGATCTGCCTGTCAGTAGCAACTATTGAGTCCAAACCGGATAGACCGATCGACCTGACCTACTCCTTGTAGTTCACATCATCCGACGACGGGATGTTCCTCATAAATGATCCACCGGGTTTCCAAATTCGACCGTGAGTGGGGATGTCTCACCAATTCGGAGAAGACGGGGGCCCGACTTTCGGATCCCATCTCAACTGAACACTCATATCCTTCAGTGCCCCCGTCTTCTCCGAACTGGTGAGGCACCCCCACTCACGGTCGATGAACTCCTTTAAAGCTTGACACCAAAACACATCCGATTCGTAGCCGGTACTTGGACCCTCCAAGCAAAGGCCGGTACTTGGACCCTCCAAGCAAAGGTAAAAGTGTTGCCAATCACCTTGTCAGAGGGTGTGGATCCATAGCTCTATAGGGTATTCTGCAGGGTTCGCTTATCCAAGGTGTTCATCTGTGCGTACCCTCTCTCGGCCACGCAGTAGCCACGGAGTATCCTTGCGTCCGTTGCACTGATCCAAGGGCTCCGCTGATTGGGTGGTGGTGGCGCTAAGCGAAAGAGGCCACTGGAGCCTCCGGACAGAGTTGGCCAAACCTCGGGGGTGGCTGCCTATCTGGAGAAGATACTGATCGATACGGGTTGGCGGCTACAAATCAAGTGAGGGGTCCGTCTTGCTCCACTTCATGATTGCTTTGACACTTGACGGGAAGTGGACTGGGAGCCCTGAAAAGAATATACCATCATCCCATCCCTAAACAACAATTTCAATCACCTTGGAAGAAAGACCGGGAATCCGTCAGGATTTTCATGGATTTTCCATGGTGCCCAATGATGAGTCCGTCCCTTTGCTCGAGGAGTCTCGTCCGAACTTCGGGCGCTTCGCTCTGCGCCTGGTGTGGTTGACTCAGTGTCACAGGTCCGCTGCAGTGGCGGCAGAGGCACCGGTTTGGGCGACTCGGTCGCCTGCGGCATGGAGTGCGGGTCGGCGAGAGCTCCCCAAAGATGGGTAGACATGAAACGCACACCGGCCAGAGACTGGGTCAACCTCACAAACTTACGACGAGGGTGATAGCTCTTAAGTCTTAGAGGATTCAACGGCATTTTCGCCAAACGCTGATCTTGAGAATCCAGCAAGTGTTTGCGGATCCAAAGAATTCATGCGTGGATCCTCAGTGACCCCCATTCTGAGCCTTGAAGTTTGGTGAACCCAAGGCGGTCTGAAGAATCGGATATCTCAGGTCGTAAAATAAATCCATCATGACAGGGCTGAAGCGGGTCTTCATGCTGTCCCAAACATCGGTAGTTAAGTTTGGCTAAAATTCTAGGAGCCCAGCCAGGTCATTAGTGCGTGAGCTATCCTGCGTCCAGTTACTAGTAGCTTCCTACCTCCTAGCGGCCTACCCCCCCTTTTAAAAAACAAAAACAGAAACGAACAAAATGTCGATGGGTGATGGGGCCTCACTAAGTCGAGAAAGCAACTTCTTTCAATCACCCGATTGTGTGAGTCTTAGAGAGCTCCCAGTTCTTCCGCGCGCGGTGAAGACTGGCTTGACTGCCGGCCTCTAGGGGGTAGAGCTGGTGACTGGAAGATGCAGGCAGTGATGCGTTGCCTCGACTTGGAAAGCCGAAGCGTTGAAACACGCGGTTTTCCAGCTCACAGGAATGAAACAAGCAAAAAGAGTGGCCATCCTCAGAATTCAACTGTGCTGGCAGATTTGGGCTGCAGAAGTTTCTCGCCAACCCACTTCGAGTTGACAGCTAAAGACCATTGTCACATCTTCGGACACCTTGTCATTTGTCCAACCTCTGATGGTTTGATACATTTTAGATACGTTTAGAATGACTGGTTGCCCACTGTGACGCTGGATCCTGTGTGCTGAAAAAATGCCTCCTTTCCTGGAAGCGACCTGGACGGTTTGGGACATGGCTCAAGAATCATCAAATCGATTCAATTCGTGAATATCTCAGTGGCAAACTGCTGACCCACTCGAAGCAGGTCCTTTTCAACATCATCTACAGTCAAAATCAACATCCAGACTGTAGACCTCATGATCAGACCAGTCAAAATCTGACATTATCGATTTGGTGTGTAAAGAAACCTCCCGTCAAACCAACCACCCCAAATCTCCATTGAGGCATGGTTGGCGCCGATTGGGAAAACATTACAGAAAACAATGCCCAGTCCTCACTGGGCGCCCACCGACACGATCTCTTCCAGAAGAACCCACACTGTCCGAGCAGCGGAAGTTGGAGAGGAAGAAGCGACCAAATTCGGGCTCCATGGCCGCTTTGGTTGGGGCCCTTTTTACTAGCCCTCCGTAGGGTCACGTGACCGGACGTTCGCTGGACGGGTCGCGAGATCGGTTGGACCCACGAGTTGGGGGTGGAAAGTCCAGTGACAAGTGGGCTGACTTTGTCACTGGTCTTGGCTGATCGTCGGGGCTGGATCTGTTGGTTTCAGCAAAAGATGCCCATCCCACAAAAGACCTCAGCCTCTGTGGATCTGAGTGGTTTGAGGTACACAGGCAATAAACATATAGAACATAATTATAACATGATAAAACTTGTATAATCGCCCAAACTTGCTGTTTCTGACCAATACACGTGTTCCTGTGCTTGAACAATGATCTGGCCTCTGCATGTCACGGCTATGTCAATGTCCATGAGGTTTCATGAGCAATGCAGCTTGTTTTTATGACAAAAAGGGTCTTGTACCACTAATTGGTAGAACATGCTGAACATTGCTGAACATATGGGATTGTTGGTGAAATTCCTGTAAGGATCCAGGATTGGTGAGACCTTGAGAACTTTCTTGTTTGTAATGGTGAGTTTCTTTTTCCAACTCTTTCAGCTTTTTACTGAACCCACACATCGCACCCCCAGTCAAGCAATCTTCAGGTCTGGAGTTGAGCATGAAAAAGGCACTCCGAGGTGGCCCGTCCTCGACGCGTTCTTTTTCGGTCAGCGATCTTCGCTGTGCACGAAGCCTGTACCTGCTGAGTCGCGTAGAAGGGGATGACTTGATTATGGCACCTCAGGCTGGCCTCAACTTGCGGAAGTCGATGTGCATCTATGTTGAATCTATCCATCATTAGGCAGTCAGCTAATTGCCTGTGTACCAACCCTTCAGTATCGGTTTTGGGCACTCACTGAGCGTTTCTCAAGGAAACCTTGCAAAAGTCAATGGAAGTCCATGGAAGTGTCTGATTGATTAAAATAGACTTGAATAGTCTGACATTAATTTTGGCCACAGCTCACTGCACCTCGCTTCAGCCAAGTTCTGCAGCGCATCTAACGTTGATGCGCTGAAGTGATGTGTTCTTCCGATAACATCAACAACTGAGGACTAAGGCACCACCTTTGGCTTTCCGTTGGTGGATCTAATGCAGGGGCTTCAACTTCAACGAACCCAACGGGTCCTTGCTTGAATGCCTCACTGCATGCTTTGTTGAAAAATCTTGCAGTTGAGAAAGGTGCAGTGTGGAATCTTTGGAAGGAACTCAGCAGGCAGTCGTGCACGACATCTGACAAGTTTCTGTCAGCCTAGAGACTATGAGCCCTGTGAAGTTGCTGTCCATGGGTCCATCCCAACACCCAAGACCGCTTGTCTTGAACTCCTCACACCACCAACTCTTGGACAGTTCCGGGTCTTGATCCTGCTGGGTACACTCAGAGCAATCCAACAAATGGTATGAATTAATCAATACCACATGCAATGGTGGACCCTGTCACAACAAAGCTTCACTCAGACGTTGGTCACCCTGGCAGGTCACTTTGTCGCCGCCTTGGACGAACGAAACCTGCTTGGAAACACCACAGACTACGGACGAACCACCTCTTTGGAAATAGATTGACAAACATGGGATGCCTGTGGAGGACCGGCTTCTCAAAGACATGCCACACAGGGAAACACATCAAAAGGATTCATGACTCAGCAATGACAAAAGACACTAAAGCTCGACCAGAAACACATTTTGGCCAATCCAGGCTCCCACAGCCTCTCCTCCCGTCTTCCCCCTCCTCCTCCTCCTCCTGAAGTCCTCCTCCTGGAACACAATGAACTGTGTGTGTGTGGAACCCTTGGAATCACAGAGAATCTGTTGATTTTTATAAGCAGGGGGCCAGGACTCCCTGGTGCGCGTAAGACCGCGCACCAGGGAGGTGTAAACATACCTGCTGTAGTTGAACTGTTGATTGGTTGTTGTGGTCCCCTGGTTTGTTTTATGGTGGTTCATGTGCCTGATGTTGTTCAAGGTTGCTTAGGTTTTCAGGTCTGCAGTTTTGCTTGTGTCTTGTGGGCCTCCAAACCTGTAGCGAGGGCCTTCAACCTGGTTGCGATGGCCTCCACCTACTAGCGCTGGCCTCTAACCCTGAATAGTTTGCAGTTGCATGTCACCAACCTACTAGCGATGGCCACCCAAGCTGTTTGCGATGGCCTCCAACCTTAGACGAGCGAGGACCTCCAACCTGCTCTTCCCGTTTTACTCAGGCCCTTTTTCACCTAGGTCGCCGTGTGCCATGGGGCATCTGATTCAGTATGCGCTATCTCAGTGTGTGCGTGTGTGTCCCTGGCAGTAGTAGTTGTTCAGTGCAAAGCGTTCTTTGCGCAGTACAAAACAAATGGGCCAATGCGTGCTCAGCAACGCGCATTTTTGCCAGCCACTTGTTCATGCATCTCTCTGTTGCGAAGTCTTCTTTCTATGCTTTCTATGCGGCACAAAAAGAATGCTACGTCTTCGCCCGCAGGCACTTACGCAGGTATCGAACGCAGGGCGTTTGGACGGTTCTGCAACAGCAGCAGCTTTTAGACTTGTGCCTTCTGTCTCTGCTACGAAGCAGCCTTTCTTCGCAGCACATGTTGCATGCGCAGTAAGGCCACAGGGATTTGCGTGTAGCTAGCAGGACTTTCCTACACCGTCAACAGCTTTTGCACTGATCACATTGTGTGTGTGCCTTTTGTCTCGGTTGTGAGGCATTCTGTCTTGGCGCAGCAAGGCCAGGCAGTTGCACGGTACACGTACCTAGCAGGACGTTTCTGTGCTGTTGCACTTGTGGTGTCCTTTCTGTCGATTATTTCTTTATATATAATATTTAGGAACGACAGTAGGGCAGGTATTTGTGCGTCCCCAGCTCCTGCCAGCTCCCTTTGCATTTAGAAAATGAATGCTTTAGCAACACATCGTTGGAGCGTTTGAAAAGACCCAGTGAATTGAGTTGCCACCTGCTGGGTTGCAAAAGCTGGGTTCATGAAGAAACTGGGCTCCCAGTCGCCCAGTCTGTCCATCTCTGCAGACCACATCAAAGCACCACTGGATGACTACTTTGGACACCCTGGAAGGGTGTCAGTCTTTCCTGGTCTTTCTAATACTGATCATTTTTAATGCTACATTGGGTCAACACCTCGCACGACCTTCGTTGTAAGGTCAAAACGACTGAGAGGGGGGCAACACGTGTCACTGATGGGCAGGAGCACGACAATATGGATATAGTATTAATTTGTATTATATATATATCATATTATAGTGGTCCCCAAATAGTTAGACACTATTTTTAATACATTTCAGGTGGTCATCTACTTTTCTATCTAGGTGGGGGTCTATGGCATGCCCGGAGTCTTGAGGCGTCCGTCTTCTGGTACCATCTTCCGCGCCCTGTCTGCGGCTGCTGGGACCCCCCACCAGCACAGCCAAACGATGCCCCATCCCCAAGCTCTTGGGGCGAGCGCCACTGGGCATCGAATACCTCGATCGACAGCTGTCGTGGGTGATATGGGCCAGTTAGCTTGGCGTGTGAAAAACGTCGGTTCCGGCTCCAAATACCATACTGGATGAGATCACATGCATGAATACGTCCAAAAATCAATACTTATTCTTTAAATTGTCTACTTATATACACGTGGCGTACTTCTCTGTAGTATATCTCTACACAGGCTCATTCCCAATTCCCAAAACGTTATATTATATTTCTCACTCAAAATACCAAATATTGGTTTACCATTAAAGTCTGGGTTTTGTTGTGATTCGTCATTAAGCAGTACTCTGATGGCAAAAGCGGGCGCAAACCTCAAACCATCTTCAAACTAAGGACTTCAACGGGGCCCATTTTGGCGCGCCGAGGCCCTCTGAACCCTTGCGCACTTGATGCGCTTTTCATTTGGCGTAAGGCCCGCAGAGAGCTTCCCTGCCGCGTTGCCATACCTCGTGGTGACATGCTGAACTTCTGTGGGCGTTCTTGATGAACCATAAGAATCCTCGGACCCTTCATTGCAGCAAACAAACCCTCCATAGCATCCGAACCCCCATAAGCATGTCAGAAGAACCAAAAAGCAACATCCAGAATTCACCTACACAGATCACACATTCGGATTGAACAACCTGTTCAGCCTTTTCAGATGGAGGGTTGAAATCGAATCAAACGTCTACATTCACCTCACTTTTGCTACCAGGACCCTGGAAGAAAGCTTCGTCCGCTCCAGCTGGCCGGAACTGGCTTTCAGAACAGCTTCGACTGCGACTCTTAAGTCACCAAAAACCTCCAAAGGAGACCTGTTCTTGGAGGGTGCTGCTGGTTCTGTTGATCTTGGATTAAATTAGCTAGCCTGGCTTAGCATCAAAACTGACTGCCAATCATAGGACCGCCGTGAGCGAGATGTACAAACCGCTGCTTTGGTGGATGGACAAGACATGCTCCACGGGTCAATGCAAATGACCCCCTTGGATTTGGTGTAACAAGTGTGGTACACACAAACTTCCAGGACGAGCATGTCTGGAGTGCCGAGCATTTTCGAGCTCACCGTTCGCAGCTGACTCTGTTGGTTCATGCATGCTATTAGGCCCTTGCTATTAGGAGGGAGGCCGGCAAACCAAAGCACATTATAATACACGGGTTTCAAAGGACCTTGCCGAGGAAGGAGCCGACCCTGCCGAAGAAGTCCAGGGCCCAGGGACGTCCAGGGCCTTTTTAACTCCGGACCTCTCCTGACGTCGTTTGAAAACCAGAAGCGCGCCATTTTGTTTAATGTTTAACAATGTTTAACACATGGACAAATCATGACAAATCATTATATGAATAAACGTGTTCTTTGCGTTTTGTTTTACAACATGGATTCCAAATTCCAAACATGGACTCCCCTTCCACGTCTCGGTTGTCTGAGACGTCCTCCATCGTGACCAGTTTCTGGGATGCCCGACATGTGCCTGAAAGCCTGGGATTCGCGACTGCGAGGATGGTGTTTGAGCAACTGGACTTCAACATCTTCAACCCACAAATGATTCCCAGACTTGAACAACTTCTGAACATCTCTGGTGTTTGACCTGATTGAAACATGATGTCTTATGATGTCTTATTGCATGGGTACCCTTGTTTCAGATCTTCCATCTCTACCCTGTCGCACAGCCAAACCCATGGGACTGAGACATGTTCCCTGCCAAGAGCTCTCGACTCCAGTCGACGTCTTTCGGGGCGAGACGTGAGACGTCCCTACACTCGTTAGCCCAGCGAGGTCGTGGTTCTCGCCTCTTCATGTTGCTCACTGCTTCGCCAGTCGAAGACTCGGTTGAAGATGATCTGCGCGCTCAACAAAATGTTTCTCGCACGACCAGTGCTTACTGAGGCTTACTGCAGGAACTTGGGAAAAAGGGGATTCTTTTGTTCAGGGCCCAAACTTCACCCTGTGTTGCTACCCCTGCCATCGATAGGTCAAAAGTCCAAAGTGTCAGAACACGTAACATATGTTCAAGGTTCTTTACATATCCTATCGAGGTAGAACAATGGCAACACAGGTGTGGGGTTGACAGCAACTGCTCCCGGGTGACTTAATACATCCAGTTGAGACTCACAGCCATGGACCGCAAGCAGTCCACCTCATTTGAGCATCAGTTTAACACGCCATCTCTTCTCTTCAGTGACCCTCTCTGACTGGAAATCAATCATTCCAACCTTCCGGAATCATATATACACTATGGCATAGTCCACCTCACAACGTCCATGCAACTTCCATGTAAGATATTCAAAGCCTCCGCTCATTCCGATCCCCGTCCCCGCCGAGTCCATGATGCTCTGCTGGTTGGGTGCACTCGTATAGCACCGCGTCCCCCTGAGCCGGCAAACGGCGACCAGTCCTTTGGGAAAACCCCAACCAAGCTCAGCTGCCTTATGCTGCCTTTCCATACGATGTGTAACATGAACTATATCGCAGTCAGGGATGCCGAAGAAGGAACTCTGACTCAAACATTGATCAATGTTTTTTTTCTGAATGATCCAAATCCGAAACTGCGCCAAATTGGGAAGCGATTCAATGGCTCCGCTTTGTACTCACACCAAGAGTCTCTGCATGATCTGCCACCCAGGTGGCAAAGAAGTCCTAGCCGTCTGTTCTGCATCCATCCTCTATGGCTAAATGGTGAAAGCCCCTTTTGGACATCCAATGGACTGATGAGCATGCGTCATGGCACCCCGACCCAATCCCCCCAAATCAACCGCAACGAGGTTGAAGTGGAGAGCCCCTCCTTTACCGATCGTACCAGCTGGATCCAGTTTCAAGGCACCAAAAAGTGACTCTTTATAAAGTTATATAATAACCTTTGGACGGTCCTTGAAATCGTGCGATGTGTGGCGTGTTTGTGCCATTATATGTATGTATTGCTATGTGTTGTGCATTCCCTCATCTATCTGTGGTTTTAACTTCATTTGAGATCTGGAGAAACGTCACTATATACTTAAATAGTCGTCTTGCAAAGCGTATGGCTACACAGGGGCTACACATGCCAGTCATTTTTTGATGTGCTGACATCTGAAAATAGACCAGAAACGGTGAAATCAATGGAAGTTTTGAGAGAGGATGCACTCAGTTTTTGGACATCTATATAAGTATTCTAGTCCCCCAGTCCCTTTGCATTTCTTTTAAGCGATTTTGCGCGTTGGATCACCATCAGTTATTGATCCGAGCGTGCCTAACACTTTGCAGCAAGTCCTACCTCAGAGGTTTTCAGTGAATTATATACAAACTTCTTCAATCTCTGATACCAAACAACCTCCGATATCTTGTCTTTGGACTCATCTGGCAAAGCCTGTGTACACAACGTGCGGCCACCCACGTGGTGGCAGAAAATGTCAGATGAACGAGACGTCACCGGCCGCGAAACGTCACGCGGAACGTCCGTTGCCTGGGCAAGTCTGGGCGGATCTTCTTGGCCTATCGAGGGGTGAAGACTTGGAAGGCACCCGGAAAACAACCAAGCAGCAACAAAAACATTTTTTACTGACAAGTACCATGATAAAGAAAGGACAAAGGAAGGCAACTTGTGTGCAAAATAGTCATTGGAAAACAGTTGAACCATGTCAGCCTCACTGTACTGGTGACTACCTGTGGATACCTTGCGAGCTTCCTGTGCCGTCCTTGCTAAGCGGAACATTGCAGGAGGATCCGATTTTGACAGGTATTCTCCCTGGAACTAACATGGAAGTGAACAAAAACCCTGTTGGTAGAGGACAATTGTGTTCCAAGGGGCCAGGCCATCCACTTCCATGTTAGTTCCAGGGAGTGTAGCTGCAAGGAACCGATGTGAGTTTATGGATTAAGTCCAACTCGATCCGACAAGCCCATGACGCACTGCGATGGACGCATTCTCAGTGACGCATGAACTTGCGCTTCTCATGCCCGGAGTCTGATGGAGGACTGGTTTTCGGCCAGCTCCAGCTTCTTGCGAAACAACCGCCGTATACTTCCAGGTGGCCAACTCCAGAAGGTGGGTCCCATCGACCGTTGACCAACCGCACAACATCCACGTGGCCTTCCTCCGCTGCGGCATACAGTGCAGTTTTTCCCATGTCTGGTTGGAGCATCTTTGTCAGCTCCAGCATCGAGCAGTAACTGCACAATCTCCAAGTGACCTTCGAAAGCTGCAATGGGGGGGTAGCGCTGCGAGTGTCCCAACCTGTCGCGGGTTAAGGACACGCAAAGCCACTCGCTAGGCAGAGTCCTCAGGGAGAGTACAAGCTGCCTGCAGGGTTCGACGCCGTAACGTGTGCTCTTCGTGTCGGATGTTTCCCATTTGTTGAAGAAGGTCCAAACAAGAGTCGAGAGTCATCCCAGGGCCCCACCCTAAACGCGCAGTAAAGTCGGAAACCGGACGCGGAAGCACCCGCAGCGCAGCGAAAAGCCGGCAGACCCACAGCACATGATCGATGGAAGGGACCACGGGCTCATGGCAATATGGACAATGCTGAGGACGGACAGCAGCATGGACAGTAGCAGGAGTGGACATGCCCCCCACTAAAACGGCCGCCGCCTCCCCGGACACCCGTTTGACAAGCCCTTTGAGCAATGACCCTATATGCTCGGAGTACTGCAAATTCAGCTCACGGCCAATAGCAGAATCACGTCGTTGTCGATTTTGCAACCAACTGTTAAACTGCCAAGACCGCCAAGACTCGCGGAAATGGTGAAGCATTTTCCCAAATTGGGCCGGTTGAGACCGGATGTCCAAACGAACCCCGGACGCGTGCTCCCACACGCCCCACTGGCGAGGAGTCCAGCACCAACGTCTCATCTCAACATTGACTTTACGCAAAATTCTCAAATCAGGGAGAGGAAACATCATCTCAATCCCAAAACGCTCCCACCAGGAGCACAAGGTTGCTAAGACCCTTTGAGTGGCAAGGAACGAGAGATCGCCACGGTGCCCCCAACGAGCCAGGAGTTCAAGATTCCGAGAAGCGCGACCATGTTGGCCACCCATGCAAGCTTTCCGAAACAACACACGCCAAGCTGACGGCTCATGTGTCATGCGACCAGTGATGAGCTGGTTCCAAACCGCTTTATTGGACATCATGATGTCGAAAGCTGCAATGTGGATTGGTACAGCCGCACAATTTGGATCCAGTGGTTTCTGAAGCAGCTGTTCAACTTCACTCACACAATTGTCTTTACATTTCTCATACAAATCCTCATCCATCGTCTTGTCAGGACTGCAAAAGTCCAGGAATACTAACTGTACACTTGGCACTGGCCTTAAACACATGTCATCCTGCACCTCGCCCATTCCTTCGCTGCAAAGCCTTTGCCGAAACCGTGACGGATTCCAATCCGATCTGCAAAGGAACCGCCTCAGGTCTCAGGTTTGTAATGTCTACCTTCCACCACGGACAGGAGCTCCTCATCGATCTTGGCGATCCTTGCGCCGGACACCGCCACTTCCATCCCTTCACGGTGTCCCACGTCTCCAGACTGGACCGAAGGAGGAGCTCTGGGATGGAAATCAGTATAAATAAGTAATCCGTTGGTCAGTGTCATGGTAGAAATTGCTAGGGAACTTGCTTGGGAAGCTCTTTTCTCACTGAAACGGCGTCCCATTCTCATGTGTGTAATCAGCGACTCCATCCGCGCAAAAAAGGAGCAATGCAGAAGCCACCACTTTGGACATGCGACCGAAGTAAGGTTGGACATGGTAGGACTTTGGGGCGCTCCAGAACCATATGGTGCATTTTGCAGCTTGGCAATATCGAGGCTCACGGCTCACTACACAACATACATTATCTGCAACTCAAAACCACCTAGACATGACCCTCTGTGCTGTGTGGCTTGCGATGTGTTTGGTACTGTAGCATGCTATAGCCTACCCAAAAGCACAAACATCTTCCATGTCCAAGCCACCCGGTTGATTTCCACACCGGGCTCCATGAAGCACCTCCGTTTGGGGAGGCCAAACCCCCGAGCGTGCACCCGAGCATCGGCCTCGACGGGATCCACTTCTGGAATCACCTGCGAGGTGGAAACGTTCTTCCTTCGTCCGAAGTAAATGGCACGCGTCCGGTTTCGTGAAAGGCCTCGTCCTTTTGATTCAAGTACAGTGGTACAAATACACACAATTCACAATCACACAAATATATATATATATATAGTATATATATATATTATATTGTTATATGAGTGGTATCGAATGTTCTTCGGAGGACCTTCTATTCTATATATCTGATTACTTGGCGATTAGTATTGACAGAGTTCCTAAACACCTACACTGCAAAATCCGCTCGCTTCCTGGTATTAGTTACATTTAGTTACAATCCATGGCTACGGCTGAAGAATATGGGACCTCCCAGTCAAACCTACTAGCACAGCAAAAAACACACACAAACATACACTCCCGATGGCTGTTTGCAGGGTCTCCCCTGGGGGGCGTCGACTTTCAGAACTTTCAGAACAGATGTTGGAAATACAAAAAGGCCTGGAAATACGAGGACCATCTTGTCTGGGTGTCCTGGCAGGACTACCCTACACTACTCAGGGATCTCCAGACAGGACACCCATTGAAGGGTCCAGGTAGGTAGGTTTCATCCATTGGAAGTTCCAGGTGGTTCCAACATCCAGTGCCGTGACATTGGAACCCTCACAGCCATCCACAGCCCATCGGAAAGGTTGGTGATCCTCGCTCTCAGGCTGGCCTCGGCGAAGCGTAGCTCTTTCCCTCCTGGGCGGACTCGCAGAACGAGACTAGATCAGGTACAACGAAACCGACGGAAGACTTCCCCCCAAAAAAAGAGAAAAACTCCAACATGTCCGAGTGTCCATGAACAACATATATGCCAACATGTCCGAGTGTCCATGGTCGCTTCACATCTGAACACCAGGGAGTCCAATGCCGACCACCACTCCGACTCCGGCCCACCAAAGACTGAACGGGTAAGACGGTATGAGTCGGGTGCGTCATGGTGCGCGCCCCGAGGTGGTTTGCACCGGAAGCAAAGCAAAATGAGGATGAGCAGTTGATGAGCAGGACCATAACAATGATGATCAGTTTGATATTTTGCTTACTCCAAAACCCACCCAAGAGGTGAGCTGTGCAGGTCAGAAAAAAGGGACTGACTCCACACCTGGGTCAGAAAAAAACGGCCGAACAGAATTGCAAACCCTCTCCAGGAACATTCCAAAGTTGAAGTCTCCAGAGCAAACACTCTACTTGTGTCTATTCAGTCTATTCTTTTTGGACAGCAAAGCGAGCAGCAAGCTCAGCTACCACCACCCTCCAGCACCCTGCTTCTTGCTAAGGAGGTCTGTGTAAGTCGCTTGAACTTTGCATGCCTGACAGGCATAAGGCTCTCTTCATCTTCGATGTTTGTTGACTGACGCTGTTGGATTGTCTTTTGGGCCGGGTTGAAAAGGAGACACGAATCCCGACATGTGTCAGTAAGCTGGAAGGAACAGTCTCAGAGTGAGTTGACTGATGTAACTTCATGGCTAAATGCTGTCTGGCTATGAAGATTGATCTATTGCGAATGTTCTCTGACTTCCTGTTTTCCTAGAAACGTCTAGAAACGAAGGTTGTCTGCTAATACTCCTATAGCTGTTCCTTTTTAACAGGGAGAACACTCCCCCAAGAGATCTTGATGCTGAAGAGCTCATCGAAACCATCTCACTTATAGCTGCCACAATCCCACCCCTCTGGGAGTCCGTTTCGGGAAAAACCTGAGATCCCAACGAATCCCATCCTGGCGGGATGGAAGAAACGAAACACCGGTGGGTGACATCGGTTCAACATATGAGCGGCGATGTTCGAAAATGATGTCCAGCCTCCTTCAAGCTACATAATGGACAGGTTTTCATAGGGTGCTCATAGGAGTCATATAAGTTACAGTACCTCTTTTTATATCTTTTTATATCCAGTAGGTCTATCTCTTCAAGAATGGCAGAGAGAGAGAGAGAGAGAGTGTGTTCATGACGCGAAATCGTTGGATCTCCGGAGGTTCTCCGGGAAGAAGGAGACGACCATCTCTCGATCCAACGATAGCAGAATGGACTGTAAAGTCTCGTACCCAACCAAAGCACTTGAAGAGTTTGCATGGTCAAAGGATCTGCGGCTTTGCCTTTTCCCAAGAAGGAGCAAGATCGGTAGACAGGTTTGTCTCACGCTGTTCACACCAAGAATCGTTTCACAACCTTCTCTGCCCGGCCTGCCAGGTGCCCAGTTGATTTCCAGGTAGTGGCCCCTGCTTTGGGTCGCCTTCTTCAAAACATGGAAGTGCTGGTAGCTTGGTGGGTTCAAACACATGTTCCAAGCAGTGTCAACCCATGCAGGTTGCAACCCATGCCTCCTTTGCCTCAACCAACCCCTGCCTCGAAAGCCATCTTTCGCGACTCCACCACTCTCTGCTTCGTGAAGAGCCCCCGGGTGAGGCTGGGTCCTGGGAGACAGAACTGGCCCTGGACCCGGGAGACCTGGAGCCCAGCTCGGTCGGATTCGTGGAACTCGGTCTCCAGGACTCCGGGACCAGAGCTGTGTTCCCCCTCAGCAATGACCCCCGGCCTGCCCCTCTGTAGAAGAGCTGCGGCAGCGGCACCTGCCGGGGATATGACCAGGGCCACGACAGGCTGGGATCGCAGTGGTTTCAGAGTAGATGGCACTGGCGCCCCAAGATGTCTCAAAACCACCCAACTCTGATACTTTTGCCATCTACTCTCAATCCACTACATAGAGAAAACAGGAGTTTATCAGTTTATCCAAAGATGATTTGATGTCTACTCCTGGGATGCCAGTGTCTGTAAAGGGCCGGAATTTGCCTCTTCAGCGTGTCCTTTTGGGGGAATGTTGAATCCTAATAACACAACATTGAAGGGAGCAGAACAATTCTGCACGTTGGGGATTCTGTCGTGTTTCAAAGAAACTGCAATTTTCGCGAGACCCACAGACTCCCGCGCCATGCCCGTTCGGCGCGCATGCGGGTGTGGGTGCTCGCCTCGCGCGTCACCCAGGGATGCTGCATCCGAGCACCTGGTGCGATGGCGATCGGCGACTCCGCAGCGAGAATGCCGTGTTTGTTTTCTGTAGAAAAAGTGGATCCCTCTTCACGGAAAAGAGGGTGGACATGGTGTGACGAGAGGAATTGATGTCCACCTGATCTGTTTCTGCAGCTTTCTTTGCTGTGAGACAGTCATACCAATATCCACATAAATCCTAACTGCATCGGCCCGTGCAAGCTTTAGGCGGTTGAAGGCCACCAGAAATATGATTGGTTTTGTTTCAGAGAGATGATGAGAGATGCCTCATGGTGCTCTATCATGCTCTATCAAACATACCGCAAAAAAAGGCAGGAATGCACCAGTCAATCACAGGAAGCAATGAAACCCAGCTCTATAGCCATTGGGGTGCCATTGCGTCAATGTTCTGCATGTTGCCAAAGATCGGATTTATATACTATACCTTGATTTACCTGTGACAGCTGCCCACCCCAAGAGATTGGACTCTAGGTGCTGGGTGGACGTCATAAAGCGTCCATGATGCCGGGAAAGTTCATTGGACCAATCCCGGCCACATCTTTCCACTCTGGACCCCTGCGACAAAGAGATGACAAAACATAGGGCCAGCTATGTACTCCACTTCAGGTTCAAAAGTTCTCGTTGGTCCACTTCGGGAAGACCCCACCCCATCATACCCCCACCCAGTGACTCGTTGGGCAATGTCGGTGACACAGTCAGGTGCCCCTAGCTGACCCAGCTAGGATACTATAGAAAAACCGTAGGAATTGCACGGAAAGCTTTCAAGTTGCAGCCCTGCCAGTCCAATCGTTTCAACTGCGAACACGCTTCAAAGCACCTCGGGCACCCTCCATGGGCTGTCACCGCGCAGGGCGTGGTGCTGAGCGCCCCGCTGCGGCAGCGTGATGACTAGAATCAGCTGCAGAAGGCTGGTAGTGTAGACTCGGCATATGGGAGGTTGAAATATCATCAAGGGTGGCCCTGCCTCCACCCATCGTGGCTGACTCAAACATGGATAAAGCTAGTGTGTCAGTGCCGTAACCGAAGATGATGGCGCGGTGCTCCATTTTCGCACCAGCGCTGGTCCCCACCTCACGGGACCGTCCACACCGGACAACAGCCCAAACGAGTTTATGGAGGAGAGGATCCGATCGGTTTCAGGATCTGGTTGAGTCCATTCTTCCGAAACAAGGAAACCGTGCCCAAAGAAAGAAGCGCAAACAAGTTGGTCAAAGTACATCCATGCCCGGCCACTTCGAGGGAG
This sequence comes from Durusdinium trenchii, assembly GCA_963970005.1. Lineage (NCBI taxonomy): Eukaryota > Dinophyceae > Suessiales > Symbiodiniaceae > Durusdinium > Durusdinium trenchii. The sequence goes on from CAXAMN010007779.1 coordinate 661,016, forward strand.
AAACAGTTCAATCGAAGAAACAAGGATACTGATTTAAATGATTTAAACAACGATGACACATGCCGGATGAAAATGATGAAAAATACCTGACAGTCCACTGCGCAAGTCGTCCAGACTGCCTTTTACCATCAACGCCAATTCATTGGCCATTAACGGATGAACGCCCATCCCGAGATGGGTCGAGGCAGGACATGAGAACTTCATTCACCTATAGTATCCTATAGTCATTGACTAAGTCATGGTGGCTGTTCTTCAATCATTGTTCTCCGACTTTTCATTTGGAATTGTCTTTTTCACCAAAACGTCTTTCATCGTCTTTCCAATACTATATGCTTCTCTCTCCCTCTCTCTCGCTCGATCTCGGGTTTCCTCAGGCTCATCACATCTCAGGTTCCCTGAGGTTTCAGCACACAGCCAACAGCCAAATCGTGCTCAGGCAACTTGCTGTTCTCCTTGCACTGGACATGTGGACACATCAATCAGACTCCGAAACGACCCAGAATGGGGGTGCTCCCAAATTAAAGCTATCCTCCTGGCGCTGGATGAACTGTTATTTCTCGAGTTTGGATCAAAAAGAGGCATCCGGAGGCATCGCATATGTGTGACCGCTGTCTTCACACGATGATGTGCCTTGAACCTTATACCTGCAGATCGGTCCTCATTTACCCTTTCAAGCTGTGCCGATACGCAAGTTTTGCGTGTGGGAGATTCGCTGGTCTAGTGTCACTTGAGAGAGGAGAAGGTGAACGAAAGGTAGCAGGCAATCACAAGTAACCCTGGTAGAAGTCCATGACGGCGTGAACCGGCACAGGGGGGATTTGATCCAGGGGGGGCCCCCCCCCCCCCCGACGAGCAGAATCAACTCTTACAGGACCAAACTCAATGCACAATCCGAACTCCTGATTGTAATACATTTTTGCTAAAGCAAGGAGAACTTACCTTTCGTGACAACCACAGCATGCTGACAAAAGACAGCAACCCCAATTCCAAGGGCTTTCATGGCATCAATTCGGAGTGTTCTACAGCAAGAATCAGCTTCAGAACCAGGCGATTCTGAGTGCGGTTGGGGATGAGAGGTGCAGTGTAATTATCATGCAGGTGACAGGCAGGTTGTGTGATACAGCTGTTCTGATAGTTTTCATGATTTCCCAAACTCAATTCAAACAGAATCATTACAGTATAATCAGTATAATATATATTTATATATACATATACAATATAGTATAATATAAGTAATATATTATTACTAGATATATACATATAATATAATGAACATCTCAACAATTACCACTCATTGGGTCGAGCCATTAGGCCATGGCGAACCGCGGTTTGGTACAAATTCTTTGGAGATTTGCGGCGGCTGATTGGCTGAGAGCTAATAATCATATATACAATGGCAAAACCGGGTGTCTGCGCAAATCAGGTGAAACTGCAAAATGCCTCCTGGGAATGGCGACATGTCGATGGTCTTTTTTTCACCTTCCATGGTCTGTCACATTCATTCCAGGGCATCCCCATGAGATTCGGAGAATATTCCCTCATCGGGCCATTGATGTTGGCACCCGGCACTTAGGCCCTTGGCGCCTCAGTCTGCATATGCAAAACTCTTTCTTTCTCACTTTGAATCTAAATGCAAAGGAAAGCCCTGTGACCGTTTGTTAAAACTGCAAACATCTATAGTAAACCACCTGGCGCATCTGACGACAAATTGGAAGACTACGCAATTTCTTTACTGGGTGGAGTTGACACGTTTCCTTTCGCATACATCACCTTGCAAATGTCCAGTCGGTGCATTTTGAACCAGGGCCGCAGGAAACAATCCGTTGTACCAGTAATGTTGGGCCAGCTACGACACCGACAAAAATGCCGAGTCTTTCCAAGTCCGCTTGGGAAATGCCTGTCCACCCACAGAAAAGGATCCAGTTGGCAGGTTCCGCATTTCGCTCATTTCGAATCAAACACCTTGCTGTCAAATGAATCAAAGCTGGCCAGGCCTGGCCCCTGGGCCAGGCTGGGCTTCTGGTTCCAACATTTCGAGGAAACGGCTTCCATGGATGGAGCACAGAGCTCATCAAGTGCAAGTTTCTCATGGTGTCACCATGTCCAAACCATGTACCTTCACTTTTCGGTTTTTCGCTGGTTAAGGGCTTAAGATCATAGCAGGCTGTGTAGCTTTTAGGTCGACAAAAGCATGCAAAATATCTTCTTCAGAGGACCCGGTTGTACCCGCCTGAGCTTATTCACAACTTGTCACTCACCAAAACAGGGCTGAGCTTGTGACCTCCATTCTTTCATTCACCTCGAGGGGAAGCAAATGTCTCTGCTTGACCGAAGCAGTGGAAGTCAGCCCCAGCTCCAGAACGTTGGGCGTTGGTTGACCCTCCAACAATGACACACTATAACCTGTTTTCATAGGGTATATGGCTCAAGAAGGTTTGAGTTGGCTGTGATAGTCGGGTTTCTTTTCAAGAAGGAAGATTGAACGAGCACGAATGACCTCGTGACTTCGTGGTTCAACAATTGCTGAGACATGCCATGTCTCAGGCCTAGGGTGACAGCCGCGCTCTGAACTAATGGGTCATGCAGTTTCATGAAGTGTCTCCATTGCCACTGTTGATTCTGGTGGCTGTGCATGGTTGTGGTGTACCTTCCGAATCACTGAAGCCAAACATGTCCGAGATTGTGGGACGCTTCTCTCCTCCGACCAATGTATACCCATCATTACTTCACAAAGGATCACCCGTCCAGGAAAGCTACCGCTGATGCAAACAGGATGATGTGGCGGCTGGAGCTGTTGGACATCGCAGGCCGGGCATACTGCCGGACTGCGAACTTGAAGCCTTTCAACAGATGCCTCCCCCAAACCTTCATGTGGCTCTGGCTGGATCCGGTGGTTGGCATCCAAACACCATAAATAATATGTAATATATCATTATACTAAATAGCCATAAATCATCCCTATACTCGGTTCCAGCCATTCTCTCGTCTCCCTGTACCACGTCATGACGTGAAAACACGTGGCCCCGCCTGCTTTTGGTGACTGGGATGCCTGGAGGTGCGCGACGTCTACGTGGTGCTTTCGCGTACGATGGACACAGGATGACACAGGATGTTCCTCTCCTTTCTGGTTTTGATGGAACGTGATGGAACTATGCTGAGCTCCAGTGATCTGCAGGACACCTGTGGGTCAAGGAATATATGCACGGTAAGACCTGATGATGTCTTAGTCTAGTAGTGCCAGTCATACAGCCAAGGCCCATCTGATCCTTAACCATGGACCATGTACCTAACCCTCAAGTAGGCCCCAATCTTGGGGTCGGGTTGGGGCCAATAAGATTGTTCAGACCAACCTGAAAGTTAAACGAACGGAGGAAGAATGGAATGACCAACGAAGCTAGCACACTCAACGAAGCTAGCACACTCATGTAACCCGAAAAGAAATACATGCGACTGCTGCGCTGCACACGTTGATACCCAGTCAGGACACACAAACCAACGTAGAACCAAACAGATCCACCGTCAGCGCCTCCACCCGGCAGTGTTTGCGCTTGTAGTTTTGGTCCTGGCAATGGGAATGCAAAAGAAGTGGGAGAAACACTTGGAACAAATGCAACTATCTTACTATATATATAATATGTACAGCGCCCCCCAAACCGAACTCCTGTCATGTTCATCACTTTCAAATTGGCCCAATCGAATCTGCCTGCTACTGCAACAAGGATGTGCAGTTGTTCTTTGGGTGTGCTCATCGCCCTCCCAGAAGCCGTACTGCCACTTCTGCCACGACTTCCTCACCCACCCACTTCATCATCCCCAACAACTTCAAACAGGCTTGTGGCCATGAAGGTAGTAAAACAATGTCAGAGCCTTCAAACAAACTGAGGAATATACAACATCCCCAACAACCTTACAATTTCATGTCACTTCGCATGCCAGAGCACTTCGCATACCACCTTCCCAAAGAGATCATTTCTCCCAGTAGCCGCACGGCTTCTCCGCTTCTCCCGGACCTCTCGCCCGGTGCGACGCCGGAGCTCCAGCATCTGTTGCCTGGCTGCCAATTGAACCGTGTCTCGATGTCGAGGTCCAAAGTCCAAGAATTGAACACCTTCTCCACAAATTTGAAAAAAACATATTGTCTAATAACAACATCAAGTATACTATATAAACTATAAATAAATAAACCATAGTAACCCCTTCTTGTTCTCCACAACAAGGCCCTCCCCCCAACTCCCGAAAAACGTCTGGCTCTCGACAGGGCCTCTCCATGGCCCGCGCACGTGGACTCAAGGGTCCCACTGGACTTCGAGGACTTGTGGGACTGGTTGCGTCACCTCGAACGCAACGGTCCGGTTTTTATAAACGACTCCTCGTTCGCTTCATGTGAGCAGAAGAGAGGAAGCATGTATTTTGTTTGTATCAAAAGAGCGTCCAGGTATTACCTGATTGTATTTTTTTCCCATGACAGTTGTCCCTACTCTTTTTGGATGATCAATGAATCATCATGAATCGACCGTTGTAAGAGACCATCCATGTTAAATCATGCGTGGCAAAAAACACAAAAACAACGTCCATGATGATCTGCGGAAGGGTCAAATTCAGAATGATAGCTCAGTGAGAGGTGTCGGGGTGTTTTGGTGGATTCAACATCAATGGCACTCCTCATGCCACATAATGGAGATCAATGGAGCACACGGGGCCACATATTGAATCCATGTTGTTCACCACCCAAGTTGAAGGCTTTAGATGGCGAGTGCCACGGCCGGTTGGGCAACCGTTCAAGCATCAGAAAGTCGAGCGGTGGAGCGCAAAGGCGCAAAGGATCTTACATGATCTTACTACTGTGCAATATAAGTGTGCGCATGGCCGTATTATGCACCTCTTTTGTCTCACTCACAGCTACGTGCATGGTTCAATATCTCGTACGTAGGCAACGAGTCCCTTTGTACGAATGGTGTTAGTTTTCATGTTGGTTGTGTGCACTACCACTGCAAGACTGCAACTTGCTTTCGGGGAAGCATGTTTTGCCAGTCCCGCATCAACTGCCGTTGGTCAAGAACAGCCTATATGAACTTGATTTGGCTTTGGCTAAATTACCAAGCTTCACAGGCCTTCATTTCGCCAAAACCTGTTCCTTGTGTGTTCAATCATTTCCCCTGACTGTTTTTCCGTGGTCGCGAAACCATGGTTTCTACTGATCCTGAATTGAGTGCATCATCACCAAACAAACGGATTGCCTTTGTGGCTGCGGGACAATCCGAAACACCTATATGAAAGGTTGACATCCTCACCTCTGGCCCTTAGGATGCTCATGTTCGTTCATATCAGGTGGTGAAGCTGCAATATCGGACAGGAATTGGGAGCCATTTGGATCGATGAAGCTTGCAATCTCGTGCAATGCACATGTCTGCATGTCAAGGGCACCTGCACTGGATGGAGAAGTGGCCTGAGCCGGCGGAGTGGCCGACAGGACCACAAAGAATTGTACAGATTCAAACCTCAAAATATAAGGAGCAGCGAATTCTCCTTTTATGTATTGAACACGCTTCTATCCATTACTTAGTTATAAAACGATTTTACTATCATATTCAACAAGATGCAACATTCTTGCAAGTTTCACCACGACTTCACTGTGATCAACAAAGTAAAAATTCCTACTTCCGACTGGACTACCCATGCAACTCGAAGTTAGAAGATCCAAATGAATCAAAAGCAAAACCAACACCTAATAGCACCCAAGCTTCTCAGTGCCCAAAACTTCTGCCAAACACATCAAACCATCAGGCAATTTGCCACGTCACGAGGATCAATATGGATCAATAAACACATCCAACTTGCAAACCCTCTACTTGGGGCTTTTGTGGCCCAGGTGGCGTGCGCGTGCGGCTGCTTGCGCGAAGAATCACCCAGGGCGACAATGCATAAAGTCCCACACCAACCGATGGACAGTTTTGATGCCAAATGACTGGCGAATATCCAGCGAATTGACACCTCTAAAGCTGCCATCCTTCCAATTTCTGCTGATGATCATCTACAAATCTTGAAACCTGGAAAAGTCGAGCAATCAAATTCTCTTCTGAATTCATTCCCACATGTGCCATCACTCGCGCCCACTGCGGCCTGGGCTGAGCCGGGCTGAGCCGTTCCTTCCATCCGTGGCGGCGGCGTGGGAAGCCCCCGCACCGCGCGCGCCGCCGCGCGGGCGCGGGCGGCAGCGGCCGCCTGCCAGACTCGGCGCGGCTTGGTGGAGCTCGGCACGTTTCGGTGAAGTTCCTCGCTTCAATGCAGCCATGAGTCTATTGAAGCGAGGGCAACGCTCCGAAAGAAGGGGCAAAGAGTAAACGACAACACATTCAACTGTTCGATGTTTCATCAGGATTCAGCACCATATAAAGCTGCTGAACATCATCATCGTCTCGTGGGTTTGTGATGGTTAATGAATCATTTGTTGTCTAAACCTGGTGATACGGACAGTAGTCGTTTGGCACCACCGAACGAACGAACTCGCGGCGCCTTACTCCTCAAATTCATGCCGTTCGGTGGCTGTGGGTCTAAACCAGGATCCCTTCGTTCACCTACCGACGTCACTTGCGCATCCATGGTTGAACACCTACCCAAGGTCTTCACCCATTCACAGGTGGTGAACGTATTTCAAACACCCCAAGGTCTTCACCCCGCTTTCACCGGGTGCCGAGCTCGCTCGCACGCTCGCTCCCTTTGGTGCCGGAGAACCCGACCCCCCCGCGCCGGCGAGTCATCGGGTCGAGGTCGCTCGTGTGGTGGGAGGATGCCTCAGCGCTGGGAGGTTGAGCTCCGGTCACTAATGCACTGGATATACCAGCTGCTTCCTGACCCCGAATCACAAACAAGCACCCGCTGGTGCTGCTTAGTATATTAAGAACAAAAATAAACATTTCTCTAGACGTCTCCATTGCATGGACACCCCTTGGAAGCACTAGGTACCAGAACTCTTGTTGAAAACGATCAAAGCATTGCCAGGTGTTGAAGAACCGAGATATGGAAGAGCTGCAAACTCTAGCTGATACTGGTCTTCCAGTTTCCTCTCTAATGGACAAGCCAGCCTAAGTACTAAGATGTACTAAGTATAGAAACAAATTGAACAAACACATGAGGAGCAGTAGATCGGCCTTTTGACACTTCCTTTGCTTTGGTAGTTTGGTAAACCGTATAAACTTTGCAGGACATTGTCAGGTGGACAATGGAACAACTTGCCACGCATGTGTACACAAGAGGACTACATGGTAATTTTTGAGGGCTATACACCATGGTCTGCCCGTTGCTGCGCACCTCACGCTACCCCTCTGCTGGTAGTTGGCTCAAAGCTGGACCACCCAACCACAGTACTTGAAGAACGCCAATGTCTTTCTATACAATATACTGCAGACATCTGTAGACAATAGACTATACATGACTGTACTGTACTATACTGTGCAGCTGGTACATCTGGTACAATAGATCACTCCTTGACTGGAGAATCAGAATCGCCCAGCGTCAAAGCTTCGAAACATTGTCAGCCCAAGAAACATCGCCCTAGAAAACGCAATTCCAACAAAAACGAAACTGTTTCTTTCAACATCAAAACAGGTCGTTTTGGGGCAGCCAAAAGTGGATTTCCAAGTTCCAACTCTGGTGCCTCGAACCCTTCCCAGCCAAACCCACCCACCCACCTGCGTCGAGCTCCCACACCTGATGGGCAGTGATCGACCTCTCCCTCCTCCAAGGACTCTGCCTGGAGCCAAAAGCCGGGCCTCGAGCCCTTTTTCAAGAGTTCGGTGGACCTGGTGTCGTAGTCTCAACTCCTTAGTAAAACAATGGTTGTTCGGGATTCAACCTATTAAATCAATGGTGCTTGATGGTGCTTGGAATGCTACGCTGTTTGATATGGATAATTCATGACAATTCCAGCACCTGGGAGATGATAGTCTCATCTGCAGTCAAGTTGGTACATGGAAGTCCATTGTGAAACAAAGCAAAATAAAATCCATCCAAATCCCATCATCCACCAAAAGTACACAAATACAACTCGATCCCCAAATAAACCAACATCCAACATCCATCGAAGCTTCTGATGTTCCCTAAGTTTTGTCATCGATACACCTAACCACATCCATCCACCTCCCCTCGTCCAAGTCCACCTCCCCGTGCTCGGTCGAGCGCTGAAGAGCGCGGTGGACGAGCTTTGTAGCGTCGAAGGCCTGGCGAAGATGGAAGCGACTGATCAAGCCAAAAATCTTCGTTGTCTTCAGAAAGTTACCTATTCTCGAAAGAAAGATCAGGCTTCCTGGTGGTCCTTTTGCATCTTTTGAATAATGACAGGACAAGGAGTCGGGACCCAACCGGGTCCCGACCCACTTTCACAGAAACAACACCATGGACCACCTGGACCTATAGACTGTCGGAGACTGAGACTTGCCAATGCTTCATATCGTGTCATGAAAAAGGATTGCATGGCCCAAAGACAGCGAGGGACCAAAGACAGGAAGGATTGCATGGACCTAAGCATTCCCAAGACCAAAGATTGCCTCAACACAGATTGCCTCGCGGTGTAACAAAGTCAGTGAGGGACCACAAAGGACGTGCACTGGGTGATCTCATTATGGGTTTCATGTTACTCAGTGTCGATGATCATGAATTAATCTGAATTATACACATCAAGTACGTGTTGTGTTGTTCCTTGAACTTGGAATAATTCCGTGGTTGTTGCACAAACGCTGATTGTACGTACGAGTACAGTTCCCATGTGGTTTATGGCCTGTGGTCTCCGTATCAAGACAGTGACCCCCGTCAAAAGGCACAAGCTTGGCACAAGAACGGACACCCGCTTGTATTGAGTGAGCCGATCATCCAAGTACATGGATGATTCATGATCATTCCCAACATAGATCAATGTATGTTGTGCTACGTTCTTCTGTAATGTTGTATCTGTCTTCTTCTTCGCATTAAGAAAGGTGACAGGCTCACCTCCCGTCACCGACAGGAAGAACATATGACATGCGGGGGACATCTGGGGACTGGGTCCATTGCTGTTGAGATCTCAAACTCATGAACAACAAATAGTCCTCATCCACAAATCCTTGTGAAGGGGTCTTGAGGTCACTTTTTTCTTCTGAGTAACACAGTGTTTCTTTTCTCCAACGCCCAGCCATGGAGAAAAACACATCCATGTTGGTGACCTAGTTAACCCCCAAGGTGTCACATTTAAGCTGCTGATTTTCCTCAATCACTTATCAAAATCTTTCTGTATGACTCTAGATGATTCAGTTGGTGAAATGAGCCTACTATAATATACGTCCAAGAGTCCAAGAGTGTAAAGAAGGTGTTCACCATCAACGTGTCATAATGGGTTGGCTTTGCCCATACACGACAAACAGTGGAAACACCTTTGCGTGCTTCTCCATCGCCACAAGATCTGCCAGGCCTCTGATGTGGGCCCAGGTGCTTCCAAGCCTCCTTCCTGCGAGATGTGGCCAACAAATCCGGACACATTGTATGTATATTACAATATTTTGCATAATTATAGCTACAAAATTATGTCGAAGGTCTAGTTATGTACTGTACAAGGTACTTTGTATGCATTAATTTCCTTGCTACATCACCACTTTCTATGCGCGTTCCTCAGTACTGATAAAGGCAGACGTTGGACCCACCAAGCGTTCCGCCAGCGTTGTGCAGAAACGGTGACTGCTCAGCATTTTGGCTGGAGTTCCCAAATGCAAAAAAACATCACATGCTTGTTACGCTTGTTAGACTTGAAGATGTTTGAAGCTATGCTCAATGGTTGGGTCACCAGGTTCTGCAGGTGATTATATTGATGCTGGAATGTTGTTCTGCCAAATTTGCATCTCGTTGCAATCCACGAAGTCACCATTTTGATCCATCACATGCCAAACATACCTCCAACTGAACCAGTCCCAGTCCTCCAGCCCCTTCAGCGTGTCGGTCCAAAAGGTCCGCTCCGGCAGCGGCGGAGGGTCCGGCGGCGGCGCGACGTCGGCGGCGCCGCGCCGCGGCACCGCGGGGAGAACCGGCGGGACGGGCAGCGCCCAGGGGGCATCGAGATCGCTGTTGGCCGGCTGACCGTGGCGGGTGTCTTGGTGCATTTGACGCCTGGTGAGGCGTTGACAAAGTGGAAGTGGTGGCAAATGGCAAGATGTCACTGGTACATGAGTCTGTCCGAATTCATGGTTTCAATCGCCTACTAATTCATTATATCGTATTATGCCATGATATGCCCATGCATTCAATCATCTGCAACACTTGACACATTATAGGGCACTCACCATGCACTGTTAGACCATACAGTATCTTATAAACCATTCAGATCCTGCATCACTGTTATACCATTCACACCACATCCTTCGTTCGACCTTAGTTCATCCCCGGCCTGGGTGCCACAAACTCGAAGTCTCGCCCCTTTCGCGCCGCGAACAGCACGGCCGCCGTGGCTGCAGATGTGCCACCCTCCGAGGTCTCAGCTGCCGCGCGCCGCGCGGCTCCGAGGAGGTCCGAGTCGTTGCCCACGCCGCTGCGGGAGACGTCGCGCGCGGCCAGGCGCGCCACGCCCAGGATGTCAGAGTCGCTGGCGACGCCGGAGTGGGAGAACTCCTGAGTCATTTGGTCATACAATATGGCTGAATCACCTCACAGAATGCATCAAGTAACACTTTACAACTGTCATTTGCATCGAGCTGAACAAATGCAATGGTTCACATATGAGAGTTGGCGGGATGCGAGAACACTCAAGCGAGGACCTTGTGAGTGAAGTGCCAACTGAAGTGGGCAAGTGAAGCCACGATTGAAAATCACATATGCCGAATTGGACGCTACTAGGGGCTCCTGGTATCACTACTAGGGCCTCCTGCCCTACTAGGAGCGATCGGACGCTACTATAGTCTCCTTGCTTCCCTCACATCACTTCGGTCTCCACGGGCAGCGAGCCCCCGTCTCCCGTCCTCCGCCGCACTCTGCGCCGCGGCCAAGAAGTCCTGCCGTGCACCAAAGAGCTCCGCCACGTTGCCACCAGCCACTGAGCTCTGCACGCCCGAGCGCGAGGCGTTCGCGGCAGCACCTTGTGCCACGGCCATGAGGTCAGAACCACCCAAAGAGGAGGCATCGTCAGCCTCCAGGGATTGGAAGCAGCTTGGGAGAGGTTGGTCCTGGTGTGGAAGAAGAACGGAGTCATGAGTGTCAAGCCTTGGGGCACCACTTCAAAGTATATATACTGTAAAACATATAATAAATAAATGCAAGTCGTTTCTATTCCTAGATATTCATGGTTATTCTAGATTCAAAATACGATGCTTCAAGCCCAGTCAACAAGCCTGTTGAGCCTTCGAAGCTTTCCCAAACACATCCTTGAGGGCCGTAGTGCCAGCGACCGAGGATTGCACTCCGGAGCGAGAGACCTCGAAGCGACAGCGATGCATTTCCAGGCTTGGAGGGCCCAGCCAATGCACGAACGTTCGTTCACTGGTCAAGCAACACAGTCTTTGAAACCAGGACGAAGACTGGTCGACAGGTCTGCGTCAGTCTGTGTCAGTCTGCCACCTTTCTGATGCAGACTACTGAGTCTTGGTCACCCAAGGTCAACGAAAGGATGCCAACAATGCAATCCCGAAAGCCTCACTGGCCACGCTGAATTTATCATGAAAGCCTGTCATGTGCAGGAGATTACTGGATGAGTGTCTTTAGGTCTTTGTGTAACCACCAATAACCAGCATATACAATAGTTATATAATTCAATAAAGCAATAGTAATTATTTATATTTATCTTGTATTGTCATATATATTTATATACACATTGGAGCCCGGCACCCTTGCAGATTCGGTTGTGCCCCCGCCTGGTCTGCAGCACCCTTGGCCACCGCCAAAAGGTCGCTGCCGTCTGACACCACGGAAGGTTCCTGGTTCCGTGGCACAGAAGGTTCCGTGACTGAAGAAGAACAGATTTAGGGATTTCACCTTGGCAAATAGGTTGCTGGAAATGGCATGCACCCCAAGTGCCCCATTGCACCTCTTCTCTTGCTTGGTGCCTTTTCTACTGCGAGATGGGTGTGTGATTTGGACGGATTCCAACAAGCACGACCACTTCAATTCTCCTGGAGCTTTGAACACTCCGGTGTTCAAAGAGTGCCCACTCTGATCACTCTGCAAGGAACACGAAGCAACTAGTCCAGCTACTGTAGTGGAGAACATGTGCCTATGGAGGCCTGGACCAGTTCTTTTTTTCCTGGTGTTCTCACTACAACATCTACAACTTGGATGCGGACCACGTCGTGGTATGTGGTGTTTCGGCTGCGCAGCAAAGCTGGATACGTGCGGTGCCTGCAGGGCTTTACTACGTGCAGTGTGCGATCCTTGCGACCAACAAGCCCAAGTAGCAGCCTTGAACCAAGGAGCTCACTTGTTCCTAGTAGCGATGCACTTGTTACTAATAGCTTCTTGTTACTACCAAGAATGTGCGAAGCCAAGTGATGTCATTGACTCCATCACTCGCACACCCGATTCGGGCTGATTCCGGTGGGCCGCCGCCGGCGAATGACGACTGAAGAGTCGATCTACGTCATATAGGCACAGCCGGTGTCCGCAAAAGAGAGAATCATTCAATTGCTTTCTTCAACCTTCCAAGAATTCAGCTTCTGACCAGTCTTCCAGGAATTGAGCTCTGGAATGCGACATTCGGATGCTTCGTTGAAGACTCACTTCCCCGGCGCGTGTCACAAGCGACATCGGATGAGCTGCGATTCGCTTTTTCCCGAGAGATGGTGACGGATGTGAAGCGATCTCATGGATCCAATTTTGGCAGGCATCCTTTCATCCTGGTTCTTTGATCCCCCAGGTCTGATTCCTTCGCATCCTTTCTGGGATGGATCATACTATTCCGGTCGCTTCTCAGACCCCCCAAAATGCTGCGACATCCCGCCAGCGGTGCCTTCTTCGCACCCAAGGGCTCCAACGTGGGGCGCACCGCAAAAAAATGGAGACCGGGAATCCGTGGTGCTGGTCGGTTTCACCATAGTTTTGATAGAAATGCTTTCCAGAAACACTGGCAATGCATGGCAATGCGGCAAGACTCTTTAGATCTAGATTCAGGATTGGAAATGATTGGAACCCTTTTATCCTTTTTTGTCTCTTCGGGAAACACTGCAAGGGTCATTTTAATATAATTTACCTTACTCCACTCCCAAAGGGTCGAGGGGCCCTCAAGAGGGACTGGGTGCAAAGTAGGGTACCCCGTGCATGATAATGAAAGAAACTGCCAGGACATCTTTGGAACGAGCTGGCTTTCTTGTGTAGATTCCGTGCACATGTCAATTATGTCAAGTTCCTATGTCAGCCCGCGGCGCCTGGTCAGCGCTGGCGCGTGCAGCCGCCAGGAGATCACTGCCATCCGAGATGACAGAAGGCTCCTGTCAAGCTACAGCTGCGACAGTGTGCAAAGCTTGGTCCTTGGTTTTTGGGTCAAAAATCTCCCGAAGTCCAGCAACGTGAATCCGAACCAGATGGTGAACATATGCGCTGACAACTGGCTTCCTCTTCAGAACTGCACTTCTTTGGATGGTGAGGTGGAAACGGCCAACGGGAAGTGTCGGCACTCGAGATATCTCGATATCTTGCCGCCCCAAAAACGCTCAAGGCCTGCCTGTGCCGGTTGGGAGCGAGCTACCGGTTTGGGAGCCACCTGCGGAAGAAGCCGCCATGCGACATGCGTCTAAAACAGCCGTTGTGAAGCACATCCAAGAGTGCAAGGCCATGACACACGCTGAATTGTAGAGTCGTCGTTTCGGAAAAAAGGGTAAATCAAACAAACACGTGGAAGTCGGTTCATGATGCTGGTTCCCTAACAGGACTTTTGGTTGGTATCACGTTGGTGGTTTCAGGGAAGAGGACTTGTTGTCTCTGGAATGTGGTTTCCTTGACAGCATTCAGTATTCACGCCTGCAAACACAGGCCCACGTCCAATCGTTCTTGACTCGTCCTGACAGCTCTAATTATTGTGGGAATGGTGGTTTAGCACTTCTTTGACTTCTTGATATTCCTTCAAACCGGGTGTTTTTGTCTCGCTGAAAGTCGCGTGCTCGGTCGCATTCTCCCTTTCAAGACGTCAAAACAACATAAAGCAACAATTCTTCTGGGGAAACCAGGTTCTTGTTGTTTTGTAGATGTTTTTTGCATGTTGTTGATGATGTGGCTCTGCTCAGGCAAGACCCTTAAACAAATCCGCTGAACATCCACAGGCATCTCAGTTGATCCGATCAAAAGACGTGTCTTGGCGAACCGACAGGGCCACCCTGTCCGCCCTGACTGTGCCTGTTTCGGTCCCTTCTGCCCGAAGAGATCAGCCATGGTACCAGGTACTTCAGAGTGTACACCCGAGCGGGAGGCCTGCGTGACTCGTGTGCGATCCCCTCAGGTCGCAAGTGGTTGGATGTTGTTGGGCGATGAATGGGTCCTGTATTTAATCTGGGGGTACAAGATGGAAGGTACATGCTTACATGGTCCTTTTATGTCCTTCTTGAACCAGCATCCAGCCCTGCACGTTTCAAGAGGGCCTATCTGTTCTGCGTGGCCCCCGGTCGCTTCCCCTCGGTGGGTGATGTCACTTGTGCATGGCCACAGCTTGCGCCGAGCAGAGACGACCGGCCACCCTGGTAGATCATCAGATCGGCCAGGCAGACAGGCCGTGCAACAGAAACCAAACAAATACCAGAAACATCCAGAAACACCTTTTTCCTTGAGCAACTTGCAACCCTCCATTCAAACGAGTGTATAGGGACTATACATAGTGACATCATCAATACGACATCTACGGTGACAGTGATTAGGATTTACCTTATGGTTCCATACCCCCTGACTTCTTCAGGGTCACAAAAAAAAGAACAAACACGTGAGTGGAACAAACAAACCCATTCAAGGTTTCCCTTCTGATTCGGGTCCAAACAAACCTGGTGGCTTGCATGTTGTTGCGACCCAATCAACAACATGACACCAGAAAAGAACACGGAAACCACCGCCGAGCCACCATGCCACCGCTTCACATGCCCAGTCGATCCTGCCCGAAGCCCAAAGGGTTCTCGGATTTGTGCAAGCGCCGATCCCATCCGCCTCCTGTGCGGCTTTGTACGCCGAGGCGAAGAGGTCGCTGAGGCCGGCGTCGGAGGCCTGAACCACACCAGCTGCTCGCTGGTCTGATGAAGAACTTTCGTGAAGTTCGGGTGACTAGGAACGTACCTTTTATCAAGAAACAAGTGCAGTTCATGTACGTGGTGGAACTGGAATGGATCATACTGGAGATCAAGTCGTGCACCACCTGGAGATAAAGTCGTGCACAGCTGGAGCATTCATCCTGGAACACTGCTCATGAACTTAGAATGATCGTCAGGAAAATCGGACGTTGGCGCAAAATGGCACGCTGGCCCTTCAGCAAGAACATGTGCTAAATATTGATTGATAAATCTTATCCTACTCTGACAGGGTGAGAGCAGCCCTGAGAATGGCAACATGGATGCTTTATTGGGCTGTTGCGCATAGGGGATCATAGGGGTATGTTCAGCGCCCGACAAGAACGGCTTTCGGGGCATCTCACTTGTCAGCCAACGCACTTCAGAATATGATTGTCCCTCGCCTGTGTGTCGCCTACATCTAAATCATCCCAAATCCATCGTCTCACAAAACTCCAGCTCTATAGATTTGCATATATATTTAAATCACACATGTTGATGATACCCTTCAAACATACCATGTGAAAAAATGTGTGTGTGCGTGTGTGAAACCCTTGGAATCACAGGGAATCCGTTGCTTTCTAGCAGGGGGGCAACCTCGTGCGCATAGCTGGTTGCCCAACGAAGAGGGCTATGCCACGACTGATATGGAGTCTGATCAACTCCACGTACCTGCTTCCTTTTTGAACTGTTAACCTAGCTGTGACCCCGCTCTCGTGTAAAGTGCTAATGAGTTCTGCAGTGACCCCGCTCTCGTGTAAAGTGCTAATGAGTTCTGCAAACATGAGCGATCGTCGTCAGACTGTCGCGGTTTCCGATGTTCGAGAACTTGGAGTTCAGTGTGCTTTGGAGGCTTCATGGAGGTCACTGATGGATTTAGTCGGACTCTACTTCATTCAGGTTTCATTTTACCTGTACTCTTAGGAAACTGGTCACTGAGGTTGCCGGGTGGCGAGTGGCTTTCATTTCAGTACGCAATTTCTCGAGTGTGTGTGTATATGTGTTCGCGATATGTGTGTATATACGTGGCATGATGACAAGCACCTGGAATTGTCACTCTCCCTCTGGGCCTCGGGTTCTGGAGGTGCTTCTGGTGTAGATAAGGCCTGCGCAACCAAGCCGTTCCAGCTTTCCCTCAAGGCTCAAAGTGCACTATTATGTTGGGAGGATTTACAGTAGACCCTTCGATGAACTATTTTGGCAACGTCGTAGTTGCAGTCTGACAAACCAAGACTTTTGAAGTGGAGCTCACACTGCAGCAAAGGGTCCATCATTCGATGGTGCAGTTTGGATTGAAGGCCGTTTTAACAATTCTCATTGCAATGCCTTACTTGACATGGTACAGGAAAAGGACAATTTCTTCCATTGATCATTGCTGCGCTGTTGACCTCACAACCAACCCCCTATAGATATCCATCATTGATAATTAACTGCTGGCTGTCTCTTTGCTACCAGTCCCTGTTGTATGTCATCTTCCCCATCACGGCACCTGGTTTTTGGAGGTTCCCAGAAATCACCCGATCGATCTTCGTGCAGTGCAATTGCGAGAAATGACCCTAAAGAAAAGAGTAGACATCAAACAGTCTTTTCCTTTGCGATGTTTGGGGGTTCTGACCTCAGTAACCATAGACTTCCTTGAATGTTTGTTGATGCATGTGGCCCTTCTTAAGCTTGGCTTCCAAGGAATTTGCAACTTCTGATGCATTGATAGTTGATATCCATCTGGGCAAAGTACAGATTTCCCAAAAGAAATCAGGATCCCCCACCGTTGTCACGCCAATGAAATCATGTATTTTATCCCAAGGCCCGTCCTCACTATCTATATATCTATCTATATTTCTTTTTTGCCATGGAACCAAAAAAGGCAGCATTGTTGGATTCTGAAAGGTCCAGACTTGGTCCCAAGTCCCTGACCCAACTTGTATTTGGTGTATGGTCGACGCATAATAACAAGAATTCAGAATATCAATCAAGCATCGTCTCATATCGTCTCACTTTGTGAACTCCAACCGGCCGATCCCCGCGACTCAAACCGGCCAATGAAACTTTCGCCGAAAACATCCCGTTTCTTGGAAGCCAAACTTTCGCCGATGCAACCCGTCGTGGCGGAGCAAAGAGCTCCTGCGCAGCACATCGGCGGTTCGGGGTGCCATTCTTTGAAGGGTCATATGATGTGCCCAGTATCCACTCATCAAATCGGCAGTGTGTGTCACTTTCATTCCAAGATTTTGCCTGATGGGCCTGATGGGAACAATGGTGGGCTACTCACAGCGGCCCAAACAAAGAATAGAAAAATGATGGCCCAACAGGCCCACATTGCTCAAGATGAAGAAGCCACCGAAGCCTATGAGGAGGCTCATGAGTTGAACGCTGACGAAACCTGGACTGTGAGCAGGATCCTGACCGCAATGACTATGATGAAGCCTGCTATAAATATGAAGATGAGGAGACAACCTACAATGCCTCGTATGATGAAGAACCTTTTGATGGAGTCCAGTGGCGAGCACATAAAGACTGCCTCATTTAGTTGCAGCTTGTAGGCGAAATCTGAAGGAATCAGTGGGATGATCCTGCAAGTAAACCCTGGCGCATTCAATTTTTCCCTGAAATGACACTTCTTTCATCTTCTTTCCATGTTTTGCGGGCCTAGGACTTCCCATACCCGACCTGTCCACCCTCCACCCCCTCCGCCCATCCTTGATGTTCCCCACGTTGCTGGCACGCGAGGTCGAGGAGACTCCGGATCTCGATGCCTGGCCGATAAACAAAGAGATCTCTCCCCATTTAGAGGTTTGCATGTGGGAAGGGTATAGTCTGGTGAACACCTAGTGACCTAGTGTTTGTCCCTGGTCATGTTTCCAACGATATCATGTTCATTCGCGTGTCCTCCATTCATGAGCCCCAAAAAGAGCTTCAAGCGCCTCAAAAGCACCCCCTGAAAGCTCACCATTTCACCGTTCTCCTTCGCCCAAGGAATCCGCCTCCGTCGGACCCCCCCAACAGCGGCCTCCGCCGCGGTGACCCGCGCAAAGGCCCACAGGTCCTCCGAGGCTTCCGAGGCCTCCTGCACCAACGCCGGTTCAGTCGGAACGCGATGGTCTTCAGTCGGACTCAACGGTGGAAGGTGGACAACTGCACCGATGGAGTTGCAAGCTGAGCTGACGTGAACATGGGGTGAAGTGTAGGTGGATTCAGCTGATCGGTGCCCAAAATCGGCAAGTGTGACGTGCGTTGATTGGAGTGGATGATGAACCCCAGCGTTCTTCACAACATGAACACGCTCGCAGAAAGCCAAGCAAAAACATATGCTATCCATGCTATCCCCTCAATTCACCGTCGACCCTCCTGAACCACCTAACCACAGTGGCCCCAGTGGCCGTGCGTCGGGAAAACGCTTCACGCACCAGGACCTCGATCCATGAATTTGAGTGGTTTTCAATACATTTCAATAACTTGTCTCTTTGATTGGTATGTTGCTTCAATGTTCGATACCTCGTGCCTCTGACAATCAGAAAAGGGGACGCTCCCAAAAGACAAGTCTCAATCGTGTGCTTGTGTATACGACTCTCCGATGTCCATTTGCGCCCATGACGAGACAACCAAGTCACCAAAACACATATATATATATAAGCTGAAGCTTACATACCAGGACCCTCCAAGGGGTGCCCAATGGAAGCCTATAGGTAGTGTGGGTAGTCCATTGGACACCCCTTGGAGGGTCCAGGTATAAAAACCGTGTTAGGTTGTTTCGGCACTCCCTTGCAGGCGCTTGCAGGCACTTCACCTGGTTCTTTGAGGACGGTTTCACCTGCTGCACCCCCTCGGTGTCAGCTCGCCTCCGGCTGCGGTGGTGCCACAATGGCCCGGGGTCTCGAGGTGAAAAGACCAGAAAGGCCCTGCTTCGGTGCGCGGAAGGCGTGAGACCCTCCAACCATTGGGTTTGAGTTGGGATGTTTTTTTGAAGTCGAGCTGGGGTCTCCGGGGTCTCCCTAGTTGATGACACATATTCTGAGTGTAGGTCAAAAATGGTCAAGACATTATGTCAAAGCCAAGTGACCAAGGTCACCCGAGCAAGTCATTCTACAACGGGCTGAATGATTTACAGTAGTTTTCAGCTCGATTCAGACTGATTCATGAGAGTATTTCATAGTTTAGAATCGTTCTGGGATCGTTCACATCTTGGCTAGGGAGTTCGTGTGTTGGATGATATGTTCCGTTTTTTTCAGAGGAATCAAACAACACCAGTAACCAATATGTATTGATACGATTTGATATGTATAATAGTTGGAGGATGTTGGAGGTATGTGGACATATTATATGACATATGATGTGGATCTGCCAGTGCCCTCAGTCCCCCTTGGCCGTCCCGTGCCTGATGAGTCCGCAGTCCGTTTTGAACAACTTCCATGCAAACCACAGCTCGGTACACAAACCACCTTCAAGCAGTCTGTGTCTCATTCGTCCTCTCTCCACGTGTTTCTCCAAGCGGGTTTCACACTGGAACGGTCCGCATGGACTTGCCTAGGCTAGCCTAGCGGCCAAGCGGCCCAAGCGTGTTCCTTTGGGCCCGAACATGCTCGAGGTCCCCACACTAAACCGAAGGAACATGTTATTCACTTACTAGAGTGAGAGATGATCTAGATATGTACCATGAACATGACTCTGCAAACTCTGAACATGTCTCGGTTTAGGACTCTGAACATGTGGCCCACCTCTGAACATGTCTCGGTTTCGATTCTTGACGGCCATTCTGGGGACTCCATACTACATGGCTCTGAGCTGCGCCTTGGGTCCAGCACTGGCCGCTGAGACGGAAGAAACCTGCCCACCCGTGAGAACGAAACCCGGATTGGGACGATGGAAGCATCGACGGAGATCAATCCGGATTCCGGAGATCGTTCTCCCTTCAACAGGATCTTGGTGAAATCAGGATTTGTTCACTGTTTTATCACCCCAAGAAAGGCCTGGCCCCGGTCATGCGACGGGCCAGTTGAACTCTCCAATGCTGAAAAAGCGATGCCTCTGAGGTGGATGGATCATGTTGGATCGGCAACAGGAATTGAATCGTCTACCATTCTGCCTGGGTGTCCTCGTTGGACTCCCCTACTCTGTAGAGGTCATTGGACACCCAATGGATCGTCCAGGTAGGATTTGAGTGGATTCGAAAATGGTCGATGATTGGCCATTCGACTGTCCAGGGTGGGGGCGGGCAAAACAGGCTGCGCCCGTGAAGAGAAACCAAGCAAGACTTGTCCAATAATGTTCTACCCATGACTCAATGTCTCCCGGTTCCTCGTTCTCGCCTGGGAGGTCTCTTCAGCGGCTTTGTTGGCAATGGCAAAGAGGTCGCTGGTCTCCGACTGCCCGGTGAATCCACGAACTGAATTCCGGACACAACGGGCATTCATTTTGCATATATGCCAGTGGTTTTCTGATGTTTGCTTGTACATGTTTGCGCTACATTCTGCTTGTCTTTGTGGTTCGTGTAGCTTCTGCTTCCTGATGAATTCTCGTCGCTTCCACTTGAAGGACTTGGCCCAAACACACCGTTCACCACTCGCTCCCCACCTCGTCACCTGCCTAGGCGACGAGACATTGGGATGGGTCAAAAGAACTAGCGCTGATATACTAAAAAGTTTCTTGTTACTCGTAGCGATGCCCTTGCTCCTAGTAACTTCTTGTTACTAGTATATAGTATGGCCAGGAGCTACTAGTAGCTTCTTGCAAACACTTGAGATTTTGAGTTTCAGGACCCCTCCAAAGGATTCGGGTCCTCAGTCCGGCCCCTACTGAACGGAAAGTCCAGGGTCGCTCTGGGGGTGAACATGAACTGATCCTGACTATCTTTGAGACTTTCCTGGCCAGCCAAAAGAAGCGACCCTCGTGCGGAACAGGGAGTTGGCACTGCTTTGGCTTCTCTTGTGCGCGACCTTTGCCCCCAAACAACTTCGTAACACAAGAATTCCCTCATGTCAAGACACACCCGAATAGTATTCATCCAAATTCCCAACTACCTTAGCCGTTTATCAACAAACGCTCTCTATCTTGAGATCAACAGACCATGGTCCGTTCACCATCCAAGCCAATGACCTTATTCGCAGCAAAGAGCTCGGTGATCTTTGCTGGGCTCCTCAGCAAAACACGTCATGTGGACAAAAACACTATATTGATGTCCTTGTTCTCCCCACCAAAATACTCACCTCAAACCATCCATGGAATACTTACGTACTTGCACTAGGGTCATAAATTGCAGTAAATGCCAGCAAATGATACAGCAATATTAGTAATAGTTCAGTAAATTGATGTACAGTAACTTAATTGTTATACATAGTACGCGTAATTGATAGTCATTGTATTTATTCCATGCATGGATGACCTGGGAATCTCTGACTTCAAAATGACACCGCCGATCTCTCGACTCAATTGATTGAGGCGGCCGGCCGGCGGCCCGGTGCGTGACGGGTCCTTTTGGTGACATAACTGTTGGTAGTTATAGACATGCTGCACGTTTTGTAGAAATTAGATGAAATTAGAAGCCGCGTAGGGTGGTGATGTGTTGTCCTGTCTTGTTCTTGTTCCATTAAGACTTTTTGCTGCAGCAGGGTGCGACTGTACAATTTCTTCAGCGGAGTCTCCGTATGGTTACCTTTTGAACATGCTTGGTGAATGCATGTTGAAAGTCTGTTGCGTCAGTGAGCGTCTCTGGCCACCGCATCCACATGCATCCACCCTCCTCCGGTAGGATCGCAGTCGTCTGACAGCACCAAGTCACTCGGAGATGCTACTGCCCGCACCGGAGCGCGAGGCCTGCACCGGCCCCAGGTGGTCTGGATCCGCTGAATTTTGGAGAAGGGATTTGAAGTACTTA
>CAXAMN010007779.1:683135-711192 GCA_963970005.1 Durusdinium trenchii
CAAAGCTGCCGGATGATGTTTTGATGGATGTCTTCCGAAATAAGGGGATATCCAGCCATACATGTAGTATCATGTAGAAAATGAGAGCCATTGCAGCTCCAGAGTCAAGTGAATGGAACTTGCCCAACTCAGTGACTCAGTACTCGCGTTTCCTACATCCAACGCTTGAACACACCACCTCAACCTTGCAATTCACAAAATTAGCTCTCCTTTGGCCTTGCCTCTTTTCCTCCAAGATCCCATGCAGGTCCACTATCGCTTATTCCGTGGCACGGCCAGCTTCCTGCTGCGCTTCACTCTGCCTGCTGCGCTGCTCCCTGGGCCACCGCCATCAAGTCCACCTCTGAAGGCTCTGAGGGTGGTGCCTCGCGGTGAGGACGCTGCAGCTGGTGAGGCTGGTGAGGACATCTGGTGCAGCTGTGCTGGGCCCGTAGCTGAGGACGGGTGTCCATGACCAGGGCTTTTGGACTGCCAGGTCATTCGGTTGTTTGTCTGCAAGCCGAAAACACATGTGTTCACTCAGAGAGAACTGGATGTCTGCAAGCAAAAAACATGGTACACTAAGGCTAACTGATGCAACTGGTTGGTCTCTGTAAAGTGGTCTTCATAAGGTCTAGGAGTCCAACAAACGGTCCGAAGGGACCTTCCCAGCAACATGTCATCAATAGCTCCCTTTGGAATTCCCGGAATCCAACGCAGCTGTCTCTGAAACGACTCTTCGGACCCTCTCTGTCTCTGAAACAGAATCCTGTCTCGCCTTCACCGGTGCCAGGAGGTCCCGGATACCACCTGGACGCACCAGAACGAAGACGTCTGGGATTCCCGTCTGGCCCGACAGAAACATGTTTGGCCAATGGTCGTCCTCCCAAGTCCGTTTCTGGGGCAGTGAATCGTTTTGGGCTTCTTCCCAGCCGAACTGAAGGTAAACCGATTTCGCCGAGGTCCTGGTGTCATCCACTTCCAATATACGATCAGGTCTTGATGCCAATGACCATGCCCAAGCCAGTGACTGCTCAAGTTAATGAATAGTCTGGTGACTGGTGACCGCTATTTGAGATTGCAACCTCTCCAAGAAATATACATCAATTAATTTCACACAAACCAACACATGCTAAATGCATAATTTGGGTCACTCTGTGCGATTCAACATCTACACCAAATGCGTACAGAACCAACGCAAATGCCACATGGACAGAATATCCAAAACATACTGGAAAACATATATAACCTTTTTAACAAGAGCCTCTCTAGTCACTGGTCTATAGTCATGTCTAGTTTGGCTCATTTCCGGCCGGTGACTGATATGGTGGGTCTGAGTCACACTGCCATTACTTCATGTTCGTTCTGTGAACAAAAATCACCTCAACCTGCCAATGATCGCTCTTTTGGCACTTCCCAAGCCGTTAAGTTTGGGCTGCTCTACGACTAGTTTCGACCTGAAATAGGTCTCATTCAGGCTTGTGCCCAAAATCATTGCAGACAAAACTCTGCAGTAGCCATGCTTCGATTCATTGTTAAAAAAAAAATAAAACATGAAGTGAATTCTGTGATGTGCAGAATACCCGTCCGAAACATATGAAGGAACACGTCATTTGACATGGCAAGATCATTGATGGGACAACTTGAAGCTCATGAAAAATGTTTGGCACGCCTGATGGGAAGCTTCACAACCCGATAAAAGTCCGTGGAGCCAGCTGGAGGGACTTGAATTCGTACATGATTTCACGACAGTGTCTGACTGATTCGCACCAAAGAAACAGTCAAGCGCCACTATAGCCGCTACTTTCTCTGGGATGATCATACAGTCAAACGCACTTGATTTTTGTCCAGTGACCCTAAACAGATCAATTATGATCAAAATCAAATGGCAAAGAACTGCCCCAAAGGGCTCTTGGAAGATATTGGAAGTTGTTTCTATCGATTCTGGAAGGTCAAGAATCACCCACTCTCCACCCACAGCAACCACCCCACTCTCCGCACATGCCTTCGCTCAGGCCCATGGACATGGCAGACTGAATGCCGGAACGAGACACCTGCCGTGTGACGCGTCGAACGGCATGGAGTGTCGCATGGTGTTGCTGTTTGCAATTGGAAGCATGGTGCTAGTCCTTCTGGATTTCCAGCCACACCAAATCACCACCCTCTAGATGAATCTGACTTGGGATTTTACCATATATCCTTTCAAAGTCCAAACAACCATCCCTGACTGGAAAATGTGTCTTATTTGGAACAATCAGCTCAACATCGCGGCTCCTCTTCCAATAACACACCACTTACAATCACCAAATCCCGCGCGCGCGATTCGGTTCCACCCGACTTTTGCTTATCCAGCCGAGCCGTACGACCCCTGGCGGGGTCTCACGAAAACGCTCCTTCCAGGCGGTGGGGGGCCGCCAGGGCCTGAGCGGAACCAGTGAGGTTTGGTGGCGTTGACATCTGGCAGGTCAGGGTAGAGTTCTGCTTGTTTTCAGTGCAAAAGGCGCGGGGTTCCGAACAAAAATGACCATGCATTTTGCAGGAGTTGGACGGAAGCGGAACACTCCCAAGCCAAAATTAACTAATGAGTTTCTTGGAGTTCCAAGTGCCAGCGATTCGATGTCTTCACCTCCTGAGGCTGAGGAATGTTTTTGTATTTTCGGACACAGTCAGAGCGTGCTTCTTCGCAAGTCACCACGGCAGGAGACCCTTCACTTCCACGTCTTCGGATGCGGCCAAGTTGGGTGCATCCTACTCGCGTGAGTGATCTTCCAAGAGGTCCACCAACTCATCTAGCATCGTTGTAATCCAATCATCTAACGCTCATCTCCAAAAGACCCTGCAACTAGACGTCTATCATCGACCAGCTAGATATACCGTAACATACCCCAACACCCAAAGCAAAGCTTCTAGACACGAATTCAACACGGGTGGCCGTCCTTTGGATCTTCATCGAGCCGCCCATCGTCCACCGTCCACGCCTGCGTCTGCCCCTCTCGCCGGCGGCGCAGCCACCATCGGAGCCGCCGTGGGCGCCGCGGGCGTGCGGGGAGGTGGAGGCCGCACAGGCCGTGTCCACCAAACCTCCTGGGGCACCAGTGAGTTCCAGGTGAATTCAGTCCTGGGTCTGAGTTCGATAGCTCCCAGAAGTAGTGACTATGAATATGAACTGATATTTGGTGTATCTTTGGAGGAAAAGACATTGCTTTGGAACTCCAAAAACCGGCCTTGGCCTTGGTTGATGTGAATTTGGCAAGGTTGATGGCTCCCTCGGAGGGGCACCAGCGGTCTTTTGGGGCACCAGCTGGTGCACCGCCGGTGGTCACTCACTTGGGATTGCTTGTTCTTCCCGCCCACAAAGACTCTATGAAAAGAGTCAGCTGACTTGGCATTTGCTGTGAAACAGGACCAAGTGCTAATTACCATGGGGTCCCATGACTGGCCGGTCAATTGATATCTTTTCAACGATCAGGGAAGCAAAAAACATTTTTTTACATGTACTTGCCTGGATGCAGTCTACAACGCATGGCTTAATCTCAAAACCGGTTCATCTCGGATGGGCTTAAGGGACCTTGAACAGATGAGCGAGTATCAATGGTGATTGTTCATAATTCATAATGAGTCCTTACAGATTGCATCCCTTCAAGGGGATTCCCAGGTCTTCTGAAAAGAGTGCAATTGTCAATGGTCTTTGATTTGCAGATCCAGGTAATGTTTTCTCATCCCTGGTCATCCCTCGTTCTATCAACCTTTCAGTCCCAAGCCCCAAGCTCGTCCTGGCTGCCTTTAGGTGCAAAAGCTGCAGGCGCACTGCTTGGGGCGGCCTTCCCTGCGGACAGATGTCTGGAGTGATGGGGAGTGGGCTGGAAAAATTGTGGAGCACCACCGGCTCTGAAGGTTTGGCAGATGATATTCCAACACCAGGTGTTGCTATTCGGAAGAATGGGGCAGGAATCGAGGTTTCCTGCCCTGAGAACTAGCACTGCCAGTGTAATGGTTTGAAAAGCAGAAGCTCCAGGGCCACGTTGTCCGTTTTCCAGGGACCCAGCCATGGTGTGAGCATGAGTCGGAGGGTACAAACAGTAGCAGCAGCGAGTACAACCCTCATCCTCTCAACCTGATCCTCCGAGCTAAAAACGGAAGAAATGAGCAGAGGCTGAGCATTGAGCCAGGCTGTGCAAGGTTGGAATTTGTTGGGATGAAACTCAAATCCACATTTCCCGGTTTGCTATGGTGGCACTCATGCCAAACCCATTAGTTCACACCTGGGCAGCTTGTGAAAGAGACTTGTGCAAGACGAAACCTGCCTTATCTTGCATTCTTATCTAATTGCAATGGGCCTCCTCTGGTATTTGGCAACCGCCATGATCCCTCATGGTTACCGGTAGAGTGAGACTCCCCTGATTCACTGGCAGTCGACTGCTCCGCTTCCCGGCCTCCCTTTCCAGAGGCTTTCCCATCGCCCTCCTGCAACACATGCAGGGCAGGCCACACCACAGAGAGACACAAGAAGTTGAAAACAATCGAGGAGATCATTGACTTACGCCTTTTTTTTTCCAGCCAAATAGGTACTCGAGATTTTGAGACACATCCCTCTTTTTGCATGTTAAACATGCTGACAGGCGGAACGCCATGCATTGCGCTCTCATGAAGTGGGACCAGCTTCCCTTCATGACTTTGGGTGCTCAGGATTCCTTCATGACCAGTTCCTTCAGATCCTCACCCTGTGATTCCTGGAAACCATTGGAGACGTTCCTTGAGACAGGCACCAGCGGTCTTCTTTTCTTGCCACTTGCACGTTGCACCAGACTTCAAAGCCAACGAAAAAAAAATGGCGTTGGACATCGTTACATCGCTGGACACATGAAGAGACCTACCCGAAGAAGGTGGCGCCAGGTCTTTACTAACAGGTGTGATTGACCCCATGCAGCTGGACACAACCTGAAGGTGAATCTTCACGGTCGGTTTCACGGTCCAGCACCTGCAGGCGCACGCGGCAGGACACCACCGCAGCGCCCAGAAGTTCCTGGACCAAACCTCGCCAACCTCAGCTGTCGAGGGTTCGATCTTTTCGAGGGTTCGAGCTCTGAAGACTGCAGAAATGCTGGTCAATGCAGACGGATTTCCGTGCAGTGTATGATGGGTCCATCTTCTCTTTGGAAGAAGGAGGCCGGGGGATCGTCAATTCTGGTTGCGCAAGTGAGGAGACTCTGCGGTGTGAGTCGTTAGCATCGATGCGAGGGGTTCACGGGCTGGCTGGCTTCGGGTCTGTGAACATGTTTGGTGTGCAACAAACTACATCCGAAATGCTGACACTTGAGCAGGTTGCTTGGGGCACTAGTCCCGTCCCCCCCCAAAAAAAATACCAAAGATATATACACCCATCTTTCGTTCCCCCAGAACCACCCGAAAAAAAGAAAAGCATCCTTGAACCGTACCCTCCAAGTCAAGTGCCTCGTTTGACTGGGACCACTTTTCAGGACCTCGTAAAACTGGTCCTTTTGAGGTGGAGAGATAGCTGATAATGATGTCTTTTTCGGGGGAAGGGAGCCATTGATTGACAGAATCCAACGAGACTGAAGGCTTCAGATTGCTGCCCTCGGCAGCCCACACAGCAAGTCTATGTCCATGAATCATACTTAGCCATGTCTCAACATAAGGAAACAACCAGCACCCCACCCAGTTTTGACTTATATTTGTATATCCCAAAGAATCATGGCTGGATATTCATGGAGTGTTCATGTCAAAACAGGGGTACTCGTCCTGCTCTTCCATATGTTGAGCTTCCCCGAGACTGAACAGCAGGGAACATCAAGAAACCATCACCTTCCAATCAAAACCAACACGAAAACCGGTTTTGCTTCCTGTTTGCTGCTTCAAGCTCTTTGCTTTCGTCCTGTCACAGGCCGGCACCCCAAAAAGCGGTGTCAACCCAGCGGACCTTCAGGAGGCGGCAAGGCTTCGCAGGTCCATCGCTGGGGCAAGCCGACAGAAGCGCCCTGGTCGTTCAACGTGTTCAACAGGCCTCGCTACGAGGCAACACGTTCAACGTGTTGCTTCAACTCCACTTCCGGAGACTTGGTGAACTGGGTGGAAGTCGAAGCAAGGTTTTGACCAACAAGAACAAACACCTTCGTGTGTGGAAGTTCTTGAGCTCGGCGACATGAGTGAGAGCTCAGACGATGCTATTTAGTCACCAACGATCATATTTATTGGATGTCTAATATAATGATATCGATATTATGCTGGATCTGATCTCATATGGTGTATGAGATAGAATACGACGTGTCAGCACAGCGAGCACAGCAGGGTTTCCCAAACAATCCCTTGTGTGGAGCCTGCTGTGCAGGCTCTGAGTGGCGGATAGAAAGAAACAAACTTCGCACATCACTCACATCACTCTTCCTTTTTTGAGTGCATAATCAAACTGTCAGGTAGGACCACAACCTGAAGCAATTGTACCAACTGTTCATCTACCCCAACTGAAGAGATGTCCAGAAAGCCTACCCTTCATCTGGGCCACATGCAAAGACCTCAACCATCTTCTCTTCCTCCAACAAGGCCAAAGGATCACCATGCTGCGGCTGCTGTGGACGGAAAAACGAGATCAAACCACGGGGTGAGTGCCACAAGGGTTTGGTCCGGTTGCTCCGCCCGTCACGTGGGCTCACAAACTTCCCCATCTAGCTACGCACTGTGGAGGCCATCGCTAGTTGGAGGCCATCGCTAGTAGTAACAAGAAGCTACTAGTAGCTTCTTGTTACTAGTCTTGGGCTCCAACCTACTTGCGATGGCCTCCACCTAATAGCTTCTAGCTACTAATTAAAGTACTGAAGGGGTACAATCTGTTGGTGCACTCCCATCCACCGAAGAGATTCCACCAAACCTCCGATTGAGTCACAGGTGGGTGGCTCAAGCAGGTGAAGTCTAGGTGACTTTAGCACGGGCCTCCAAACAAGAAAGGACGGGGCTGGCTACTTGAGCAAAATACAAGGGAAACCCCCAGGGGAAGCCAGAATCAAAGCCAGGGACCGTCTGAATGTGAGCCATAGGACACGGCCATAGACATATGATTCTTGCAGCTTCCTGACATTGAAATCAACGGGATTCTACAGCTATAGTTTTTGGAATCCCGGAGGTCATAGGTCATAGTTGATACACCTCTACAGCTCTAGCCATCTGAGGTCGAAAAAAAAAAAAAAAACTAGAAACTCGGAGTCTCAGTTGTGGCTACGATGTGAGTTCAATCGCATCGACATGCCCAAACACACTCTTCAACGGTCCATGAGTCAGGGAGTGCCGTTCTCTCAGCTTTGTATAGGGTTGGTCCAGAACCAGGAAAGACATCATAGACTGTTTTGGAAGGAAAAACACACCTATCACAAAGGTGCCTTTCCTGAGTGGACAAACGGCGCCAAAACAGTCTGTTGAGAACTGCTTCATTCAACCTGTGTCTTTCCATGTCCTGAGCCCATCCTCCTCACCTCCAAATCTTACCTTTAAAATGTTGTTTCACCAGAAAGAATCCTAAGCTTCCAACCACCATTGATTTAACTTAACCGTGCTTTACCAAAAAGTCTTATTCGGGACTTTAGACTACAAAACTAAATCAACCGAACTGTTTAAAGGCCTCCAAGCAATCTGGATATCGATCAAAGCCGCTTTTTGAGGAAGAAATCCAAATGGAACATATTAAGCCTTCTGACAGCTGGAGCCGATCGACTTTGTTACTATGACCCCAAACCTGAGGAAATGAAAGTCAGTGGAAGTTTACGTTGTCCCCGCCGCGCTTTTTTCGGCAGGCGCTTGCCCCTTCGAGAGAAGATGCGTTTGATGTTGCGGGCCGATGCAACCTGCGGTAAATCTCGACGTAACACTCTCACTGGTGCTGTTTGGAAACCTCGTTTGGTCATCCGGAATCAGACTATGTCCTATATCAAACTTAGAGTCCAAAGCCCCATAAACGAGCCCTTTAACTTCCACTGGCTTTCAATTCCCGATCTCAAGTATCAGCCTCTTTTCTAAAACGGTACACCAGCAGACTTATGATGCAAGTGATGCCGACACAGGTTCACATTGCATCTGTTGCATCACGAGCTCACCGGAAACGATCAAAACCACAACAACTTGAGAAGAGGGATACACGAAAGGTAGGACAGCGGGAGGAGAATAGAAACATGTAAAATATGCAGTGTGGTGTTGGTGGAGTCGAGTCAAACGTCAACTTAAGAGTGGGGGAAAAGACCAAAGTTTGAGATAATACATACATATATATGTATATATACATATATATATATAGATATATATATATATATACTCAGAGCTTCCAACTACGTTGGTAACCCTAGGATCTGAGAAGATCCGAAGTTTACTCTAGGAGTTCATGACTACGTTCAAAAACCAGCAACTACGTAGTGCGATCATCTCAATCACCTCAAGTAAACTTAGTAGCGAAATAGGTACGCTACTTACCCTGGTTAAACTTAGTACGCATTTGCGCCGGAGTTTACTTTAGTAGTTGAAGATGAGGGATATATATATAGTTATATGATAATCCTCAACGACAAGAAGCACTAAAAACAACATGTCATGTCTCTTCATGGACTCAAACACTGCCCCAAGCTTAGAGCGCTCAACACCAAATATCCAACGAGGTGATCCACTTCGGGATGAAGCGGTCAGGGGGTTTGAATTGAACTATAAATTATTAGATCCGGAGGAGCCCACACTTGCTTCGCAAGACAAGCTCAAGGTATCGCTGATGTTTTCCTGAAGGGCTACCTTTCGTGATTAACGCCAGCAGGCTCTGTTAAATGTCACCTCGATGCCACCCCTAATTTATCACTTCGTTCGCTTAAAAGCTTCAGCCTAGCCTATCGACTGACTTTCCTAAACAGCGATTCACAAAAAAAACCAAAGCTCCTTCAGAAGGAGGCAATCTATCCATTTAGGAGGCTACAATGGTTCCAACATGTTCCAACACTGGTTCACATCTTCTGGCCCCGGGGGCTGCTGTTCACTTGCACCCCTCTGGCTCCCACTCGGCCTCAATGGTGAAAACGTCCAGAGTCCCTCTGATCCAGGTGCGCAGGAAGGTGGCCTGGGTCCGAGTTCGGTGAAGCGGTCACCGAGTTCGGTGAACTTGGCTGGTGAAAAGACGTGAAACGAACGAAACATCAAAGGCCAATGGCATGGCCAACGAACGAAACATCCTGTTCAAAGCCTGGGTTTTCCTTTGATCCTTTTGTAACTATGTCACTCTGCAGTGCAAATGCCATATTACTTCCCAACAGATCGTGGCTTCCTGGTACTTCTTAAGGTCAGCAAATGTCAGGCGCAAAAGCCGTGGTCTCACATGTCAGACTCCTGCTGCCATGTTGCTGCCCGCTCGGTGCCTACACCTGCCAAATGCGAAGTGTGGCGAACGAGCTGAAAATCAATTAACGACCCTGCAACTCACAGTCACTTGAAATGGGAGCCTGACCCACCCTGCGAGAGGACCAACATGTTTCTACTAAGGGTCATTTTCACTTTGCGGCTTTAGCAATTGCTGTAATCTGCCTGGCCGAATTGAAAAAGCAATCTTAAACATGTCAGCACCTGTGCTGCTAGTATCAGAGCGTCAGTACAACTAACTTGTGCCGGTCCGCGTACGATATAGATGTCACCAATCTGGTCGACCTGACTTTGACCAAAATACATCTCTTCAATCAAGCTGAGCGAACTGTCTCAAACAAAAGAACCTTGTAGGTCTATGCACATTTATATATCTCCATCATTCAGAAAGCTTGCTGTGTTCAGTTCCAGACTAAAGCCCGTGGGGAAACTGACCAACATGCCTTTTCATCGTGCTTAGATGTTCTTAGTTCGCACCGTTCCCAAGGGTCTCAGGATTGCGTTTGCGTTCCCGCATTCACCCACTGGCCGCTGGAAACCGGGCTTGGCCTTCATCGGGGCCATTGAGGGCATTCAAGCGGCCCTGCTCTAAGGCAGCGAAGGTCTTCCGGAAGGTCTTTTGAGTGTCGATGAACGGCCTTTTCAGGGCAGTGACCACTTCATCACAGCGATCCAGATGTTGGATCATCGACCCCCGGCGAGCTTGGCCCAAAGATCGGTGACCCAAAATGGCCCTGGCGCTTGAACTCCCCGCTTGATCAAGGCGCTTGCCGATGGTTTCGTTCGTCAGGAACACACCCCACCATCATGGCCGGTCGTCTTAGAAGCCGACTTACTAGTGTATATTATATAGTACTATAGTATATTATATGTTATATACATATGAATGGGCGTGCATCAATTGCGTATGATGTTTCAGTGGCAAATACCTTCCACTAATTCTGAAGCACCTCTTGTAGCAGGTCAACTGAGCAAGGTGGTCCTCTTGTGTCCTCTTAGCCTAATCGCATCTAACAGCACGGTGAAGCAACCAAGGTCTTAACCTGGTGCAACTGCAACCAATGTTGTGCCCGACTTGGGCGATCATCTCCATCAGCAAATCCCCGAACCCATCTAGCTGAGGACTTCGTCAGCTTCGCCGCAACCCGCTGATTCCCTGGTACGTTGATGGCCTTCTGCAAGAAAAGCCTCAAACATCTTGAACCCATGGCTCCATTAACATCCCAAGCTGGAGTCTTTTGATACCAAATCATCACCTCAGTCTGGGCGGTTGGAATCTCAGATCTCGTGGTGTTTCTCGTGGTATCTCGCCGCAAAAACGCCGAGACGCGTCGCATCCGCGTGGCCAAACGCCTGACCAGGTCCCAGAGGTGTGGGATGAAGCGCTTCTCTTCGTAGGAGAAGTCGTGGCTCTCCCAAATCCATCTGCCCGGTGGGTTGACACAGGAGTCTAACACATGCACCTTCTGCTCAGGGCAGGAGTCTAGCTTACAGAATCAAAGTGTTCAAGGATTTCTTTATGTCAGAAACTCAAACCATGAATTACTGTAAATCAAAGGTGAATGGTGAAATCACATCCCCTTTTCATGGGACCATCTCACCCAGAATGACTTCTTCACACATGACTCCCTCCCATTCCAACCGTGCTCCACCGCAGAAAGGGGCGGAAGACGCTGAGTGGCGGCACCTTTCCACTTTGCCCGGGTCTTGTGCGTCTAAGAGCTCCTGCGGCACAAGCTCGCGCACCATAGCCTGAGCCAACCGAGCAGTACGGCGTTGAGTAGAAACAGGCGCAAAAAAAGGAGATCATTCCATTCGAGCTGTTGGAAATTGGAAGCTACCAAATATCAGTGAAACTAGGTGGTGGATTGGATTGCCCCGGGTTTGGTAAACGATGGTATTGCAGTTATGCACAGTCAAAATCAAGTGTTTCAGGCTGGTGCAAAAGTAGCAGTTGGCGTTCTTTGGGTCCTATTGCTTTACATGGTTTGGTGAAATTTAACAGGTTGTATATTCAAAGTAACTCTGGAATCACTTCCAAACAGGCTCGACTTCTTGTTTTTGGTGCTGTCATAGATTCATGAGTCTATCCCTTTGCCGGGGGTCTTCGTGTAACAAATGGTTATCGCTAAGTTATTGCTAAGATTATCATTTAGAACGGTTCAATCACCTTGGACGATAATGGTATGGCAACACATGCTGAATTTGTCCAAATTGTCCTCATCAGTATTGCCCCTTGTGTGAAAGTGCACTAACAGTATCTGGTTAGTTTACGCCAAGATTAATGGACAGATTATATATGTGGTTACAGGTTATCCATCTTTGGTGTACCCTATCTCTTTGCATGATCTGATGCACTTGCTCAGCACAACTGTGCCCTCCCTCCTAAGTCTACGCTTACATCTTTGGACTTTGACTCATATCATATACCATACTATCCAATCATCCAATCCATTTCTGCAAACGAGGAAGGGGGATTTGGGGTGCAGGAGTTGATTCATCAACTGATAGAAGTGTTTACAGTTTATAGCCACCAAAAAGGAGGAATGAGTGAATGTACCGTAGTCTAGTTGGAAATACATTGACTTTATACGTATACGTTATAGTTACTGTTAGTATTCTGCTTACGACCCCAACCCATCGGACCGCCGTCAAGGGACCCTCCATCTCAACACGCATGGAATCATGGAAGTGGAAGAACCGGAGAAACCCCATGGCTTGAGGAGGGTCGATCTTCCTTGAGGACCAGCCATACCAAACCACGAGAAGTGGACCGTGCTTGCGGAGTATGCAAACCGAAACGGCCTGCCAAACATGGTTCGATGGGGATTGCTATGTTATGCTATGTTCACAGAACCACTCTTTGGCCCCTGAGTTTGCACCCTCGCTGGTTTGGAGATGAAACGGGCGAAAACCAATGGTTATAACATGTAACCAAGTAGGAGCGAACTAGGCACCATCTAAATGTGCTGAATCCATTGAGGATCCCAAAGCTCACACCTGGCGCACCAACATCCCAAGCAGTTTTTGCCTCGACGACCAGCTGAAAGTGGGCATGTTCAAGCCACTTCTTCTCGTAATAGGCCTCCACTGGCACATGAATTGGGCACATCGCGTTAGCTGGGATGAACTTGTACTTCAAGGGGGATTGCTTGTTCGTCTCCTTCGTCTCCAGTCTCTTGGGTCTCTCATTGTGTTATTATGCTTTTCAGGAGCCAATGGCTGCCAAGCCCCATGTACGACATGCGGTCTACTGCCCTTGATTCCTGCATTGATGGAACCAACCACCCTTGCTAGATTTTTTGTTGTGCTCATGCTGGAGGCCCTGGAGGCCCAAAGGTGGTTCATCTACGAGTCCTCTGGCAGGGCTCACTGTTACTGTTCCTAAAACACAGAGTGAACCAAAGTGATATGCGTTTTACATGTCGAGCCCAAACACCTCACCGCCGGGTCAAAACACCCACTGCAAACTTCACCATGACCAACAAAGGATTCTTGAGCCCCTCCCAAAACTCGCCAAGAAATCCTGTTGGTATGTCAGAGTTACGGAACACCTGTAAAACAATATATAAACTATTATCTGAATCTTCATGATATTATCGTACTTATTTTCTGAAATGTGGGGGACCAGGGACCATCGAAACCCAAATCAACACCAGCTTACTTTAGCGAACTTTTCACCCCAGCCTGGCACAAGGAACCAAAGAAGTTCCGGGTCACGCGACCTGGACGAAGCGACGGAGGCTCCACCACTTCGAAACGGATTTTTCGTTCAGTTTCCAAGGTTGGAAGGGCGCGGCAGGGTTGGAATAGCTGGGTGTTTGTTTGTTTTTGTGCTATTGTTTTTCAAGACCTGATGTACATATACGTTACCTACAGTATGTACATGTATACTTGGAGCCTTTAACAAATTAAACCTTATTAGACCATGTGCGAAACCAATATAAGCAATTGATCGGACTGGGTGAATCTTGAACAGCAGGCAGTCTTGAGACCAAAAAAGACGGTATTGATGGAAATGCTGTTTGGGGTTCTCCCTGCACCACCGGCCAAATCGCTTCCAAAGCAGGGGTTTCTTCGTCGGCGTATCGCACATCGCCGTGCATAGGCGATGGCCTATGGCAAACATGGTGACTGACTACACGGTTTCCCAATCTCTCATTTCCCTCAAGAACCAGGTGCGGAACGGGATATCCCAAACCCTAGCAACTGGGTGGAATCCATTCATATCTAACCTCCAAAGAGAAACCAAAACTCCAAATTCATCCAAAATCACTCAATCTAAGCACCCAAACAAGCTATTATAGTATGCCAGATTCATGAGAAGAGACTCACCACCCAGCTTGACACCCGACTTTTGACCCAAGGATCCCCCTGTCCCGCCCATCACGGGATCGCGAAGACCAACGCCCCGACCGCTCCGGTCTCGAGCGGCGAATCATCGTCTCCACGGATTCCCGCTTGCCCGTGAGATCGACGCCCTCGCCGGATTTTCCTCAGCTGAAGTCTGGGTGGGTGGAAAGTACATCGTCATCGCCAGTTCGAAGAAAGCACATCAAAAAAATAGCCCCACTATAGGTCCTGAAGGTCGTTTGATTCTTTTTCAGGTGGGTTTGGAAAGTAAAATTTCCTCGGCATTAGATTTGAGATCCTACAAGTTGTACAGCCACTTCAAAAAAGTTGCTCTTTTACATGTTTGTTCCCCAGATAGCGGAGCTATAGGGGTTCTTACTTCTCAAT
Organism: Durusdinium trenchii; assembly: GCA_963970005.1. Taxonomy (NCBI): domain Eukaryota; class Dinophyceae; order Suessiales; family Symbiodiniaceae; genus Durusdinium; species Durusdinium trenchii. Next base: position 697,248 of record CAXAMN010007779.1, read on the forward strand.
GGATGGGTTCCTGATTGCGGAAATTGGCTGCCGCTGCCGCTGCCGCCTTGTCTCCCAAGCTTGTCTCCCTTCATGATTTCGCTTTTGGCTGCCGCTGCCGCCTTGTCTCCTAAGCTTGTCTCCCTTCATGATTTCGCTCTTGGCTGCCGCTGCCGTCTTGTCTCCCTTCATGATTTCGCTTTTGGCTGCCGCTGCCGCCTTGTCTGTGAAGCTTGACTCTTGGCTGCCGCTGCCGCCTTGTCTGTGAAGCTTGTCTCCCTTCATGATTTCGCTTTTGGCTGCCACTGCCGCCTTGTCTCCCAAGCTTGTCTCCCTTCATGATTTCGCTTTTGGCTGCCGCTGCTGCCTTGTCTGTGAAGTTTGGCTCCCTTCATGATTTCGCTCTTGGCTGCCGCTGCCAGCTTGTCTCCCAAGCTTGTCTCCCTTCACGATTTCGCTCTTGGCTGCCGCTGCCGCCTTGTCTTCCAAGCTTGTCTCCCTTCATGATTTCGCTTTTGGCTGCCTCTGCCGTCTTGTCTGTGAAGCTTGTCTCCCTTCATGATTTCGCTTTTGGCTGCCGCCGCCGCCTTGTCTCTCAAGCTTGTCTCCCTTCATGATTTTGCTCTTGGCTGCCGCTGCGGTCTTGTTTCTCAAGCTTGTCTCCCTTCACAACTTCGCTCTTGGCTGCCGCTGCCGCCTGGTCTCCCAAGCTTGTCTCCCTTCATGATTTCGCTCTTGGCTGCCGCTGCCGCCGTGGTTCCCAAGCTTGTCTCTGTTCCTGATTTCGCTCTTGGCTGCCGCTGCCGCCTTGTCATTTTCTTGTTTGCCTTTGACGCGGATGCTGTTATAAGATGATTTAGGTCTTGTTTACCTTTTCCATTTTTTTTCGGCTTTGAGTGGGATGTCTCCCAAGCTTGTCTCCCGCTCTTGCCACGCTATCCAACTTTTCTTGAAGTGCTATCTGGGGTCTATGCCGGTATATTTTTTTAGATGGAGACAACTACATTATTATATGGTGCGTAAATATTTCAAAGTGTCATGATGGTTCATGCGTCCATGCATGTCATAAAGGGTTCACCTATTAAAAAGTTGTTTGTTTCTTTTTTTACTGCGCATAAATATATATATTTGTATATGGACATGATGTGGGAAAACACACACACAGTTTTCCAAGGTTCATGTTCTTTTTGGTAGGTTTCATTCATACATTCGACATAGTATATATATATATTTTAAATAACATGGCCAATAATAGTTGATTAGTAATATGTGTATATATATACATATTTATTTGACACAACACATAGTAAAATCATTGTTAAACATACAAGGGAACAATGATGAACAAATGCTCCTACCCGACTTGTCAAATCACAACAGCAGTAGAATCCATAAGGTCTAATTACATAGTACTAGGGCCCTCGCACATAAAGTTGATCCATGGAATGAAATGCAATGTTGGGTGCAACCCGAATGGCCGCTCTGGGACGTGCTTCTGGTGTGGTAGAAGGACTCATGAATGGCTTTGCCCACAGAAACAAAAACGGTGGAATCTTTCTTACCCAATGGTGCCGACGACGCCGGAATACATGTTCGATCGCCGTGTACCGACTCGCCTGTTCCACACAGCATCGCCCTTAATTTCACTCTTTTAGGCTGTGCTCCCGCTTTGGGCTCATGCCCTTTACACGCTTCTTTGAAGCTTTGAGCCGTAGCAATGACCGATTCAGAATGGAGCGGGAGAACGTCAACTTGTGTGAATTTTTGCATAATCCTCAGCAAGTACAAATGCACACATATACCTAACTCTAGCAAAGCAATCCAGCTCAAATTTGAAAGCGTTTAGCCCAAGGAACCCTTGATGTATTTCATCATATCTTCATCTGCCATGGTGTGATAGTACCGACAGTTGTATCCTTAGCTACAACCACTGGTGCAGGTTGCACACATGCATACACATGTACATGTGTTTTGGAGGTGCCAGCCCAGTTGCGAGATTCCTCCATGTCCAGGAGTTGGTGATGAAGCCCCTAGGGACTTGGGTGTAGTCGGATTGCCCACTTGCTAGAACTCACCGATAGATGCATTACTGCATGCGCACAAAACTCGTTCAGCCCAGCACATGAGCCTTCGGAATCATGACGAAGCGGAGCCTGTTGCACCTGATCCAGGCACAGGGGCGGAATGAATTCCAGGGCCATGCGGATATTAGGACCAACATGAAGTCTGGGTCTGGCCTCACTGATTTGCGTGCCAGAGCCTTCCAGAAGTTCAAGTATCGATATCCATGATACTTAATCCGCGAAGCTTCGGCTTCTGACCTCCAGCACAGGATCAATACTGGTCATGCTTTTTGTCGAGATAATGGAAAACACTTTTGTCTCAGGGTTGGGCAAGTAGCGGCCAGCATTCTCCATGCAAAGCACCATGTTGTTGCCAGCCACCCTGAATCCAATTGGGAGTTTTGATTTAGATATCGATAACGATGGACGATCGAATCGAATCGATATCGAAAAATTAAGCCGGCGTTCACAATTGAATGCAGAAACTCGAGGATTGAACTGCATGCGCATGCTGAGGGTTCTTTGAGGGTCGGACACACATCCACTTAGCAATGCATTCTCTTCAGTGGGGTTGCGCGCTGCGTGATCCGATGCGCACTCAGCCAACCAAGCGCATACGACGCGGGAGTTATACATTTTGCAGGTCATCAATGGCTCGATTCCACCGTGCAATACCTTGCAAATGTGCAGGACATATATATTCATGTGGAAACGCAAGCTTCCCTTTTGGCCAGAGAACTTAAATTAAAATTTAGGTGTATAACAAGTTGCCATTGATGGTGTAAAGCAAGGTTGGCTGCAGGGCACTTTATGAAGCCGTTTCCAAGACTTGAAATGTACAAAGGCCTTCTTCAGGGCAACCTTGAGAGATGTATCCGATGGACAAAAGTAGCCAGACTCAATGAGGCTCAACCTCACCAATTTGAGCTTAATGATACAATCTCAACCGTACAGGTGCACAGCACACACACACAGCCAATGCACATTTGCATCAGAGTTACAAAACACCCGCGTTGGTGCGGTGAAATGTCCCAAGAAATATGTTGTGAGCAGAGCAAAATCTAATCATGCGGAAGTGCACTCCCACAATACCAAATAAAGGACCTGATCGGCTGCAGGTTCCCTCATGACATCGCCCCCAGGCCTCTTTAAATCTCATGAGATTCCAGAAACAAAAACACTGAAAAAGCACAGTCCAGGCGACAAATGGGATCTTGCAGCATGTTGCAAATGAACGAAGTATGACTGAGTTCAGTGGACCTCCATGTTGCTGAATCCGAAAAGTCGAGATACGAATCTCTTAGGGTGGCAGCCTCCTGACGCACAGCAGTGGCTTGACACCGCCAGCACAGATTTTTGGATGTCCACCGGTTGCGGAATCCAAAAATGTAATAATGCCAACTCCAGTCACCACGAAATTCTGTCACACAGAACCGAAGACCTTGGCAGAGGGGCTCATAGCCTGTGACACCTTGGAGCCCAGGAGGCAGAGTGTATCCTTCGAAGCCTTGCAACGGCAAACAGCCAGTGTACAAGATGTTGCACGCCCATCGGATGTAGCGGAGAATCGGGTGTAGCGTTCTAGGGCCTAAGCACTCAGAAGCGCGCAAGGCCACTATCGGAAATCGTGATGCACGCGTGCTCCTGGGGCAGAAAAGCACAATGCTTAGCGATATGACGATCACTTGTTCGATGAGCCCGGAACTTGAAGTGTATCGGCATTCATCGCCATAAATGGCCATCGGAATGTGGGATGCAGAAGCACTCGCTGGGTGGTTCACACCCCAAGGTTCAAAAGCCCGCACGTGCTGCCAGTATCGCGCAAGCTGACTTTCTGGCACGCATATTCCATAGTCATTGAACAGAAATGTGATCAAGCTTAAAATGTTGACAACTGCAATGTTGCTCATGACTATGTCTTCACCAAGCTCATCCCTGCTGATAGGTGCTTTGATGTCCACAAGATCCTTGGGGGCTCTTGCAACAGTTGAACAAGCCCATGGAAAAATTGCACAGAGATCTAGAAAGGCAAAAAGCCTGCATCAAAAGTCCCAGTAACTACTGGCAAAGCAGCTTGCCTCCAAAAACTACGTGCCCAGTTCCCACCAGATCCGATCTTCTGAAGCCGGGCTGTGGCTTGGCTCATGCCGGAAGCTGCCTCCTATACAAGTGCGATCGCGACATAATTAAGTTTAAAACCAGTACGCCATTTGCATAAGGCAGAATCATGTAGCCTGGACCAACCCTGAACAACTGGCATGCTGTGTCCTTCGATGCACAGCATGCAGACGTGACAGCCTGTGCAACACTCTCCTGGGCGATCACATATTTATAAGGCTGAACATGGCTGAACATGTGTGCAAATATTTGCAATTTGGATGTCGACCTTAAACAAAGACCCTGGCTCCATTCCCAATCTTTTCCTCCAAGAAGTTGTGGAAGGACTCATCTGCACCTTAGAGTTCAATACCACTCGGTATCGATGGCCCAGCTGTACATGTATTTAAAAAAGCAATTCGAAGAGTTCGAAGCAGTGTAGTTTGCAACGGCTGGACATCTGGCCAGGGACAAAGAAACTTGCAATCGCTAAATCGCGGTCGGTTTTCCTTTCCCCAAGGCATCTCGACTTGATTTGTTCTCACATCAGCTAAAAGGAAGTGGCAAGCACTGGGGTGGACGGCGATCAGTACTAGCGCTTTACAGAATTGTTCTTTCATGCCTTTAGGTCTCCACCATCTATGCGCAAGTGCCACTAGTCATCAATGAGACTATGTGCCCGATCAGCTAGTCGCAGCAGTGGCCTCGTTCTTCTTCTTTGGAGCTGGAGCCTCAGGCAAACATGCATGCGCAGAAACACGGATATGTGCAACCCTGGGCCCCATATACATTTTTTCTACCAGCCTACTCGCAGCTTTCCATCTGCCCTGGCCCCTACACAGTACACAAAATATGGGCCGTAAGGAGAACGACTGGCCATGCTTCCTTCGCCTCCTGGATTCAAATTCCGACATCCTTTGAATGCCCTAAACTTTGCAATCAGCAAAACTTCAAGTACAGCTACAATATTGGGATCCTCAGAACAATGAATTATGCGCATCTCTGTAAAATTGCATTTCATATACTGTGCAACTCGGAAGGGCAAATTGGAACTGATCCCAAGTTTGAAAATGCAAACTTGGCTTCCAAAATCTTGAATCATACACTGGACCTGTAGCAGGCAGTGTTGCCAAATCGCCATGAAGAAGCGCTTGCATGCATCAAGAATCAACTTCGGTTTGATGTTGGGGATCAATGACAACTCATGCAACTGGAAGTCTGCCAACGCACAACAGTCCAAGTCCGAGGAATTTGGAATGTGAAATCGACGTCTCCCGATGCAAAAAGAAGATCCAAATTGATATGGCTCTGGCAGTGAGTCACAATCGGCTTGTGCCTGATTCTGTGTAAACGACACATTGTGATAAAGAGCTGCACTGCGAACTTGCCCACACACACGCTTCGCGTTTCTAGGTCTAGGTGATGCCCGGCTTTTACAAGCTGTGTGTTTGCGCACACAGGAATCCAGCTCCTTGCACCTCAAGGTTCCAATAGGTGAATCATTAATATTGTTCCCCCAAGCATCAGTGCATTGTTCAGCAGGGCTGCTTTGGAATTGTGAGGCAACAGGGAGCACTCTTATAGGTTCACTGTGACCCTCATCCTCAGAACTTGATGGGGAAACCAGCTTGCTCGCTAGAGTGCGCAGTCTTGTTGGCCTGCTCGAAGGCTGTTTGGATATCGATGGAATCGGTTCCGGAGCTTCTGAAGCCCAGAGCTCAGAAAGAAAGCGCTTCATGGCAGGCGTTGTGCAAGCTAATTGATGTGCAGGGTTTCAATTTATCTGTATGAGATCTTCGAAGCATGCACTTAAATCGATATCGATATCGATATCACCGATCTCGAGCTCAATAAATTTATATCGATCGATATACCGGTACCAGTACTGGAGCCACCGCTTCAGCATCATGATCACGCTAACGAGGTGGGGATGGATGAGCCTTACATCTAGATCTCCAAGTCCCAAAGCAGGAGCGCATGTGTGCTGCCAAAAAACATACTTCTTGCAGGCTGCCAGCGAGGTCTTGTAGGTCTGGTAAACGTCCTCGTAGCTCTCAAGGACGGCTTCAACCTGTACGATCTGCAGGGAAGGGGGGTGGCTAGCAATATGGACCCGTGACTGGACACCCTGCACAGTCGAAAAACAAATTTAATTAGGCACCTCGGCATCAGATGATTTTTCCAGTTGGTCCCGGATAGCACGGAGCTCTTGCAATGGACTTTCCAGATCTTTCAGCAAAGCCTTCTTCATGTTGTTGGACCTTGAGAAGATCTAGATTCAAGCTCTAGAGCTAGAACCCTGAATACATGCCAATGGAACTCCTACAGTTGAGGTTTGGACTTATCCTGAAGCTTTGTCTCCCAGGACTGTCCCTCCACAAATGCTCCGGAGATGTTGTTGATGGCCTACAAGGAGTGCACCATGCGCACATGTATATAGAATCATGTTCAGAACAAATTTAAACCCTCATGAGGTGTGTGCCTTCTTTTTCCTTTGTTCCATAGTGATAGGCTTTTTTGGAGGCTCCGTATTCTCTTGGTTCTTCTTGTTCTTCTTGTTCTTCTTAGCCTTTTTCTTCCCTCCCTTTCTCTTAGGCACGGCCTTCCTCATGGTGTGGCCAGGTCATGTCATGTCCATGAACATGCGCACAATTAAATTCACAAACCATGTGCACATTGATGCAGACTCTAGATCCACAAACCACATGATTCTAGACATGTGTCGCTTTCGCGTCAGCGGTAGGGCCATCACCAATTGCATCGTCGACGCTTTCATCACTTGATGAATCGGAAGCACAATGCTCCGCCCCAGTCACCCGTTCAGTGTCCGACTCCTCGAACTCTGCTTCCTCCTCGAACACTTTGTATTGAAGCAAGTCCTGATCAGCGGGGGCACGGCTTAAATCGAATCGAGCCAATATCGAATTCGGATTCGAATCTATATATCGATCGATATCGATATGATCATGATGCAAAAACCATATCGCATGAGACGCCTCTCTGTGTGGCAGCTCTGGGTGTTTACGCCATTCACCTGCATCAGTCTTCACCTTGATCAACTCCTCTACAATCGTTGTGTCCCCGTCATACCTGCAGCATTTTTTGAGTCTTGTAGGAACCCCCATTAGTTACAAACACAACTGTGCGTGCGAATATCGATTTAACGCTGTCTAGCTACTGCACCAGAAGCTGTGCCTTTGTCTTCCACACTTTCTTGAGCGACCGACGGCTCCGGGATTTGTGCACTAGGCTGGAGTAGGTCCTACTTCTCTTCCACTTCCCCTTGCATTGAAAGAAGTCCTCGTACAGATCCGACATCTGCGAATCATTCTTGCCTGCAGCATGCGGATAGAGCATTGAAAATAAACGCTCATGCATATGCATATATGTACACACATGCACATGGGCTGATGACCAATAACAGATCAGTCACTTGCCCGGGCTCGAATCGCAAGCTTCCGGATCTGGCCGGGAGTTTCTTTGCCTGACTGGTCATTCAGGCAGCTAAGTGTTAAACGGTTAGGTGTTCTGCTCAAACAAAATTCGATTGGCTAATCTCAGGGTTGTGCTCAGTACACTTCGCTGAAACCGCATCCAGTGGGCTCGCCGTGTTGCTGCTTGTTTCTCTGTGAGCTCACACTCAGCTTCATGATCTTCAAACTCGGCTCCTGCTCCCACCGAGCGTGGGATATCAGAAGTTGGAATTCTGTTGAGAACAGCAGTCGCTAGACTAGAAGGCCGCGAGGCAGGAGTGGCAGTGCTGGGAGCTTTGGCCTTGACTTTAGGCGCAGGAGCTCCGGCCTTGACTGGAGCACCCTTGGGTGCAGGAGCGCCGTTGGCCTTGACTGGAGCACTCTTGGGTGCAGGAGCGGCTTTGGCCTTGACTGGAGCACCCTTTGGTGCAGGAGCGCCTTTGGCCTTGACTGGGGCACCCTTTGGTGGAGGAGCGGCGTTGGCCTTGACTGGGGCACCCTTTGGTGCAGGAGCGGCGTTGGCCTTGACCGGGACACCCTTGGGCGTGGCTTTAAGAATCTTGGCAGGTGTGGCCTCAGGGACTGAGGTATCCGACAAAGGACTAAGCTTGGCCATAGGAGCTTTTGCCTTGGGAGCTTTAGCATTGGCCTTGGGAGCCACAGCAGGTGTGGCCTTGACCGGAGGTCCAGCTTTGGATGCTGGCTTGGCCTTTGGATCCAGATCATACTTGACTGTTCGCATCCTCTTGAGAGATGGTTCGCCAGTAGATTCAAGGTGTCCAGGAAGTGTTGCACTCTCGGAAAGAGAATCACCCAAACCTGCGCATGCACATTTTACAAATTATACTATAGAGCTTGACACCGACATCGACAACATGTACATGTACAAATACGATATACATGAGGCCTGATTCCACCGAGATGGCAGCTTTGTTGTTGTATCCGGATCTATTCTCAGCCTTTGGCCTCGAATATGCATGCGTATATACATGTACATGTACATGCACAAATGTGCGTGTAACTCTTTCCAATTAGCTAGCTAGGGTTCTCACTGTGTCTCCTCAGTGTGGCGGTCACTAAATGGATCATACCTCTTGCCACGCGACCCCTTGGCAGGACTGCCACCAGCGCCAACAGCCATGTCAAGATCCAGGATCTCAAAGGCCAGCAGCCAAACAGGGATTTGCACTCCAGATCTACACCAAAATGGTCTGAGGGCATCGAATGCACAGTGTTCACATCCAAAATGCGCATATATGCAAATAAACAGGAAACAGTGGTTTGCGAAATCACGGACAATTGGGGTGATTTCACGGATGTTTGCTGCGATTTCACGGATGTTTGCCGCGATTTCACGGACAATGGGGTTCCCACAAGATCGGTAGGTTTACACAAATCCACAACCTTTGAAGCTTATAGGATTTTCACTGGACACACCCGACACAAACCATATTGTGTGGGAACATCATGTGCAAATTGGCAAATGGTCGAATTTGCTTCGAATTATTTCAGCACATGTGCCATGTGCTGTATCTCAAATTGTATTAGGCCTGTCTAACGGGAACTGTGGTGCAAATACACCATTCTCAAACTCACACCAAAGAAATTCCTCCAGTTGTTGGAGGTTGGCATGCGCCCAGTCCATAGGAGAGTCCTGCAGGGCTTACAGCTCCAGCTAGATTTGAATTCTAATATGCTAAAGCTTGCTCCTGAGCTTTAAAGTCCCCAATCTGCAGCTTCAGGGGCGGAAGATCCTAGGGTTCGGATGAGCAGTTGTTTTTTGTAATGCATATGTGTGAGACGGGACCCTGCACTCCTTGTGTTTCATGTGTTCCTTGATGACCTGCTTCGCAAACCTGGTGGGATAGGCCTGTGATCGTTTCATGTCCTTTGCACCAGTCCTTAGATTCCCAGCTGTATCTACATGATCATTTTTTGAACTCTGTGCACTCGAATCGAACAGTGGTCAACATGGACAAACGGACTCAATTTGGCAAGTTTCACTGATACCTTCTTTTTTCCATTGACTTTCTTCACCGAGTGCTTGACCACCTGAATACCTAGACGCACCTGCCTTTCCTTAATAGCCGCAAGCTTGAACTTGGTCATCTTGTTGCGGAACTTGCGAAGCGGAGGCCTGCCAGAAGCTGGAGGGCATAGTACTGGTCACCGGTCCAGAGTGGGGCTACTCAGTGGAAAGGAAACTGGGGTCATGGCCAGGTACCGAAGAGCATGGTCGGCTTCGGGCATATGTGACCCCACAATCCCATCCACCTGGGCAGATTGTTCCCAATCCATGCACTCACCTGTACATGCATATATTCCAACTGCATATAGGCATGGGTTAAGCCCCTGACATTCTGAGAAAGATCGGGTTGATTTCTGCAAGGTTCAGAAACAACTGGTAGTAGTCAGTCTTCGGGAGAAGCGATGTTGAAGGCTGCTCAATGGCCCACCAAACATCTCGTGATATGGCCAATGCAACGAGCAACGCAAACCGGCTCAAAATCAAATTTGAGAGGACCGTAGGTGCTGACTTGGGGTCTCCATAAATGTCATGACCATCGAGATTTCTTTTGCTGGTAGCTCGAGAAATGAACACAAGCAGGCTGCAGGGGACACCTCCCCACAGCAGGGACCCCGGCACCAATCGAAGGACTCCTTTCAGTGCGTAAAGGAATCCAGGCCTCATGAGCAGGGCTGAAGAGGGTTGAAGCTTTTTAAATGACTTGTGTGTATCATAAGGGATTTGGTTCACAAGCTCTATAAGAACCCAGCACGCTGCAAATGTTATTGATCCCAGCACGGTGCGAGTCGATGTCGTACCAGTCCCTGGTTGCAAGTGCAGCTTTGCATGTAATTGGCTCTTGTGTCAAAAAGTGCAGTCGAGATCAAGATCTGATCGATCTCGATAGATCTAGCGATATCGATATTCTTAATCTTAAAAATAATCATATTCAACTCCCCATTTCCAGACTCTCGACCAAATTCGATTTGTGCAATCTGAGTGATCCACCCTCGCAGGCCATTGGACCCTGATAGCATGTAACCGAGCTGGAGACATGTGCAAATCGATATCGATAGGTCGAGATCTGTTCAACTTCGTGAGTGCATGCCAAAGCCTTAGACCCTGGCGAGCAGCTTCGAAGATTCGTGACTCCCCGCTGAAGACTTCGAAGATCTGGTGGTTCTCAGTGTGCGAACAAATCCGCATAATGATGACATGTCCATGTACATGCGCTTTGATCGGAATATTTGAATTCCAATATGAGGGAAACCTGGGGCATTGACCCTCCGCGAAGCCGATGAGGCAGGACTTGTCACTTGACAGATGTAATCCAGCAGGTGGAACCTGGAGCGTCAGGCCACAGGATATCGGATCGCGACATGTATATCATGACCACGATGCATCAAAATATACAGGCTTCGAAGTAAAGCTCAGATTCCAGCATACATAGAGGTACTCCAAGGAATGCCAAGGTCGTGGCCGTTCTGGCTGATATTTTGAGGGGGTGCACCATGGTGCAAAAGGGCCCGGCTCAAATCCCTTTGGATCTAGTCTGAACAAAAACTGGCTGTGCGCATCTTTGTGGTATATATACATACAGCTCAATTGCATGCCAGTGATCCTGCAGACTGATCAGAAAACATACTGCATGTTTACACTTTTTGAGACCACCTCCAAGGCCGGCGCAATCTCATGCTCAACCTGTACTTGAGCTCTTCAGGCCCAAGTCCGGCAGGTTGAGGAGTTCCCCAAAGAGAGCTGCACAACTGGTGCCACACATATCAGATCTACATAAAAACCAACGAGGTCGACCTAGACATAGAACACTGCACACTCACAAAGACAATTTAAATTCATCGATGTGGACCAGGCCTAAGTGCATCTTGCCCTCAAGCTCTAGACCTATATACTTGTTTTAAGACATAGGTGCGGTGCGGGTGTCAAAAGCCTGCTAGTGCTTTGGCGCCACATGGCATCCCCAAACATGCAGTTTATCATATTGATGGATCCGGTATTGGTACCACAGCAAATTTGCCATATGCGCACCAAATCCATATTGGCCAGGCGCTCTTAAATCCAACCTGCTACTTTGCAAGCCAGATCCCACCTTGGTTCCGGTCGGTCGATATCCAAAGCAGATTCCGAGAACTTGACAAAAAACACATACATGTACATGTCCACATGTTTACAACATTCGAATTCGATCTTGTATATGCTAAGGCACGCCTCTCGAAAACCAAGCTTTGTAATGTTCACCGAACATCCACCCCTGCGATTGATGGAGAGGTTTTTCTCACGGACCATTGCCTCATGGCCTAGAGGCACCAAGTTCACATAGAAGGTTTTGGTGTTCCTGGGCCGAAATCAGCGCATTCGCTTTCGATATGATCGATTCAGTGAATTGAATATATGGAGCATCATATGAGTGATCACCCAAGGGCTCCACGCGCGACCACAAAGGATGACCCCAATGGATTTGACACCGTCAGGTGCCTTCGAAGGTGGAGCCACAGTGAAAGACCTCAAGTGAAGTGGCCAGGCTCTCAATTCAATGAGAGTGGAAACTGATATCGATCTAAATGCATGAAGCTGTTAAATTTAAAGAGCTGCCAAATGACTTGGCAGCCGCAGGCAAATCAGTGGGGATCACCATGTTGGTCAGATCTAGTTTCCGAAGCAGTGTGACCACCTGATCATGATATAGATTGCACAAAGCAAAAAAAATATATTCGATCATGATCATGAATTGCATTTAAATCTACCCCACCTCATGAACATGATGCTCATGAGGCTTTTCAGGTTGGCCACCCCCAGCAGCACTGTCACCAGTACCGGTCGGCTGCTCCATCTTCTTGCGTTTCCGAAGACCCTGAGCTCCCTGCTCTGCACTTGTCCCGGTTGCCACCTTAGCCTTCTGTGCAGGTGTTTGGACATGATCAGCCACCTTAGGCTTCTTTGGTGCAGGTTTTTGCACAGGTTCCTGATCAGGTGCAGGTGTTTCCGGATCCGTCGGTTCAGGCCTTTGCACTTCACGTTTTCTGGTTTGAGCACTCCTACCCTTTCCAGCACCTTTCCCACGGCCCCGCCCGCGCCCTCGGCCCTGAGCAGGCTTCCTGCCCTCCGCCCTCTGAACAAAGTCCAAATCCTCCTCATTGGGTTTCTCATCAAGCTTGAGACTCTTGCGGACCTTCTCCTGGGCCTGGCCAGTTCCGCTTACATGTACTACTGGACCCTGCCACATGTGGAGGAATTCGAAAATGAAATCTAGGACATGTGTACATGAATTCGCTAGCCTTCAGTATATCTTCTTTCCCCTCCTTTGGTTCTGATTGCATGTTGTTCAGCACAGTCTTCAACAAAGCCTCTGATGAGTTTGGGACCTGCGCTGGCGTTGTCACCAAAGGCCGATGGTCCTGCAAAGTTCTTGAGGCATGCGCATGTCTGCCCAAAAACAATATGATCATGCAGGCCTGGAATGTCCCTTTGATGATTTTTTTTGTTGCCCCAGACTTGGATTTCATTTGCACATCCTCATCGCTTGGGACTGCACATTCGAAGCCTTCCTCGATCTCCTGGACCCACTGATGCTCAAAGCCAGGCTGGGTATCCAGTGTACATGGGTCCACGAGCATCTCCTGCATGATCAGATAGTCAAAGATCGGCGCAGGAAAAAAGCGATCAATATTAAAATAGGTGAAATCAAGTGGTGTCAAATCTCTCAAGGTCCTTGCGTTTGGGTGCAGGTTTTTGCTTTTGCTGCTGCTGCTGCTGCTTTTCCTTGCAGTGCGGGTCAATTCTGTACCTCTCCCATCCACACCAAACCTTTTCTGGCTCATTTCTTAGCTCTTCTGCACGTTTCAAATATCTCTCAAACTCTGCTCTAGTTCTCCCTGGTCTGTGGAACATGCCAGTCTTGTATTTCTCCCAGGAATTCCAAAACTTGCCCGGCTTGCGGGCTTTGGCTTTCAGTCTCATAAGGACATCTTTGGGTTTGCCAGGTTTGTCAAAGATTTCTAACGGCTCCACTTTGATCATGAACTTGTCCCACCCCGGCCATAGTGCCTGTGCAGGAGCTGCTGCTTCACCTTCTTCTGCTTGCTCCTGAGCATCCTCAGCCTGTATCTCTTTCTCCTCCTCTGGATTCTCTAGTACTTGTTGACCTTCGGCCTCCCCCTCTGCACCTTCTCCTGCTTGCTCCTCTTGCCATTCATCTACATGTTCCTCTTCTCCTTCCTCAGCCTGCTCTTCTGCTCCTTCCTCTGCCTGCTCCTCCTCTTCGCCTTGCTCTGCCTGCTCTTCTTCACCTTGCTCTGCCTGCTCTTCTT
>CAXAMN010007779.1:711202-799933 GCA_963970005.1 Durusdinium trenchii
CTCTTCTTCGCCTTGCTCTGCCTGCTCCTCTTGGCCTTGCTCGCCATGCTCTTCTTCGCCTTCCTCTGCCTGCTCCTGTTCCTGTTCATGCTCTGCCCCATCCTCCTCTCCCACTGCTTCTTCTTCTTCACATTCTTCCATCTGACCCACCTCTTCCCCTTCCTCTGCCTCAGGGTATTCTTCTGCCTCTTCCTCGCCCGGTTCATCTCCACCTTTTACATCCTCCGGATCCTCTACTGCTTTCAGGTCCTGGTGGACATCCGACAAGAAATTGACCGGTACTTGAATTTTGAATACAATTTCAAGTGCATAGGTGAGTGAAAGAGATTGAACAGTGAGGCTAGCACCCCTTCACTTTTGCTGCTCCCGAAACTGGATCGGCTGCTGCTACCTTAATGTTCACTAAGCAACCAGGTGACCCGGTGATTGTTGCTGCTAAGTGGATCCCTTTTAACGTATACGGCCCACAATGATCTGAGAAAGTGACTTCGGGGGCCAGAGACATCTCGTATGACCTTCTTCAGATCTGCCACTTCATCAGCATAGGGTCCAGGCCTGTAGCAAGGTCAAAGCCAGTCGACTTGTTTGATAATTTTTTATGATGTACATGGCCATGGGATTGATTGATCGATACACGTGTGATTGAGGTCAGTGCCTCGTGGCCTGAGATCTTCTCTCAACGGTCCGGATGTCAGCGATTAGCATGCGAAACTCCAGGACAATCTCAGAGGCTTCTGCCTGCACATGTATTTCTATATTTTGAATTTCTAATCAGGGGTGCCAGTGTCTTTGCAATCCAGTCGATATAGGCGCAAGGCTGTTTAAGTGAGTGCAAAAAGAATATAAACATGCGCATGCCTTTTTGTCCTTAATTTTCTCGGCCATGAGGAAGGCACACTTGTCGTCCATGTGCAAGATAGCTGCCTCCATTTTTTCCAGTGGTGTCAGTGCATCTTAATCGATTACTCAATGGGTGCTTAAACATGTGTGGTTCTTTTGAATTGATATCGATGATACCATGGCCTCCATCTCCTTGACTGTTGGAACTTCTCGTCCAAATTTAGAGAAGAACAGTTTGAGGTTCTCAGAGTTGGCATGCACCTCCAATGCAGCGCTTGTAGGAAACATGCCAGGGTACCGATTTTTTGAGAATAAATGACTTATGCGCAAGCCTGATACTCAATCTTCTCTTCATAGCACTCATGCCTCAAAGAAAAAACTGGCGGGTCCTGGAAAGATGATTTGAAATGAACAGGACAGAATCTAGATGTTTTGATTACGTCCTGATCCTTCTTGATGGCTGACTTCTGCTTGTGCTTCAGCTCGGCGATCCGATCCTCCTTGAAGAGGTCCGAGCTGCTCATCCACTCCTGGCTTGACTGGCCATGCATGGGTCAGACCCTGAGCTGATCATGAGCAAATGCCAGATGAGCAGATCTAGAGTTCATAGTGGTCAGATTCTAGATGAAATCGTCTAAGCATGTCAGGAGCACAACTGTCTTGCGAATCTTCTCACGCGAACATTGGCGCTCAGCATGTCTAAATTTTTTGACCGCTTCGGTCATGTTGCAAAATATTGGCACTAGTAGTGCACACCCAGACTTGACCCCAAAGCTTGCATGCAATTCGCAATGAAGAATCATGCGAGCGAGCATGCATGTGCAACTGATTCGACCGAGCTGACTGCAATCCCAAGGCTGGCACTGTTGGCCTTCCGCTGGACATGACCTTGCCCAGAGCCGGGTGAAAAGGGACCCTTTTGGATTGGGAAGGAGCTGAGAAGAGGACGCTTTCGTTTCCATTGGGCGCGATACATTGCATTTCTAAAATGCAGGAATCTAAAAAAAGGTCGCACATGATTTGAACATATCCAAATAGACCTTGATGGCTTCTGCATGGGGTCTGTTTTGGGTGCCATGTCATGACATCTTGATTCTATCTTGTACACCTGGCGCCCTTCACCCATTTGACCCCCAATGTCTGCGGGGCCATCACCTGCCAAATCCATTCGCTCGCCACATACATAGTCGACGTTCATTTAACAGCCTCGCACCTATCGACCTCGGATTGCAGAGACACTGGCACCCCTGGGTTATCTATTAATTATGTAGTATTATATTGTCTATTAATTTTGGAATCTTTCTTCACGCCAATGGTTCATCGTTCTGTCAACATGTTCTCTGATTTCTTCTCCCCCACGCGAGCTCAACCAGGTCTCGAGCGAACTGCGTGATCTTGCTCCAGATCCTCAGTGATGGTGGACATGTGAAACAGGAACACCTCCAGACTTCAGAAACCCTGAACTAGTTGTTTGCAATGCCAGTGGTTAGCGGTGGGGGAACTCTGAACGACTACCTTTTTCAAGAGTAATAATACGCATACACCTGGCTCCGGATTGCTCCCTCCTCAGTAACAGCCCTAAAACCTTGGCCCTATGAACATACCCACCACCTGAGAAGAGGTTAAATTCGATCCAGTCACAGGAGGAAAACATACCGAGTCAGTCCCACCTTTCTTCAAGCAAAACGCCCCAACAACCCAAAATGCCCCTGCGTGCGATTGCCAAATGGCAAACAGCTGATACACACACACCCAAACTAACGTAGCTGCCAAGTTTTAAAGGAAAACAGCCTTTCCCGTCCTCCAATTCCATTTTTGATTGGTGCTCACTCGATTCGTGTTTTCATGTGTTTTCTTTGACTTGGGGGCTGTCTCAGCTCTGTACATCGGACCATGTGAAGGCGGTGACCCTTTCTATTTAGGGACCTCTCTTTTTGGCAATGATTTTCAATGAACACCGCTGAAGAAAACTGTTGTTTGTTTTGGACTTTGGAAGGATTTCTCTCACATTCAACCATTTGTCATGGTGCAATGCAGCATATTGGTTGCGGATAGTATACAAACATCCAGAAACTATCAGCACCCTGGAAAGGCGTACAGCATTTTTTGTGGAATTTCCCGCATGGACTTTCGCTGCACGGACAAAACACACAAACCTTTTTCCAAACCGTACCCATATGAAACCCAAATTCAACTTGGAAAAGACCAAACACATCTGTTGGGAAAAAACACTTGATAAAACAAGTTCCGCCGCGAGTTCGCTGCCGAGTCGGCACCCAAGGCTCTTCGCCAGGTCCACTTCATCCTCCGTCTCTCGCGCACTGGCGGCGTCCAAAACGATCTTCACGGCAGTGTAGATGGGATCGTCCACATGCTGGTGGTCGTGCCTGGTTTGGTCCGCACAGTTTTTTTGCGGAACAATTTCGACTGGGTGAAGTAGTGGACCCAGTCCCTAATGCGAATTGGCCAGTGGTGCAAGGGAATTAAGCATACTTAATAGCGACTATAGTGACTAAAGCGAGGCTTTGCTGTTTCTTTCCGATGCTTGGCTTTCTGCATGCAGTATTTCTCTCCCTGACATTTGAGCAAACCAGCCTTTTGAACCTGCCTCGAAATGCCTAAAGCCGCCGAGATGAGTTCTTATCGTCTTGAAGATCTGAATTGATCCGATTCGGATGCATGTTGACCAACAGTCAACACCTGGTTCTCAAACAACCTATATATGTAATGGTTGTGGTGGAGGTTTGAGTTCAGAAATGTCTCCTCATGCAAAGTGATTAGTAATTAGTTCCAGCCAGACTTTCTTGGGATCAACCAGACTTTCTATTCAGCATGACCTGGCGATGGAAAGTGCCACTGGCTCCAAAGGGGTGCATTCAGTCCATTCTTCGCCAAGAGTCTTCAGGATCTTTGCCTTGCGAAGGAGTTGAATCAAATCGAATCGAATGGTGGATCTTTGAAGAACATTCCGTTAAGGATCTTAGGACACACATATTATTGTTATTTTTAATGTCACTTAATTAATTAATGATGTATTTATAGTTACTTTGTTCATCTTTGTTCTAATCCCACATGTTTGAATGGTGAACGCGCAAACCAAAGAAACCACCCTCACAAACCAGATTTCAATACAAGAACAGCATGGACCAGCACAGACCTGCAGAATATCCGACTGCCCTGAGAATCAGGTGTGACAGGTGCGACACTCTTCCAAGCACTTCCTTGATTTTCCCCTCCTTTTTGAGGTCAATTGGTGTGGAAAAACCATGCAAAAAACGATCACTGCTACTTCACTCACGAAGCACCTTTGCCTACAAAGTCTTAGGAGTTTCAACCAGCTTCGCTGGAAGCCATGAACAATGCATTCGTTTCGCCCCTTCAAACGACGTCGGCTAAGCTCATCTCTGAGCGAAGTGAGCCCGCCCCTTCTTTTATGAGTAGTCAGTAGTAACCTTTTAGTCTTCTTTGACGTGGCTGCAAGAAAGTGGATGCAACGGGTTCACGAGCGAACACGTTGCCACCAACTTCCATGTCCTTAAAGCAAATTTCTGCCAGTGGGCAAACAGTTATTCCCATGCCCAAACAAACATCTTGCTATATTTCACTTCTTACATCTTCTTAATATTCTTATGCTCAACCTTTCACTGCATAAAAAAGAACTCTAAACAAGACACATCAACACAAACACACACACATGACGAAACACAAAACGCACAAACATGCGCCTTCTGCTCCGCTTCAAAATGACTTTGCACCAGCTCTCGGCAGTGAGCGCGTTGCACCGGAATGCCCTTGATCTTCAGAATCCCTGGGGCCGGGCCGCGGAGGCGGAGCCGGAGGTGTCCACCAGAATGGAAGTTCAACGATGTGAGACGTAGTGCAGGCGTTCGGATAGTGCAACTGCGGATGACAACTGACAACATACTCCTTGTTCTCTTGCTGACCTGGTCAGTTTCTGAGGCGGTAGCCCACCCACAGCCCTGCCAAATGTATCACCGTGAGTATGTTTCCCAAACGAAGTCAAGGGTTTTGCAAGTGGGCACCAGTAGTTCAGGTAGCATACTACAGGTTTCAGTATTTGGATGTGCCACGTTGAGATGTTATGTCTCGCAGCAATAAGATGTTGTGGCCGTGCTTCATTGTGACTTCACATGATCGCGTTTGGGATTGAGGCAGTCTCAACAAGCCCACGAACAGTTACGAAAACGTCTGGAGCAATCTGGAGCATTTTGCATGGGACTGAACAGGTATGAACGGATGGTACCCCTAAGGCCTTGAATAAGCTGCCAAATCTATTGTTTAAGAAAACTTGCTGCGCTTGATGATCCGAAGCCAATCCACTCGCCTCTTTGCAACCACCCAGATCTTTCAATGACCACCAAGGACACCCGGGACCACCGGTTTACCTCAAATAGCTTCAGAAATTGATCCGATTTTATCCCGAAATCAAGTGTTTTTATGGCTTCTCTCACGTATGTTCTGCTCTGTTTTCACGCAGAAGAAACAGTCTATGTCAGTGAGCGTGTGGAGAAAAGCAAGACTTGGTTAAGAGAGAATGTGAATCTTCCGGTGGAATGATTATCAGCAATGATTCTTGAGGTAGATGCACATATGCCGTTTCTTTTTTCAATCCCCACCTTGAGACTTCATCAGCTTCGCAACACACCACCTCTACATATCTGTAAAACTCATCAACATTCCAAAAGGGCAAACCAGCCAAGCATTGCTGATGTGTCTCAACTGCCCCAGAAATTAAGGGTAGAATGAGGCAAATATTTTCGCAGGACCAGGGGCTATCAGCATCCCACGAAAGTTTACCGGAGAATATATCACCCACAGAAAACAGCTGTAGGTAGATCTATCTGCGCCTACCGTGACCAACCCGGTTCATTGATTCTGAATCCGAGGAGGGCCAAGACCCTTTTTTGGAAGGGTCATCCAATCAACTTTGGGGGGAAGCCCTCCCAACAGCGTCCACCAAGCTCGCCAGGAAAACCCTAAGCCAAGAGCTGACCTGCAGCTGGTCTTTGAACGACGATTATAGCTTGTAATCAGTGGGAGCGTACCTTAATCAAGGTGCAACACTCAACTTCACTCGTGTAAGTTCGACAGCTCCTCATAAATGAGTCACTTCTGCTGAGGATGTCAAGTTAGGACGAAACAACAATCCACAAAGCATTGAGGATGATGAGGATGTCTATAAAAGATTGGCAAGTGTTTTTATAGTTCTTCGGAATGTGTTCCACCTGCTCACCCGGTGTGGACAAAGAACGGACACCCACAGGTTCGCCGGATTCTCGCTGCCGAAGGGGCGGAAGCCCTGAGCTCCTTCTGCTTCAGTTTCCAAGATGGTGCGGCAACCTGTGACCTGCGGCTGCACTGAGGGAAGCAGTGCGGAACACAGCATTTTTGGAGGAGCGATGCTTGTTTTTTGCAACGTAAATGGATGCGTTGCAGATGGGACCAGAGCTGCGGAAGAGATATCTTGATCATTCCTGATATATCTTGCTTGAGTGAGTTGGGATGATTGACTTTGAATTAGAACTGCTTGTCTTCGAGCGTGGCAAAGGGAACAAAGGCAGTCCTTTCACGTTGGAGGTGGTGCGGGCAGTCTCACTGGCCGTTGGTGTTGAGCAAAGTGCAACTTACTTTTGAGAAGTATATATAGTATGCATGTACCCCGTTTCTTCCATATGCCACTGGAGTGTTGGCGATCCAAAGGAACCATGTCAGCTATGGAATCTCCGTGATTCCGCCCGCGTCGCGCGAACGACAAAACAAGCGGGTACCATGACCTGCTGCAGCAATTTGATGTTCTCCCCAGACGGACCTCAAAGGCCACAGGAAAGAAGCGATGAGACGGCCACACATAGAAAGTTAAGGTACCCTTGAAACCCAAATCCAATCACTCGTAATTAACAACGCAATAAACATCATGTTGTAGACTGACACTGACCCCGGTGGGTTGCTATTGTTTTTGAGCCCGTAACCCCCGCGCACTGATCACATGACAAAGCATTACACGGCAGGTGCTATAAAGCATCATTGAGATGTATAGTTTTCTTCAACCCACAAGATATGGAGGTGACAAATGACGACTGGAGCAGTACCCGCACTACAATATAGAGGGCAGGAGGGTAGGGACAGCCCCAGAAGAACATTGAAGTTATTCCCCTGTCCGAACTGCATTTAAAAAAAACATTTCTCCAAAAATCCATAGTGGTGTTGAATCTTGTTGGGCATTGTACAATTCATGCAACAGAAAGGGCGTGACCAAGGTTTGGCTGCCACAACATGTCGTCATAACATGGGACATCCCAACTGGATGGAGGGGATGTCCAACGTTTCTTCCTTTCCGTCTGATTCACCACGGCCTTTGAGGCAACAAGTACAGCAAACAACTTGACGACCGCTGTATCAACGTTTAGGACATGATGTTTGGGGACAAAAGGAAGGGTGCATGTTCGGTTGGGGCAGCACAAAACCATGTCTAACAAGGCCACGAGTAGGCCATGCTACGCCCCGCATCATTGCTTTGATTTGTTGAACATTGGGAAAACCAAGGATTCACACACTCTCTTCGTCACTTTCTGTCCAGGTTTGTTGGCCAAGGTGGAGAAACATGAACATGGCGCTTTCCAGAGCTGACTTGAGCTTTGGACCACGCTTAAGAACTTTTCATTCGGTGGTTGCTGAGGCGGTTGCACATGGTGCAACAGTTTCCAGTGGAAGGAAACGTCAGATGACAACACCATTGCGGACTGTGATGCTTCGTGACATGTTCCTTCAGTGTCAGGGGTTAACAAATTGGATGGCCAGCTGACGACCACAGTCCTGTTTTCGCTCATGCGGTCTTCTTTCAACATGGTTGACGCATCTTTTGCTGATGTCATGAAATTCAAGTGAACACCTCAGATCTTCAATGAGAGGTCTGTCTTTGTGGTTATGTGTTGTGATTGTGATTGTGTGTTTGTGGTTGTGTTTGTGGCTGTGTGTCTGTGATTGGGTGATTGTGAATGTGCTTGTGGTTGTGCTTGAGGTTGTGTGTTTGTGATTGCGGTTGTGATTGTGAGTTTGCAGTTGTGTTTGTATTGTGTTTGTGATTGTGTGTTTGTGAATGTGCTTGTGGATGTGTTTGTGGTTGTGTGTTGGTGATTGTGTGTTTGTGGTTGTGTTTGTGATTGTGTTGGTTGAGGTCCGGCAGCACCCAGTGCGCTCGGGAGCTGGCGGCTGAGGTCCTGCGGGGAACACTATAGGGCCTCGCGGTTGAGGACGACGCGGAGGACAAGGAGGACGCCGGCTGACATAAAATCTAACAACCCTCACCTGACAGGTGGGGAACGATCAATGCACGGCCCCATGCCCGACGCCCACAACCGACCAGCGACGAACGACTCACGTCTCAGACCCCCGACCGATCAGCGATCTGGCGAACTTGGTCGGAACCTGCATGATACCAACGGCAAAATGGATATGAAGTAGTCAACACAAGCGAATGAACGCTCGTGCAGGCTGACATCTGTGATATTGAAGACTTGAAGAGGTTGCTTTTATCCTTTTTGTATGCCTGCTGAGCCCCAAAACAGCGAGATCTCAAGTACAGGTCAAAATTGAATTGAGTTTGATTGAATTTGGCTACCCACTGAAATGACCCGATTTGACTTTTGGTGAACCTGATAGTTACTGACCACTTGACCATCCAACTGTGAGGTTTACATGCATAAAGGCTTGCTGTTGGACAGTGAAACTGGACCATGCCACTTTTTACAGACTGGATTGCATCACATCACACAGCTCAAGCGGATGGTCAAACCCATTTTGCCCAATCATGCTCCATGTACGAGTATATCTGTAGATATGACTCGTGTGGCTCTCATATGACCGACAATTCTGGCGTAATCATAGGGACAAAAGGACGACCTGTATATGTCGTATGTTTTAGTTTCTCCGTCTCCGTATCTCAGGTGGTAAAAGAGATGTCAAGAAACACGAGCTCTTTTGCTGATCAAAAGTAAAGCCCAAGGCCCTTACACTTCAATTGACAAAATTCATACAAGTTCTCCAAAGAAGTACCCAATGTTTTCTTGCGACAGAATGAGAATGTACATGTCACAAAAGAAAGGAGCCTTCCAGGTCTCAAAGGAGGGTAGGATATTATATAGGATAGGAACTAGAAAAGGTATTTGTTTCATTTTTTGCTTTGACCTAGCTGATGGAAGTCACCAGGTGATCCCTGACCGATTCCCACCACTGCACTATATGACCGAACCTGATCACGTTGACCTTACAGTGTACAGCAAGTTGGGTCTTGTTGCAAGCCCACACAAAAAAGAAACAAAATGCCTTTTTGCAACTGCAGCAAACTGGATCCTCAGGTGTCTAAAGACATCGGATCAGTCTTGAGATATGTCCATCCCAAACACTCCCAAAACGACCAACCGGTCGCCCCCCTGGTCGGACGACCGGCGTGTCGTTTCTTGAGCCTTCAGTTGTTCCTCTCCGATGGTGAGGTCAACGCCTTCCAGTGACCTGTCAACTCGCTCGACCGGACCGTACGGTCGAAGCGAGAACGACCGGGGGATTCACGTCCACAACAGATCATTCGGGTTCTGACCATGCTGCAAGGCTTTGCCTATCCGCATAGAAAAAAGTGAATTCTAAATGATGCAGAAATCGTTTCAATCTGTATCTTTTGGGAGGGCTATATCTGTGAATGGATGTTGATCTCCAAATTCGCTTCATTTTGTGAGCCTCCCCGATCCAGATCCCGCACGGGGACGATCTCGGAGTCCCCCAACACCATCTTGGGGATCGGCCAGAGTGGTCCGTCTTCGGATTTACCAATCAGGTGAGGATTTTGCACCGGGGAAGCAAAATAGTTGCGCATGCTACCCCCATGGCCCGCCAGTTGGCCCATGCATTTCATCTGCATGAAGATGATATACCCATCGCTACCCATCGCAGCCGAGAAGCTGCGAGGCGTCAAAGCCAAAGGGCTGAACCTGTGGAACCACCTGCGGGGCCTCGGCTATTCAGGACATCTGGACCATCCATCGTTATCATCTGGATGGACTCCAATCATTCTCAGAAGGTAGTTAGACCATGTTAGAACCCCCAAACCCACCCCAAGCACCTTCTGGGTAGGTAGTTCGAGAGCTAGGGAAAATGGGTTGTTAAATATGTTTCGACCTTCTTACAGGACTTTCCTACGCACCTGTACACACCATTACTTCCGGCCAGTGTATGGCGAAAGGAACAGCGATATATAGAGTGTTCATTGAGAAAAGCAAAAGCAGCTTCCCAAGTGCACCAAAAGCACAGCCATGCATACAAGTATTATCATGTATCAGTCTACCCTTTGACATGGACATGGATAGTACTTGACCAATCCTAGAATACCTCCAACATCCTCCAACATCGAGCACTCAAATACACCAGGCCACTCCATGCAATGGCAAACAAAGGAATCTCTCCTGGATAGATCCCTTGTTCATCTCGGTAAGTCAGCTTTAATTGTTTTAATATGCAATTACTTCAAGCTAGAAGAAAACGGTTCTTGGACAACAACCTGGCCAAGGTGAACATGCTCCCAATGGAGCTATGGCCAATCCCGAATAAAACTCTTAGCGCTTGTTCCCAAACCAGCAAGGAGCTTTGATCACCCTAAGCTGCCAACTTCAAACAACCCCCTTGTCACTGCTCAGTTCAAAAATCCCTATCGTCTGAACTAACATGAACCCAGGAGCTCCAAGTAATTACATGTAATTACCTTCCTGAGAGGGTGTTTGGAAATGGTTTCAGGGTCTAAATACCTTCTGGGGATGTACTTGACACGCCACCGACCACCACGTGCTCCACCGCACCACCCCTCGCCACCGTTCGACTTCCCATGTGAACCTCATGTGCCCCGGTGCTTTCGCCTGGGGTTCCTGGAAGAGTTGATGGCTGTATGGACAGGTCGCGGACTTCGTACAACAGCCTGGGAGCCGGGTGGACCTGTGCCGACCCCCTTGGAACAAAATGCAGACGACGAATGGTTGGTCCAAATTGTTTGTTAAACATGGACCTGTAGATGTGCTGAAGCCTCCCAGTTTTCCCATTTCACCATCTATATGCCTGCAGCTACGTCTCAAGAATCGGGTGCGGAACCGGGTGATTCTTCAGGAGATGGTCAGCGGCCCGATCTGGAACAAATGCCCGTTATCTCAAGAATCATGTGCAAATGATGACCGTCGGCACTTCGCACCCGGGTCGGCAGATGGAAAGGACATTTGGAAGATATTCGCAGGTATATTATGGTAGAAACCACATGTATATTAAGATGAAAAGGACATTTGGTATATTAAATTATACTAAAGCATATTTACTGTAGAAACTCTGGGTTCTGAATCTTGGACCCCCAACAACATTCCTGGATCGGTCCTTGATCGGTGGTAAAAGGAAATGTCATCCTCTCCATCTGAAAACAACATACAGATCCGGATCCAATCACCTCAAGATTATGATTGAATCCGATTGACCTTTCAAACTCCCACCGATTGCCCATCCCCCAACATCCTCACATCTGCCGGACCCACCGACGCTTCGGCCTCGAAGGAAGTACCAACAGGGTTCCTGTCAAGCTCGACTCCAAACTCCCATGAGGCACCGATTTGGCATCCAGAAACCAAGTGACGCTGTATTATCCTGCCTGAGGAGTAACTTGAGTAGTTGCACATTCAATGTGTTTGTTCACACCGCTGCTGCGCTCATGATGCTCATGATGTGCATAAAATTGAGACACAACCAGCTGGTGTCATGACATGGGTTGGGGTGAGGACGGGGTCGGATGTGTTTCCGGTATATACACGTCAGGCACTTATGTACACGGCCCTTGTGCTTTCCGGCTACTACATACCTTTCAACTGTCTTCTACAGGCAGCTGATGATTGTTCTGTTTGTATGTACTTCATGCTCTTGCTGTCCGTTTTCTACACGCTGATGTTTGTTCTGCTTGTCTGTGCTTGGAACTTGTTGTTATGCTTCCAGTGTTCAACTCCGTTCACAAACCCGAAGGCCCTAAGGGCTGTTCTGGTGTGTATGTACTTTTTCCTGGCACTGGTTTGCTTGGGTTGCACGACTTGATGGCGTTCCTACTTGCGTGCTCCTGCATGTACAGCCGACCCAACCGACCTATTTTTCGGGTGTGCCAAGGACCTCTCGTTCTCCTTAATACGTCCATACATACAACAGTTCCTGCTTTCTCTCTCTCTCTATATGCATATAAATTATCTGTGTGTGTGTGTGTCCCCACCTGTCAGGTGAGGGTCTCTAGCTCAATGGGCTGTCGGGGCTTAAGCAGGCTGGAGCGTGCTGGACCTCTACGGGTCCGGATGGAGTGGAGAGTGCTGGACCTCTATGGGCTCGGGCAGTAGAGTGGTGTGTACTAGACCAAGGCACATGAGAAAACACAGGTCAGAATACATACCAGAACAAACGTTGGAACACTTGCCTGATGTCAGAAGATGCCCAAGCAATATCAGAATACATGACAGAACACATGTCAGGTGTCGGAACATCTGTCTGAACAATTGGCAAAGCTTTGTTGACAGAAAGCGTGTCAGAATACCTGACAGAACAACGTCAGAACCGAAGTCGGACAGTATGTCTCAACACACGTCAGACCGCATGCCAGGGTTGATGCGAAAGCACATGTCAGTAGCGCACACAAGAAGATATGTCAGAACTCATGTCAGACTTCGCGGCAGGACGTCTGTCAGAACACTTGCAAACAAGGACATCAGAACACATACGAGACTTGATGCCAGAACAAATGTCCGAACAACGTATCAATGCGCACATGTCAGGCAGCGTTTGTCAGGATAGTCAATACATGTGTCCAGCCTTCTTCCAAATAGCCTCTTGGGGTCGGATCACTCGAAGCAAAGTAATTTGCTGTGCTGATGTGTTTTGTTCATGTGTTTTCTTTGTAGGTTGAAGGGGATCAAGGAACAATTGACAACATGACACAGTGTTCAGGAGAATTCAAGCCAATGCATGCTTAGGCAATGTTATATAGACTATTCGTGCAAACACATCATGTCTTCTGAATCTAGATCTTGAATGATTGGATGACCATTCAACATGCTCAGATCATGTGAAGGTTGTCCGTTTTGTTTCGTTCATGGACGTCCGCTCTCCCGGGAACCCAGCAACAAAGAAACACAGGTCGGACTGACACGGGTCTCACGGACTGTCGGGCTGTTGATACATATATCCGGATTCTATGATCTGTTTAAAGAAAACACACACAGACGCTCCAAACATCCCTTGGTCCCTCAAAACCTAGGGATTTGAGACCCCGGACCCCTCTATATGAGGGTCCTGTCCTTTCATATGAGGGTCCCGGAGTGTCTGAGTAAAGTTTGAACACTGGTCACTGACATGGTCACTTTGGAGCCCCAAAATCCCATTTTCGCCGAAGAAGGCCTGTAGTTGAATCTGCGCAATGTTCACCGTGCCCCTTTGCCCTGAAGAGCCCTGGTGTGAATAGGCGCAGTCTCCTCAGGGTCGAGAACACAAACAAAATCTCACGTACCGAGTACCGGGCGCAGGATCCTGTGGGTGTGGGTCCAATTTGGATCGAACCCAGGTTCGCAGTGTTTAGTGTCACGCTAGTAGTAACAGGTGCCACGCTAGTAGTAACAGGTGCCTTACTAGTAGTAACAAGAAGCTAGTAGAAACAAGTGCCTTACTATTAGCAACAAGAAGCTACTAGTAACAAGTGCATCGCTACTAGTAACAAGTGCCTTACTACTAGTAACAATAAGAATTAGAATTTGTAACAAGTGTTTGTGGTACGCCAGTACATCCAACCACATTGAGGGGGTTGGTGGCCAGTGACCCCCTCGCAAGTACGGTCGGCTTCAACGAGGGTAAACTGCATCTTCCCAGCCCATGTCTTTTGGCAAGTGCTCATTCAAGGTTTCGGGGAATCTATTGTTCCTCTAAAGTCGTTATTGAAATGGCCCCCTTCAAAGGGAACTCACAAAATCAACATTGAGAATCTTATTGACATATGACTCATATAAGATATTATAAGATTACAGTATATTTATCCGATGCTATTACTGAACACGGCTGGCTGGACAATGCTAGAAACTGAGTTGTAAACCGAACTTATTCCTTGACCTTCTTAAGTGATCTGAATCTGTTTATCTTCGCTCCTTTACCTTCTAGCCCATGGACTGGGTTGAGAGCTGCATTTGCTGACCAAACGAGACTAGTCAATGAAATTACACATGGGGTGAGTTTTTGTCACTGTCCAAGATTCCTACAATCCGTATGAGTTTGGACCTTCCACTCGCTGACTTCCGCAAAAGACTTTCAGGGCCGGAGTGACAAGTGAGGTTTTGTCTGGTTGGTTGGATCACAGCGAGCAGCTCTTGGACTCACTTTGATGATCGAACGTGATCGTGCTTGGACCTGTAGACCTTTAAAAGCATCCCCAACTCAGAGACCAAACTGACACTGGACAAACACACCTCGAAGCCAAGTGAACTGCAGTCGAAGATCCATGACGTGTGATTTAAATTTGATGAAGTGCTTTCTATATTTGAAGCTCCGCCTCCCCTTGCCATGGGAACCCCCAAAAAGTCCAATTGAGGACGCCGGGAGACCGGCTGGTCGGCTGGTCGTCCTCCTTCGCTGTGTTTCACACGGTTTCGGTGCGTTTCACACTGCTAAGGCTCGACCTTTGTGGCAACATCCGTGCTCCCAATACCTGTCGACTTCGTTTCGGTGCCGCAGAGTCCGTGGATCAGTGAGACACCCGTGGTGCGGCAGAATGGATGGGGTATGATGGGGTGATAGATGTGCATGATTCCTGCACGGTAATCTTTCTCACTTCTGGGAGCTGCATTCAGTTTGTACCCATTGTGAGAAACCCCTTGACTGCAGAAACAAAAAGAAAACATATATTGCTTGTCACGACTAGCTAGTCCATACTTTTCCTCTCTGTCTCCCTCTCTCTCTATTGTATCTATATTACATGTATTTCTTTCATTTTATTTCTTTCTCTGTCTCTTTCTCTCTCTTTCTCTCTCTCTGACTTTATTTACCTTTTTTGTCTCTCTCTCTCTCTCTCTGCAGGGGCAAAGCCTGACCGCGAACAAAATTCAGAAGCATAAACCTGGTTGCCCTCGCCATTTGGCGGTCCGATTCTCAAAAGAGTGGCTGATGGCTGATTTCTGATGGTGAAATTGGGTCCTTAAGAAAGTGCCGAATGCACTTGATCATAATATATACACTCCCGAAAACTAACATGGAAGTGGAGAATGGCCCCTTGGAAGACCACTTTCCACTACAAACAGGTGGTTTTCCACTTCCGTGTGTGTTCCAGCGAGAGTAATGGCTGACTGGATGGAGTCGGAGAGAGCGAACACATACCACGAGCTGGACAACTGCGAGTAGGACGAACTGACATCACGAGGGCAACACATCCCGACCAGCAATAGAAAGAACGCACAGAACCGTTGTTGCCACGTTGCTTCTATCTGTTGCAATATACTGCATCCACCAAAGGACAAAGCCCAAAAAACGCCATGTTTATATATGTTTATTATATATCAACAAACAAACTGCACCCATGAAAAAAAGTAACAACGCAACGTTGCAGGGTCATTCACGGTGCAAGGACACTTGGGGCATCTATTTAACTCTTGGACCATCTTCGACCTTTCAAATATATGGTCTTGGATGCTCTATGATTCTATGATGTGGGTACCTGACGAAATCCCCTCGGATTCGAAGCATCCTGAGTCCCGTTCAGTGACCAGTTCTGCGTGCATTTAGGATGGAGTTTCTGGATACCAGATCCCTGAAGTGCACTGGACAATCATTTCGCGTCTTTCGCTTCTCTGATCAAGTGACCAGCAAATGTTCCTCGGTCTCTTCTTCTGTGGCTCCTGCACACACGACACGGAAATCCTGTTCGCCCCAAGTGTGGATGATGGGGACTACAGCTTGGACCTCAAGTTGGCAATAAGAATCAAAAAACAACCACATTGTTTTGCAGTCCCCACCTTGTGTTTATCAAGCCCCAACAACCACAGGATTGGAGTTGTGGAAGCTCTTGGGCTAAGGGCTTGCGCGAGCTCTTCTAGCTGTGGCTGTAAATGACATGTGTCCTACTGTCAAATGGCCATTGATGGCCAACATTCTGCGGCCATTGACATCTTGATGGATAGAAGTCAAGTCAATGCCAGTGCATCGAATCTGACTGCTACTTTCCCTCACGACCTGCCTTCCATGCCATCGCCTTGATATCGCCAGATGTCGTGCCTCTTCAATATTTGGGGATGTTCCGCATTGTTCGGCCCCATCAGAAGTTCAAGGGGACCTCAACAACCGGAATAGATGCAGGAATTGCTCAGGCAAATACATGAGCACCGATCTGTGGAGAAAACCATGAACCTTCTCAGACGTTTTTGCTTAGCTATATAAACATGTCATATCCTTGAGGTATCTGAATGGACATGGCAAGAATTCAACTGATAGTGACACCCCGATGCCAACACCTTACTTTATATTTGTACATTGTACACATATATGCAAGATAGTGCACAAACATCAGTGCCATCATTTCGTCTAGATCGATGATGTTTGGTTCAAACATGTAGACAACCTCCAGCAGCAAACAATCTTCTCAATGGACGCTGTTTTCTCCGCCAACGAAAAATGCTGCGAATCAAACCGAGGTTGGTTCAAGCATCGATACTCGATGAGAATCAGATCGCCGATCGTATCAGTCGCCCTTGCGAAATCGACAAGATATTGCTGCAGGCTTGCCGCTCAATTTAGCTGACAAAAAACAGCAAACTGAACATTGCTCAGAATGGATAGACAATCCTGCCAACCCCACCGCGAATGGAACGCTTGTATAAATCGCGTGGAAAGCAACTATTCCTGGCCTGATGTTGTGGCGCCATCCGTCAAGAGGGTCACTTTTCAGAACAATCGGTCACTTGATTCTGAGCTTCGATGAACACTATGGGTCATCAAATCTTTGGTTTAGGGGCCGAAATCTGCCAGTTTGTGAGGGACATTTTGCCGTCAAAACATGTCGACGTCGACACAACCTCGAAAAACATTGGATAGAGTTCGATACTGGCACGACCACTCGCCGCCCAAAAGGTTCGTCCTCCCAATAGAAAAAACCCTTGCAGGAGTGATGCTTGGATGATGTTTCATGTGGGTTTGGTAGAACGTAGTTCCAGTAATCACAAGTCTACCTGTCTGGACTTCCAAGTGGACTGATGAAGTTCCACACATAGAGGTAGAGTCCGAAATGTGAAGCCGAGCCAAGGGGTGGCCCGTCATTGGTTTTTTGGAAGGCTGATAGAACATGATAGAACAATTTTTCACATTGGACCACCTGTGAGATAGAAAACCTCCAACCACTTCACAGTGTTGTCTTGTGCGAGGCAGTGCTAAGAATCGAAGTCCTCAAACACCAGTGGGAAGGGGACACCTTTGCTTTACTGTAAAGCCCTTTGCCTGCATGCACGCAGCCGAACGGAACGGATGGGTCTGTCTGAAGAATTGGACTGTGGTTGGCCGCTGATGGCTCACGTGCTGACCACTATATCGAAAAACCGCAGTGGTGAACTCATCAGTTCATCCAAAGAGACCACTGTTTTCCATCAGACCCTATCTATCAATCTATCTTTCTTTCTTATCTATCTATCCATCTACATATTTATCTATCTATCTACCTATCTATCTATCTATCTATCTATCGAACGATACATACATGACATTACATTGCATTGCTTTACATGTCATTTGATGACATTATACACGTTGCACTACACTACACCGGAGCTGTCCGAATCAACTCCCATCAGCTCTTTGTTTTTTGGGAAAGCAATGACATACCCCCCCGGTGCTCTTTTTGTGCACTGCAGCACTGCGTCGCCAGAAAGAACCTGGCCAGGAAATCAAATCACTACACAGGTCATCCATTCAAACGGACTAATGGAATGGAATCCACGTCCGGTGATGGGAGACTAAAACAACGTAACCCCAGCTCCGATCGATTGCTCAAGCTCTTACAGCTTATGACTCGCCTGAATAATCTCCAATCAGGCCAACACTGCCTGCGCGAAACAAAAAAGCACAGTGAAGTAGCACATCAGCCTCAAAGCAGCCCAAGCCACCACATCTTCCAAATTCCAAGTTCCAGCTCTTACAGCTGATTTCGATTGTTCTGTGTGAGCAAAATGCCACTTCAAATATCAAACTGACGCGTCTTTCTCCGCCTTCAGCTCGGCCACTGCTGCCGATACCGCCTGGCGCTTCTCCGCCTTTGCGGCCTCCAACTTCTCAGTTGCATCCACCAAATCCAAGCGCAACCTCCTATTCTCATCCCGAAGCCGCAGCACATTCTCGTCCACCACCGCCCGGTAGCTCCTCATTTCTCGAAGATCATGGAACCAGGCTCGCTCATACTTTCCTCTGCCCTTCCCAGTCTTGCCTCCGAATGCAGGGGCAGTATTCCTGATCACAGCATCGTAATCTTGCTGATTGAACCTGGTCCACGGCGGAGGAAGCAGGCTCTGGCGGTGGCAGGCTTGTATCCATGGCTCTCTCAAGGGAGCTGCGCAAAATGAGTCCAGGCGGTATTCGAACCTGCTGTGACAACTTCAAGTCGGTCATGTGGCCTGGAGATTCTAACATCTGTGGTTAGCACGGTGAACGCGCTCTGCTATAGTCGCTTATAGCCTCAAAAAAACGCTGTCAACATCAGCTGAGTTGGTATCAAGTGCGTGCAACGTAAAAATTTCTGGTCGGGCAACACTTTGCAGGCATGAATGCGACCAAATGGTCTTCGCAACGGGCTCCCTCTAGGAAGCTGCATGTTGTAGCAGCACGCAGGCCCTGAACCGAAAGGCCTATGAAGATGGTGCCAACTAAACACTTCAATGTCTGATCTTCACATCCTTACGGCTACTGACTTGATCACCAGTCAAACCCCTGACAAAATATTACAGTTCTGGAGCTCTTGCAGCTCTGAAGTTTTTACAGACCGCGGCCGAGTTGTGGTGTAGCTCTCAGCTCTTGATGCTGGGTCACCTTGGGAAATGGTAAAAGGCCTTGAACCAAAAGGCCCATGAAGATGGTGCCAACCAAACACCTCAATTTGTGCGCAAGCTGCAAGCCAAGAACTTGTGAACCTAAAACAAGCTACAGCAATGCAATTACCAAAAGTTTCTGGGGCAACGCGGCCGAGGTTCAATCAGCAAGATTACGATGCTGTGATCAGATACTACTCCGCGTGGATTTGGAGGCAAAACTGGAAAGGGCGAAGGAAAGTATGAGCGAAGCTGGCTCCAAGATCTTTGAGAAATGAGGAGCTACCCGGCGGCGAATGCGCCCGGCGGAATCAGTGCAACGGCTTGGCGTCCAACTCGAGCCGAGCTACACCCGCTCTTGCGGCGAAAGATCTGTAGCCTGCGCCATCCAATGAACAGCCTGAGCTCTGGGAACTCTGGGCTGAGCAAGTTGGAAAGCCACCAAGCCACATGACTTCGTCTTCCGGCAAACGGCAAAACCTACAGGAAGGCTTTCCTGGTGCAAGTTTGACGATCCAATTTTAAGATCGCGACCGTTAGAATGCTCTGTTGACGCAGATTTAATGCCCCAGCTGTACTTGCCATGCCTTGCAAGCAACCCTTGAAGTGGAGACCAGCAACCACTCCACACTCCACACTCCACCACTCCGGCTCTACAATCTGGCTGTAGAATCGGCATTTCCCTATCTGTTTTCACCAGTTTTAAGAACCCAAATGCTTCTCAAAACCCTATTTGAAACTTCTGGCAGGTTGTCACACCTCAACCATCAGCCTGACCCATCTGCACACGAGGCTTGCCTTTGGAAGCCAACATGAGGCACGCCTGAGTCCCGCAAGGTTGTTCCGAAAATCACGCAGTCTCTCCTGCGCAAGGCTGTGTTTGGAGGTTTTCCCACGCAACGCATTGGCAGCAAAGCTAAACAGCCTTCTGAACTGTCTCTGTTTCTAACCCGTAGACTGTCTTGATAAGCTTGCTAGCAACTAAAAGGCCTACTAGATGCGTGGCTTTGTTCTTTGTTTGAAGTGGGCCACTGACTGCACCGCGGTGGACAGAGCGATTGTCTAGCCTCTTCCAAGCCCCCCGCATGAATGAAGCCCATATGTAGTTTATACAAGCATTTGCGGGTTTTTAGACGTCACATGGCAAGACCGGTGACATGGTTTGACCATGGTTGACCTATTCACCTTGCTGATGGCACCTCGCAGTGCTAGCGTGGTGGGAGGCAGCAAGGACAAGCACTTGCAGGACCTCACAGAATCGAGGACAACAGCAAGAACACCTCAACATCGGTCTCTCTAGGTCACTTAGTAGAAACAAGAAGCTTACTAGACTGATCCCTTACAATTCTGCTTCCGTGCTCTTACAGCGTTGTTTAGACCCTTACGCTGACATCACATGTGTGAAAATGACCCGACGATTCGTTGACCGGCCTGCTCAGGGCGGCGCAACGATCGGGCAGGCTTTGAGCCAAAGAACCCAAAACCAAAAGCAACAACCCATCAAATCCTATAAACAAACATTAGCCAAAATATATCCTTGGACGGGCCTGTACACTCCACTACATTACATTACTTTGCCTTACATCACATACACACATACATACACACCAGCACCATGCGAAGGGTGCCCAACGAGTTTGGGAATTTGATGGTCTGTAAGTGACGCCTAGTGGACGCCCCTTTGAAGCTTCTGGCTTCTTCTTTGCTCTGCTCGCCCTCCTCCTTGCGCTTCTCATCTTTGCCTCCTTCTTCATCTTCGCTGCTCTCCTCAGCCTCCTTCTCCTCTTCTTCTTCTTCTTGAACTTCTTCTTCTTCTTTTTCTTCTTATTTGTCTTTTTCTGTTTATTCTTCTTCTTCTTTGCTCTCCTCGGCCTCTTCTTTTTGTCCTCCATCTTCTTTGCTTTTGGCGGCCTCCTTCTTGTCGTCCTTCGCGTCCTCATCTTCTTGGCCTCCTTCTTCTTCACTCTGCTCAGCCTCCTTCCGGTCCTCCTCATCTTGACCTCTGTCTTCTCCTTCTTCTTCACTCTGCTGGTCCTCTTTCTCGTCCTTCTCATCTTGACTTCCCTCTTCTGCTTCACTCTGCTCAGCCTCTTTCTTGTCCTTCTCATCTAGGCTCACTCTGCTTCTCCTCCTTCTTTTTACAATCCTTCTTCTTTTGTTTTGCTCTCCTCACACTGCTTCTCCTCCTCTCGGTCTTTCCTCTTCTCCTTCGATCTTGACTCGTTCTCCCTCCTTTTGCTCTGCCCTTCTTCACAGCCTCCTTGCCCCACCTTTGCTTCTTTGGGTCCTGCACGCAGCGGGTGGATATACCTGGACCATCCACATGGTGTCCAATGGAGTAGTCCAAGTGATAGTCCATTGGGAAGCTCTTGAGTGGTCCTGTTACCATGGAATGAGATTGGAACAGTCTGTTGGACATATTATGGGGATGCTGCTGCAAGTGGATCGGAGTGGGACAATGAGTTGGATATACAAGGATGCTGCTGCCATTCGATCAGATTGGATCATTGGATTAGAAGTGATCTGCCACATTGGATCGGATTGAAGCATGGCTGGGATTGGGGTGCTGTGCACCCCTTGGCTGCACTGGCCCATCAAAGTCCAATGACCGTCCAATCATGTCCAATCAGTGTTGAATGGACTACCCATAACGATCTCCATTGGACACCCACTGGTTTGATATTATTTTAACATGTAAAGGATATCAGCCCTGATTGGAAGGTTGGTTGGTCTGATAGACACAAAAGGCTCTATTGCGCCGAAGTCTGAGAAAGTTGTGTCAATGTCTAGCGACAGGGTCTCCATCTGATCTCTAGAACTCCTTAGATGATTGAAGAAGGGACCCTGTGACTTCCAGTGTGCCACCATCCATATGGTGGATCAGGCTTCGGGAGAGCCATGAAAAATAGCATGAAGAACTCCCTTTCGAGGGTTCGGTTGGCCCAGCAAATCAAATGGTAAAGGCTTGGATGATCCAGGGGAACCAACGTCAGGGAGATCAACTCCAAACACCAGACAAGTCACAAAGATACTGTCTTTGATGGGCCTTTCTTGCTAGCAGGGGAGGCAAAGGTGGCACCCTTCCTTCTTGATTGCCAAGTAGGACACAGTGGCATCGATATCACCAAAAAACAATCTGAAAACATGTGCAATTGTCAGATGAGGAGACCTCTTCAACAATCCAATCTCGGAAAGTAGCTGCATCCTTCCCCAAACCTGAGTGCGGCTGCAAAAAAGATCAAGCTTCACGGACTCGTAGTTTCCGTGGTCCCACCCGTAGCTTGGCATCAATCCTGATGTCGCCACCAGATGGGAGTTCATCATGCTTGAGGACATACTGTGTGTGGGTCCAACCTTCTAATCATAGCATTGGCGAGTTTCCTTATCGCAACAGCTCAGCGGAATTCAACCCCCTTCTGCTCGTCAGAACACATGATGCGCAGAAAAGACTCCCTGAGGTCGGACTTGAGCTCTTCCTTTTCTTTGCCATGGCTCCACTGTCCGAAGGGTGCCAGTGAGTTTTGGGACTTGACTGCCTGGGTCACTCAATGGGTGTCTAATAGACTGCCCTACACTGCTGATTAGACTTTCATTGGATGCAACTGGATGATCCTGGAACGATTGTGAGGTATCATAGAATGATAGGTGATCTTGGATGGTTGTGCCATCCCTGGCATTGTGTTGTGTTGAGTGTGGTTGGTATGCTAGTTTGACCAGACCTTCACGCACCCTGAGCGCCGCGCTCGAATCCCCTTCCAGGCGGCTGCGGATCCACAGCAGCGGCGGCGAATGGTTCGATCGGCCCCGACCCGGTGTGGGGGATAGGCAATTGGATACACATGAAAAAACACAAAATCTTAAGCGGTGTGGTGGATCGACACAAGGAAGAGCTAGGCTTTGGATGAAACATGAAGTTGCTTGTTTCAAAAGCTGGAACCTATTCATCAAACCAGCCCTTTAATAGTTGGGACATGTTAGGACAGGGATCCCAAGTCCTTCATGACATACCCGGGTATTTGCCATTCCCGTGCTTCGCAGTAGGAAGGCAGCAAGTGAGGCGAGCTCCCAAAGAGT
This sequence comes from Durusdinium trenchii, assembly GCA_963970005.1. Classification (NCBI taxonomy): domain Eukaryota; class Dinophyceae; order Suessiales; family Symbiodiniaceae; genus Durusdinium; species Durusdinium trenchii. Next base: position 734,230 of record CAXAMN010007779.1, read on the forward strand.
TCGGGTTTGGAGTCTGCGCGACCGGTGGCGCACTGTGCAAACGGCTGAGCAGGATGAACAAACGTGGAGATGTCTCACAATTTCGGATCCGCTGTCAAAAGGGCAATGTTGTGCTAAGGCTGCTAAGGTGCTACATCTTTCTTGCAGTATTAAATATGCAGTGAATCAATTGAAATCTCTGTACATCTCCTAAGTATCGAGTAGTAGTGGATGTCATGATGCACAATAAGTCACTATGTTGAAGAACATGATCAGCCACCTCAGCCTGTCAGCGTGACCGGTCCCGCAAAACGTCTCTTCGGAGCAGTGTTCAAAACGGACATGCCACCCAGCTGCGGCGAACACAACACGTCTCTTCACCCAGAAAACAACATATTTGTGGAACAGGAGTCTTCAATCAATTCAACCTGAAGGTGAGATATATGCCCTATGCCATTCAAAAACGTTGGCTCCTTTCTACAAAGGAGGCCGAATTTCTGTGGGGTCTCCTCGTTGTCTTTGAGGAAACACCAGGGACTTGTGGCTGAAGAAAGCACCTCTACAAGGTGGCTGATGCAGGACTTCTTCAGAAAGAGCTCTGGCGCCAGCACCAAGACCCGCCAGAGAAGCCGCAACAAGTGAAGCCGCCGAAAAAAATAAAGCGCCAGGACTGGTTCGAACAGAGAGATCCGGTTTCAAGATGAAAGCGCCCACATATGAACAGGTTTCAGGTTTCAAGATGAAAGAATTCCAGCTGGGTGGATCCATGCCTTAAAAAAAGAGGCCGAGAGGGGCTCCGGCACCGCCTGGCTCAGCAACGTCATGAACGATTCCCAGGTGAACAAAAAAAAGAACGGTGGTGACACCCTGTTGCTCCACATCAAGCACACCGGATACAGCAGTCTCGTCTGGAGCATCCCCCCATCTTTTGAGGATTGGTGGTGCATCTTCCACCTTCGGTTTTACAAAAACACCAACCAAAGTGATGTAGCTTCTGCCTGCTTCTGCCTGGTAAAGAGCTGTGCCTTTGAGCCCTCCTCGCCACCCAGTCACTTCTTCTTCTTCTTCGTAACCTGGCAACATGGTGGACCCCATTGTTCACGGACTCTCCAGCTGGAGCGGATTTGAGCTCGTGGAGCTCTTCTTTTGAGGTTTGACCAACAGAATCCAAAATATGCTGTGAAAAGCCTATTCATCAGACGATGAATGTCGGCGATTGATTGCAGAACATGTTGGAACCAAAATGCCTTGCAGTGCTGCGACCAATGTGTCTGGGAGTTCAGTTCTGTCGACCACCATGTCACACCACCCAAGCAGCTGTTTTCAGTGGGGCGCCACCAAAGCAGCGAATATCAATGAACCAGTCTGGTTGTTCTACATCGCAGGTCGGACCGACGACCTTCCAGCGTGACATGTAGTCACCTCTACAGTCATTCTATCCGGATCCAACCAAACACACTGGTCATCACGAATGTGGATTTCGGTGTCCATACCGTGCCTAAATCAGGCCTCTCCGAGCACACCATGCGCGTGTTTGTTGCGCCTTCCAAAGCTACAAACGGCCACTGGCTCCGTTCAAGAACTGAGCGAAAAGACCTTGACCGTCGGGTCTTGGACAGTCCCGCGCAAGCAGTCACTGCACGGAATCACAGAAGGTGCCGGTTTACTGTTGTCACTCACCTCCCAGCACTGCATGGGTACAAGCTTGGAGACTTTAGGAACTCGTTTCAGGTTGCTGTCGCATCTCTATTGATCTGGTCTTCTGCCAGTTCCGGCAATGTAGAGAATGAATGAGAATGAATGATCTACCTGATCTACCCAAAGAACTCGTTTGAACAACTCCAAAAAGGCTTCATCTAGGTATACATGACCTACACTTACCAGTCATGTAATGTATTATACTGCGGACTTGCTAGGGTCCATCCGTCCTCTCCTTCCAGGCTATAATATGCTATAATTAAACACTTTTCAATAATGCTGAAAAAACGACCAGAACTGCTTGGTTTGGTGAATCAATTCTAGAGTCGTTCCATGGATGGAGCCTAGCGGTCTAGCACTCCCATCTTCTGGCGATCACCCTCGAAAACGACGACACCTTTGGAACGCAGTACGTGAAGTTCCCGCTTCCATTGATTGTTTTACAGTAAATTCTGTATGAATGGTCCTGAATGGTGAAATATATATATATAATTATATATACAGTATATAGTAGCGTAGCTTCGAAGGGAAGGCGCTCCGATAGATGTTGTTGTCTTTTGTGAGATGGTTCCTGTTCGAATCACGGAACCAGAGTCGAGTCGACTCTGCGACCGTCAAAAAGCACAGAGTTAAACTGTGGAGCAAACGAATCCCTATAATGGCCCTATAATTCTCTGGACAATCGAAAACTGAAAGGGTTCCTAACCTGGCCAAATCATGGCCCTCCCATCTCCCGAAGAAGTGGAGTTGGCCTAGAGATGGGCACGGACCCATGAATGGATGGCAGCCGCTCACCCTTGGTTCTTGCCAAAAGCGGCTGAAGGTGAAAGCGGCAAAGTAGTAACCTAGGTCGGTCGAATCGCGGTGGCCGCCACATGATATGTTTCGGCTATGATTAGGACCCGACATAGCCGCCAAGTGGATTAATACAAGGGACAACAGTATGTCAATGCCCTGCAGCCCTCAATTGCTGGATGACTCTCATTGGAATGGATTTGAACATTCAGATCTTGGTCTTTGAGACACCTGCACCGCTAGTCACTAGTACCTCACAGCCCGTCCAATCGTTCTTCCGTGCTGCAAAGGAACACATCTTTTGCACCGACCCTGCCGTCAAACGCACACCCTTCATGTAGAAGCCAGCTTCACTTTGAATAATGTATTGTACAACCTCCGATCGGAAGGCCGGACTTCTAAATCCTCTTCATTACATGATTTCATTACATGATGGGTCAAGGTGTCTGACAACATGACAACAGTCTCAGTCCTGAGTAGAAATAACCCAACTCAATACTCCACTACTTCACACTGGTCTGTTGACGATGCCATGTGTCACTTGGTCACAAACAAAATGTCTAACAAAGAAAGAATGGTCGCTCACGAGTGCTCACTGATCCCCGGGTGCTGACTGAATCATGGCTTCTGGCCATCTGAGCGATGCCAGGAGCCCCTAGTAGCGTCCTTGCTCCTAGTAGCGATGCAAGGAGCCCCTAGTAGCGTCCTTGCTCCTAGTAGCGATGCCGGGAGCCCCTAGTAGCGTCCTTGCTCCTAGTATAGCGATGCAAGGAGCCACTAGTAGCGTCCTTGCTCCTAGTAGCGATGCCGGGGCTCCTAGTAGCGTCCTTGCTCCTGCTGCCTAAGATATCCTAAGATCACCTATAGTAACGGCCAGCACTTCGAATAATGTTCTAAAAGGATTTCCGTTTAGGTCCATGTGTCCCCGGGTCACTTGTCCGTCGATGCTTAGGTAGAATATCCACACATCCACATAGAATATTCACACCCACAATCACCCACACTTAGAATGTATGCTGATCGTGCTATCGCCGCAGATCAACCACATAAGAATTAGAGCAACCTCCGACGTCTTTGATCCTTCATCTCCGACGTCTTTGGGTGGGAGATGCCGGGGTAATCGACGTCTTTACGGTCGTTAAAGTCCCATGTTCTATCTGCAACCTATTCTGCATCCTAAAGCTATGTACAAATTCTAAGTGCCAGCAGTCCACTATAGACAACCCGTACGACTAACAGTAAAAAAGTGTTGACATGTTTACCTGTTCGTTTCTCCTATGCTGTCTTTTTGACTTCCTTTTCTTATACGTATACTTTTCTTTGCCTGCTGTTGGCCCTTCTTTGAGCTCCTTCTTGCGCTTTCCTAGCCTTTATTTGCGGTCACATGACAATAGTGCTAAACTCCTCACTATGCACGCTGGCTTTTGGGTGCTGACATCTCACTGTTTTTCACCTGTTTGCTGTAGCCATCTGTAGCCGCCACCGGAGTTACGGAAGAAACACGGCTGCCCCGTTTTGGGAAGCGCGTGCCCAGTTCAATGCATGCCCCTGCCTCCACTTTTGAACACAAAAACTGCCCCACCTTCTCCCACTAGAGAATTGGTATAGTGCCATTGAGCTTCTGAACAATGTGGCATGTGCAGGTCTTTGAATTTTCTGCGCGGAATCAATCTGAAAGTCTGAACAAAGCTGGTTTAGCCTGATGGCTGGTACATAGGGCAAAAGAAAAACCTCCAAACCATTCCAAACCAAACCACCAAACTTGCCCTTAGGCCCTACATAAAGACAACAAAGTAAACATCAGTAATTACACTAGAAAAAAGAAGAAGTGGAAGTAGTTTACAAGTTTAACATCTCTTTGGAGGTCGTAGTAGAGTGATGTGACGACATGAAGATCATCAAATTCGATGAGAGATGAGGGTTCGAAGACTTGGCCGAGCTGCGTATTGACGATCATGATCCTTAGACTGAATTCTGTAGTCACTGTAGTCCGCAAAAGCAAAGTAGACTTGGCCAACATAAGACAAACATATTTGTTTCAGTAGTTAGAAGAAGCTAGAACACGTCCGGTCCAAAATCATCCAAGCATTCCAGAACACAACAACCACAACAACAAGACCAGCCGCAGCAGCAGCAGCAAGGCAAAAAGAAACAACCACATCCGGCGATGGCTCAAAGCATCTTCCCATATTGAAGAAACTAAAACCAATTCACCAAATTCATTATTTATTTTTCTGTGGGGGGCTGGTCATTTGAGCCATGCGGAGACGTACTGATGCAAATCCCACGATCCATTAGCGAGATGTACTCGCCCTTCTTGTTCTGAAATTTCCAAGAGTTGACCTGACGGACTCAAAAAGCAAAGGAGAGGGATGAGGATGAGGGGATCTGAAAACGTCGTTATGCAACTTCGAAGTGTCTGCTTCAGAAGGATGGTGTTGGTTTGTTCGGAAGCTTTCTGTTGCGGTGCATTTTGATTTCTCTGTGCAAAGACTCCTCAGGGAAGGACCTTCAAATAGAGATTCCTTAGGCTCCATTCTCTCATTCCTTACTAAGCACCAGTCAAGTGTTAGAGCAGGGGATCCTCCAAAGACCACATGGGGCGATCCCGAGGTTTTTCGCCGGACCAATCCATGTATTCGCTGCCTTGAAAAACACAGGTTGTAGTTTTATGTTGTTGTGGGAACATTTTGAGGTCGGATTCGTGCATGGCCCAACGATGCTTCTAAATTCTAGGACTTTCGCTGCACAATCACTACACAACTCGCCTCCTGATATCCTCTCCACATGTTTGTGGCTGTTTGTGTTCCGTTTTTTCATAGGGAGACCCCCAACCGGCCCTGGCTGGGTAGACCGACTGATCCAACGGGCCAAGGTCGGAACGCGTGGCAGGTCGGTCGTTCCCTCCGACCGAGGGGCGAGTGGAGCCACCCGGCTCGCTTTCTCCGTCACGGCCGCCGCTCTCAACATGGTATAGCCGAAGAGCCTAACGAGGCCCGGCTCCAGCACAGGTGTTGCCGGACGGGGGCTCCCAGACATTCCTCTTTCAGGTTCCAAAAATCGATGCAGGACAGTTTTTGAGTCCCAAGCACAGCATTTTCTCAGGTATAATATGTATAATGCATGTAATTATAATGCATGTATACATCTGTATACTGTATACTGCACTGAGTCTTCTGCAGTTCTCATGATATCTCATTTCATGACTCAGCACTCTGATGGTGTCGGGCTCTACGTTGATGGAGGGGAATGCTGCTCCATCCATCTCCAACCGATCTTAATAGGACGTACTCCCCAAATCGGTCGGCAGCTTCAGCCCGAAAGCCACACTGCTGGACAAGTGAAGAGAATTCGATGTCCAACACACGGGACGTCTGCACTCATGAACTCCATTGCGGCTTTGCTCAAAACATATGACTCAAAACCAACACAAAAAATCCCAGTCTTCCGGGGAAGCTCGGAGTTTCAAACGCCAAACCGAAGGTCGATCAAACCACTGTTCCTCGCACGTGAACCACCGTTGCTCATGTTCTTTTGGTGGCAATGCTCCCCATTCACCCAAACTATCCATATCCAAACCGAACCCCACGGTGCCGGACAGGTCTCCTACTCAAACATACTTGAGCTGCACAAGCGTCAAGCGTGGCGTGTAGCAGTATTGCCTAGTCTACTAGTCACATGAGTCACAATTGGTTTGATCAAGGCTGATCTGTCTGTGTCCTTTTTGCTATGAGTCATACACGAACCCATCGCATAGTCATCAGTTCATGAACCAAACGGGCGTTTTCGGAAAATCAAATGGACCAAGATGGACAGAGACATGTCTGTGGTGTCAACCACCTATCATGGTGCCATTTCGAGCGAAGTTGCAGGATTGGAGGGTAGAGCCAACCCATCCACAAGGAGGTTTGCAGCAAACTCCTGAGCGCCACAAACGACAGAAGCACACTCCAACAACAATTGAAGTTTGGAGAAAGCAAGAATGTGGACACCCTTGTCTGGGAAACACTTCTTGAATTAAGCAGCTTTGCGGAACAAGAAGCCATCTGACAACGAAAAAAACCACTCTGTTCTTCAGCCGTATCATCCTGTGGTCGTTCCCCACGCAATTGCTGACGATACTCTGAAAAAGAAAGCGCCCTCCTTGCTTGCTACTGGGGCAGGATACCCCCTGAATGAATCGTTCCAGGTACCTGAGACCACGTCTTCATTCAATACAGTACATAGATCCCCTTAGCCCTCTGCCAATACAGCCTCCAACCTAGCGATGGCCTCCAACCTACTAGCGATGCCCTCCAACCTACTGGTGATAGCCTCCAGTACGTAGATCCCCTTAGCTTTTTTGGGCTTCCATTGGTATCATAGACATAGCGCTCTCCCAGTCCGACTGCTTCAGGCAAGGATCTGCAGCAACTCAGGATTGTTCAGCAGCTGTTCTGCCAAGAACATCAAGCATGCGAAGCAGCAAATTCCCATGATCGTGATTGAACTGCTGATCTTTCCTCAGTTGACCGGTGATTGGTGAACCAAACCGATGCACTGGCCGTCTCCCCCCTCTCTATGTTCAACTGCCCAAGTTCAGGCAGAAGCTGGGCCGCATTTTCCCTAGAAAAGAAATTGCAAACGAGAACCAAGCACGCGGTGTTCCAAGCTTCTTTCTGCCCAGACACTCCTGGACCCTCATATGAAAGGACCGGACCCTTATATGGAGGGGTCCGGGGTCTCAAATACGGTTTCGAGGGACCAAGGGATATCTGGAGCGTCTGGTGAAGTTGAAAAATTAACAAAAAAACAAACACCTCCAGGCTTCAACCTTTTGTCACCCAAGACCCTCATCCGTTGAACCGCCGTCCCCCCGTCGCCGACCCCCCGGTCCCACCGCGGAACAAAACGCGGTCACACCGAGTGTCCACTGCACTGCCGTAGTGTGGCCTGACGGACGGTGAGTCAACAGGCTGTTTGTATCCGTTCTGAGTCGTGATAAGTGAGATGATGATCATAAGTTCCCTAGTCACTAGAGTAACAGGCTGTTTCCAACTTTTTATAAGCTTCAACTTTTCAGAAGTTGTAAATGAAACATGTGCGACCCATGCCCAGGCGGAGACAGTCAAACAGTCAGCCGTCCAGATTCTCTTGCCGAGATGTTCTAAAGTGTATGATGTGTATGTACTGCAGGATGAGGAAATCCATCGAAATCGACTAGGTAGAAGATGTATTGGATGGTACAAGTGTAAACATAAACTGTAAGCCCTGTGATAACTCCAGTGCACAAATTTGCAGATTCTTTGCGCACCTGCTGAGACCTGACAGGGTGGCCTCGGATGACCTTGGGATAGTCCATGGGCCCCAGATGTCGATGTTCAAAATGTTCAGCCCAAAGACACCCAACAGAAGTCGCCATCGTAGTAGTAGTAGTTTCTTGCTTGTTCCTAGTAGTAAGGCCAGGAGCCCCTAGTAGCGTCCTTGCTCCTAGTAGCGATGCCAGGAGCCCCTAGTGGCGTCCCCTTCCAAACATGCTTTGGAAACGGTAGCTTTTTCTCTCTGCCCGGGGACCTCTAACTGTAACTAGTCAATTGCTTTCATATACAGTAAGACTCGTTGACTCGCTTAGCTTTGTCCAATACAACGTGCACCTCTGGGTTTGTCCAATGCGGACCTCGCCTGAACCAGATTCCATTCTTCTATGGCTCTCTCCATGTCCATGTCACGGAAGAGGCGCAAGCCAAAGCTATCCTGGACGCTCAGTACCAAACTCCAACCCGGCCGTGCCGAATATCCTAGATCGATCGATTAAGGGAAATCAATGACGGTGGAGAAGTTGAAGTACGAGGGATTACTCTGCCGGACATCAAAGCAAGAAGGACATGAAAGACCACATGATACCACATGTATAGAAGGGAAAGGATCAGAAAGAAGAAGATGAAGAAGGAGATGACTACCCAGAAGACAGTCTGTGCCATCACTTCCATATATGGATGCTGCTGCACTTGCCTTGTTGCTGAATCGGAGCAATAGGCCAACGGAAACCCTTTGAGTGGCGGGCAAAGCATCATAGATAAAGGGGGGTGACAAGGAAACACATGGAGGGGACAAAACGACGACAGGGGCGTTTACCAACCACCCCTAAGGAACTCTCCATGAAATCCTATTTGGAGCAAGGACGCTACTAGAGGCTCCTGGCCTTGCTACTAGGAGCATTCTTGCTTCTAGGAACAAAGGGCATCGCTACTAGGAGCAAGGACGCTACTAAAGAAGTGTCTTAATCCGGTTGAAAACTGGTCGAAATGCCCAACCACCTGTAAGGACCAGGTGATCCTCCAGGCAACAAACCTGGAGAAACATGCTCCCGCCCAGGTTCATTGAAGACTAAGAAATCACCACGGGAGAGGAGAACAATTGAAGACTAAGAAACCACCACGGGAGAGGAGAACATCTTCCAAATCAGCCAGGGGCTATCTGCTGTGATCAATTTCTGGTTGACGCAAACACTTGACAAGCGGGCCCATGAACATCTTGCCACGTGTCTATGGCAAGTTCCAAGCCGCAGCAAATATGCAGCTGGCAGAAGCAAACCTTGGTGCGACGCCGCTTGGACACGTTTGGACCTGCTGGAGTGAATCTAGAAAGGGAGAATTCAACATAGTTCAACCACTTCCCCCATAAAGGTGTGATTTGTTTCAGTTGGTCCTTGGGAGACTTGGCACATGTTCCTAGTGCGAATATAGAGTCGGCCATAGTTGGCCCGTACTTTTTGTGAAGTCTTATGTATGTGATTGTATGTGTTTTTGAGCAGACATGAGCAAACTGAACATGACTCATGTCTTGTGGGTCTCCCTGTGTAAAAACTACTACTATACTGCATGTAATATCCACGGACTTTTTGCGGGTGGACCAGGCGCCAACTGGCGAGGCCAACGTTTCTGACGCGCCAACTATTTGCATTCAAGGAGCCATGACTAGACGCAAGATCATCAAAGAGAAGGAGAGGCCAGGCAGAATATCTAGTGCTCCACCTGAACGAAAGGGATTCGACAAGCTGAAGCTGGGCCGCCCATAACTGTCACTATCTGTCACTCCTATTGCTCCCCCTACCTCCTGACTTTCTCCCACACATCCAGCTCTTCAGCTATCACAGCCGGTGTCATGGTTTGGTCGCCCAGGGTGCACAGTCTATCTGCAGGTCTAAACCACTCCTGCCCGTTCAATCCCCACGGATGTCATGGAAGAAATCCTGCCGAATTCTGTCCACCTTGTCCAAGCAAATGTCTGGAACAAATGAGAAATAGGAACAAATCCCTCAAAGCTCAACAGGAACCCTTCCTGAAAAGTTGGCTTCTTTTATTTCCAACGGAAGCACCTTCCCTATCCTTCTTTCACTTCGCCCAAAAGTGCAACCTCCATGACACCGGGACCCGAAAAGCCGGGACCTCGCCTGCGATGGCCTTGCCATAGCTCACATTATCCGTCACAAAGCTGGCAATCAGGCGACAAGACCTCGGTCCATAAGACGGTCAGACGTGGTCGAGCGAGAAGTGAAGGGGACGGTCGGACGACTGTCGGACGGTCAGACGTGGACCCAAATGGGTGTTGCAGACGGTTTGACGTTTGACTGGAGTCCACAAAGACCCTGATGCCACTTGGTGAAATATATAGGAAGCCTCTGTTCAAGTGGTGAACGTGCAGTGGATTTAGATGGATGTAGTGTTCCCATCAACAATACATGCATCGTGTCTCCTCATACATATTCAAAGGTTCAAGTTGTTGTCCATGTCCTTGGACATCTGCATGATCCACATATTTGCATTTCGCATCTCTGCTGCGAACAAAGGGTCAGGTGGTTATGAGTTATAGCATATAGCATCATATAGCTAGCTGTCTATGATTGTATATGAGTCGCCTAGCTGATTGCACCATCCCCACAGAATCTGTGTCCCCGTGCTTATGCTTCAAGCCAGATCGGTTTCCTGATGTACACTCCTCAAAACTTACGAGGAAGTAAATCTAGGCGAGGACGCTGTTTACGAGGAAGTTGGTGATCATGTAAAATCCCCCCGGGAATAGACCACAGACAGGTAAGGTTGATTGGGACCATGACTTCCTGGTTAGGTTGATTGGGACATGCTTTAAAACACTTCCTGGTAAACCAAATGGCTGGGTGTCTAGATTTACTTCCTCGTAAGTTCTGGGGAGTGCACACATGCCATCGATCATGTGCAAGGTGAATTCACAGATACCTGCTTTGATTAGAATACACAAATGCAAATCTAACGGAATCTAACGAGGAATTTAAAGAACCTCTCTCTCTTGATCCTGTTTAACGAGGAAGTTTACCAAGTTATCACAAAAATTGGTAGGCTTCTTTGTTGGCTAAATGCTTCTGGACATTCTAGTTTTTGCACTGACAAACGAGGAAGTCGAGCAAGTCTAGCAAGTTTAGCATGTCAAACTTACGAGGAAGAAGTCTTTCCCAACTCAAGAATATGACACGCAGAGCCTCCACAGTAAGATGCTAAACGAGGAATATTATAGGGAAACTACTTCCTCGTAAGTTCTGGAGAGAGTAATTGTTGCATCACATGTCGCATGCCAAAGGAAGTGCTAAAGGAAACTCAGCTAGCATGTTCTGGAAATTGGCCGTAATCCACCTGCTTCAAGGTGCACGTGCCTGGGCTGCTAGATGAACACCCCAACCAGTCTCTTCAGTCGAACTTCATCTACAACCCAGTACGTACTCAGTCTTACTCACCGCTCTCTCAGCACTTGAAACCTCACATCGCGCCGTCCGAAGAACGGACAGCGGCACCGCTCGTGTTCCACGGCCATTCGCAACCGAGCCACACGATGAAGACGTAGAGTCCCGTGACCTCGCCCAAGCGCCAGAGGGACAACTTCTGCCAATCTGCCCTCAGGTCCATCCGACGGCGCTTGGGTGTCCCGTTGGGGTCACCGACGAGCTTGGGAGCGGCTGGAAATTCGGCAGCTTCGGCAGCTCGGGACCGAGCAAGATCCTGCCTGGCTGTAGCCAGTGATGTTCAGTCACCCGACCTTCAAGACACAGAAGTAGAACCTCTGTTGCTTTGCCCCATGGAATGCATTTGAATCTGCCGGCCTCTTGCGCGGCCTCTTGCGCCAGCGTGCTTATAATATATGTCGAATGTTGTATGTTGCTGATGCATTGTAGCTTAGTGATCACAAATCGGGGCCACCTCACGGATCACTGGACCCTCACAGCCAGGGCTCGGACCCATGACCGGTGAAACAAATACATCTTTCATCATTTTCTTGCACACATCTTTCAACTTTCAAACCATCTTTTAATCATGCAAGCTGGACATCCAGTGTGGAATGGAAAACCGCTGTCAACTCCCCCAAGTGTGTTAAGTCTGCGTTAAAACATGGCCACCAGAATTCTGATGATGGCAAAAGAACAACTAGTAACTAGCTTGGGTACCTTCGCTGCTGAGTTCCTCCTGCCGTTGCCCCCCAAATAAGAAAACAAACTCACAATGGGGCCCAGGGCCAGTCTGTCTCCAATCATGTCAAACGCACCAGTCCGTTGGGGGGGGGGGCTGGGCCACCCGCGGTCGGTCCCCCGACAGCCCAAGGCGCATGAAGCCTGACTCCTCCGCATACAAATCGAGGCCTAACATCGACCGAGGTCGGTCCATGTTGGGACCGTTTTGGAGTCAGGTGGAAACCACCTGGTTCACCTGGTTTGGATTTGAGATGATTTGAGGAACCTAGGGGAAACATGATAACACTGACTAGCTTCGCTAATTAACTTGGACTATGAAGACCACATCCATCCAAATTTTCCCTCTTCCAGCACACTTCCAAACATCTGGAAAAAGATTCGAATGGCCCAGAACTTCAGAATCCCCCACTTCCAACCCTTCTCTCGGTCATGTGAAACACCGCGAAGAGGAGGAACCCCAAACACACATCAACAGCCCACGTCCGGTGCAACCCCCCCACGCCCACGTCTCTGGGCCGGGTTCGTTCCACCACGGGGCGGTGATCCACCGGCCCAAGCAGGGAGGTGATGCCACCCTGGCGGAGGCTTAACCTCGGGTAGACCCTGGCGGACCGGCCCCGTGCGGCAGGTGTGCAGCAGGGGGGGGACTTCGCAAGACAGCGAAGGTTCCTTTTGAGAAGAAAAGGAGATAGCCTCAACATGCCTCAACTCAACACAGGTGCTTTGTAAATAAACCAATCATACAAGTACTTCACTCTTGAACAAGTCCTGGACTTCTTGCGGACCAAAGCGGAGGAAGGCGACGTTTTGGCCAAGGCACGTGGCGATGACACTGCCAAAGAAATAGCCTGAGCAGTCGAGGACGCTCACCAAAAACATCCGTCACCTCCCGTCACCTTTGCAGTGACTCGGTACAAACAGACTGAGAAGAAGTCCCCGCACCCCCGCACTAGTACTGGTGGGCTCTGTTGAGTAGCGCCCGACAGCTTGCAATGCAAAACTCCAGAAAGGTCATAAGCTTGTGGGATGCAAACAGTCGAGACAGCCACGCTCACATTTGTTCCATATCCATCCACCTCAGAAGATCTTTTGACCCTAAACCCACCTGAAACATTCCGACCACCAACGATTGATTTCCATGGATTTCCAATTTCCAGGACAAAACCGCAACAAGCATCACAAGCTGTTTCAAGTGGGTCAACCAGGGTGGGCAGGGTATTTACTATAGGCTACCTCTTGCCGTCTCCTGCCATTCATCAAGAACAGTCCTAGGACTTCTGGCTACCTAGGCTCGGAGCCAAAACCCCTCTGGGTATTGGCAGCTGGCAGGCTCCAATGCAATGCTCAAGCAAAAGAGGCTGTCAACAACGGGGTTCAAAACCTGTATGAACTAGCAGACCAACCAAGGCCAATGTACCAAGGGTCTCAACCCTTCCAAGAGCGAGCGCTATCCGAAGCACCCTTTTCACTCACCTCGTAGCTCCATGGCGCGTTAAGCGCGAACAAAGGCAAAAGGACATCCTGGGATTTGGGCCACAGCAAACCGTCGGAGATCAACCATTCTCAAGCTTGGGGGAACACAAGTGGCTGTACCTGTCAAGAACGTTTTCCGAAATGCCCCAAAACTCTTGATCAAAGACGGTTGGCTGGGCGACCACAGGATTCTCTCGTCCGGCCTTCTTGAGTCGTTTCGAACTCGTGAAGCTTGGATCATAGCGAAGGGTCCATGATCCCTCAACCATGACCTTCTCTAAAATTCCAGGAGGCAGTGGCTTTGTGAGCGCATCAGCGATCTGTGACTCGCTGTGCACCCACCGCACAATCGTTGAATTCCGCTCAATGGATTCAAGGAGGCACAACACTTCCAAAGCGGTGTATTTGTCTTTCAGACCTGCACCGCTGGAGTTGAGATCTCGCTTGATGAGCACATCATACAAAGCTTTGGCATCTACGATCACCGCTCCACAAATGCGGCATACAGCCAATGAAGGCTGCTTCAAATCGACTTGGATGCCACAAAACTCTGCCCAAGCCAGCCTAGTGAACATCAGCTCCTGATCACATTCCGCCAGGGCTTGGGTCTCTGCGCTCAAAGACGAACGAGCCTTTCGCTGCAAGCGAGCCGATCGCCATGACACCAGTGACAGTGGGCTCCTGGTGCCTTGCAACATCTTGGGTGACGCTGCGGCGATGACATAGCCTCCAGTGCTGCTAAGGTCCTTCCGGTTGGCCAATGCCGCATCCGACCAACCTAGGAAACAAACATCCAAAGGATCGCCAACGTGCAACTGGTTCACACGCACTGACACATGGCGACCGTGGAATGCTTCACGCAGCAACTTGTTCGTGGCTCTCAATGTACCAACTGTTGCACTGCTGATCTCGCTTTGTAGCTGTCCAAGTCGGGCAGCAAGCAATGGTGAACTCTGGTTGATTCTCCACTGCAGGGCCCCCAACACACCACGCAGCTGTGTCAACTCCTCTGCTTTCACAGGATCGTGATCTTGTCGGGCCTCGAACTCGATGGGTTCAATGCCCTCGATGAATTTGGAGTGACTCAAAACAAAGCTGAAATCCTCTTGCTCCATGATCTGCAGGCCACAATGTGTGAAGCTGGAAAACTCCCAGGGCGACCATTTGAATCGGCTGTAAAAAGATGTAATCTTGGCCACCCATTCTTCATTGGCTTCGTCGCCGGACACCAAGAAATCGTCCACATGTGAGCAGACATATCCCAGTGTTTCCTGCCTACCCTCGGTGGTGGATTCCCCATTGGAAAACAACAGCCACAAACACGGGTCGGTCCGGCTCTGAACAAAGCCAAGTTGCTTCAGTGTGTTCTTCACACACTGGAACCAAGATGCTGGAGCGTTCACGAGCCCGTAGCAGGACTTGATGACCTGGACGGCCTCACCTGCTTTCAAACCAAGTGCGGTTGCGAGCTCTGGAACAGGCAGTGCGAAGAGGTTCCGGTCGGCTTCTGAGGCCTCGCCCTGAAGGAAGGCGCTCTTGACGTCGCCCTTGAGCACTCGCCAGGCGCGAACCGAAGAGTACTGCAATGCCAGCTGCCTTGTTCTTCTGGTCATAGTCGGTGCGGCAGACTGGATGTCCTCCAGGTCCGGGTCCTCATACCCGATGAGAACGATGCGGCCCTTTGCGGCTCCGGTGTCTTTGTACGTCAACACCCACCGCATGCGAACCAAACGGTCCTTGGGCACTGGTCCAATGGCCTTTCGAACGGCCTGAGCAGCGAGCCATTGGGATACCTCTGCATCTTTGGCTGTCTTGAAGAGAGCCTTTTTCTCTGGTGAGAGTTCGTGCCATCGAACTTCTGCTCCTTTCACTTTCTTCACAAAGAAGGTCTGGGCGTCCCTCTTCATAGATCGCCATTCGCTGGCTTTCACAGGCAAAGAAAGCTCGATCTCGCAAGCCAAATCACCAAGGCGAAGCTCGCCCTTTGAGGAAAAGAAGCCATGTGCCAGCAGCTCATCGTCGGTCTCAGCTGCCAGCTTCATCCTCTGCTTCTTGAACAGTGGCTGCTCAAACAGCTCGGGCATGTTCCTGCCCTGTGCCATGGCTGTCGGGTCATACCCGGGATCACGGATGACGCGGCCGAGATCTATGGGGGAGCGTGTCCCGCTTTGGGGTCCGCTAGAAGGTGCACTACCGCTACCCAAACCAGGGGTTCCGGGGTTTACGGAAGAAGGTTCCCGAAAAACATCCGTCTTCTTTTCTTCTTTCGTTCTTGATGCCTTGGCCTTCTGACGTGCCCCTTCGTCGGCCGGCATCTCACTCACATTTCTTTTTGGGGTCTGCATCATTCGGACATCTTCTGGGGTCCGCTGGGCATCTTCTGGGGCCCGTTCAAGCCTAGGCACTGAAGAGCTTCTCCGAGGTCGCGGCGTTGTAGGTGCACCACTTTCTGGACCAACTGACCTGGGTCGCCGTGGTGTCTTCGGCGCACCCTTTGAGATCAGGTCCTCTGGCAGGAGGTGATCATCCAAGATCTCGTACTCACCCTTGAACAGGGTGGCTGCCAGGTCATGGAACGTCCAGGAAGCCGTCGGTGCTTGCATTCCCTCTGCAATGAGGCGTTCTCTCTCGGAGGCATGTCGAAGTTGTTCCGGGGAGCACCGTTTCAAGCGACCATGGCTCACTATCCAGATGATGCTGCTGGGGCGTCTCTCGAATCCCTTGGCATCGGTTCGGGTTTCTGAAGCCAAGACACGACCGGGGCCGTACCATCTCCAAAGTTTGTGAGCGAGGCGAAGATGGCTTTGAGGCTGAGCTGGCGGCTTGATCCGTTTAAAATAAACTAGATCTCCTGGCAAAAATGTCGTCTTCCTCCGCGTCTTGGCATTTGAAGCTCTCGAAATAAGTTCTCGAGACTGCTGCTGGAGGAAAGATTGCTGTGCCAAGATCCGGAGTGAGAGGTTCTTCATCATGCTGGAGCCAGGCACTCTCACTGAGGTCCAGTACGGATCGTCGTACCCATTCTCATGGAACCGGCCAGTCACAGTCGGCTGTCTGCCAAATGCCCACTGAAATGGTGAATAGCCCTCGATCTTCTCGAGCTGGTTGTGAGCCTGACAGGATTGAATGGCGGCCTGCCACGGAGTGCAATCACTTCCTTGTAGAATCTGGCGGATGGTGGCCTTGATGGTTTGGATGGACCGTTCCACGATCCCTATCTGGCCATGATCTTCCGCCGCGCATGGAAGAAGTTCGACTCCTCGTTCTTCAGCCCATAGTCCAAGTGCATTGGACCGAAAGGCTCCTTCTGGATCCATTCTGATCTTGCCAGGTAGACCGTAGTGCAAGATCCAAGTGCTCTCAAGGCCATGGATGACCTCATCACTTGTCGCGTTGCGCGACTCAGCTGCCGGATGCTCGTAGAGGTAGTGGCAGCACATCAGCCTTGAGGCTTCGTCCACCATCACCATCATGTGGTAGGTGATGTCGGACACAGTGAACTCCATGTTGTCAATCACCAGTGTCTCCCATAGAGTTTCTGATTTTTCCAGGGAAGATGCTGGATGTAGAGGTGCGGCACGTAGTTCCTGACATTCAGGGCACATGTGCTTGCTTGCAAGCTGGATGACCTCTGGGTGAGCACCTCGATGTCGTAGGCATGAGCTCAAAGCAGCATTGGATGGGTGACCTGTCTTTTTGTGCAAACGTTCAAGCATCTGGAGGACACCACGCTTCTCCTTCTCATTCAGGGGCTCATAGGTCTTCTTGGGTTTCTCTAGCTCCATGTCACCTGTGCCAAAGACGGGATAGGCGCAGGCTGGGATCACACCATTGGCTTCAGCCATATTCATCTCTTTGATGGCCTTGAAGATCACATCGCACAAAGCCGAAGGGTAGAAGCCTGAGTTGCGAGCCACTGAACCTCCAATGCATTCATGATGATGTGGATGAACTGCTGTGCCAGGACATGTTCGTGAAACTGCTCGAGCCACCACTTTGGAGGTCGTTTTGATCAGCCAGGGCTTTCGGATGGGAAGACCTGACTTCTCTTCCCGCAAGCCAAAGGCGCATCCGTTGGCGTGTCCACAATGAAGATCACCTGTCTGTTCAAGCCGGCTCCAAAATTGGCGAACCAGCTGAAGATTCCATCCTCGATTGTTCGAGGGCCACTCCCAAGCCACATCACGGCCTTGTTGAAGTTGATGAGTGGCGATATCAAGACCATTCTTGATCATCTTCTTCGCCTTCTGCTTTCTCTCCATGCTTTTGGCCTTGGCCAAGTCATCTTTCTCGTTGAAGAGCTCCTGGATGGGAGAGAAAGGTCCGCAGGGCAAAGAAAACCATGTCAGCTTTGGCTTCCAACGAGTGATCATGTTCTTGATCTCTTGAACTCCCTTGGAGGTGGCGATGTTGTGAGCTGGCAAACCAACTCTTATAGCCTTGCGTCCACGGTCCAGGAAGGTCTGAGTCAATCTCGAGTCCGGGGGGCAGCAGATCTCCATGAGGTCAATGCCATCTTCGGGAGGAAGGATGTCTTGCCATGCCGAATGAGCTTCTTCCAGGAACTCCTCCGCACAGAGGCATAGCTGCGTCCGCTGACTATCAGTCAAGAAGCCACATCGACCATTCTGGTACTTCTCATCGTCCTGAATCGGGTTCTCGAGGGGTTCGATGGTCGGCATCATGACATTCTCCGGGATGAAGTCATCTACACCTTGTCGGGAGATGCCTGCTCGGGCGAATCCGGCTCCTTCACCAAGGACCATTCCTCGTGCTCTGGAGTCTGGTCGTTCTCCCTCTTGGTGGACTTCTTCTGCTCTGGTGTCACCTGAGCTCCCTTTTGAGCCGAAGAGGCATGGACCGATGGCATCTCGGTGTCCTTCGCTGCACCTGGTCGTTGCCGCGGTGGATTCTTCTTCTTGGACTCTTCGATCTCCTTCAAGCGGCGATGCAACGAATCCTCGGCCCCTTTGTAGCCCACCGACTTGGCATTGAGCTGCTCGCGGTACATGGGATCCTCCTTGATCTTCTGGGGCTCGAGCTGCTCGATGGTCGTGGTGACATCCGCAGGTAGTGGACCTGCTTGTCGGTGCAGTGCTGTTGCCCCGAAGGCTGGGGTGTAGGAAATCCGCAGCCTGCAGGTCTCGCAACAAGTCCACATCCCAAACTTGTTTCGTCCCGTCAGGGACCCTCTCCTGGGTGCCATCGGGATATGATTGCCAAAGCACGGAAATCCCTGACTCCTTGGATCGTCGGCTGGAGGACCAGTGGTTCTGGTCAGGTCGTACTTCTCTGGAGTCGGGGTTCTGTCCTTTCGGGACTTCCGCTGAGGCTTGGAACTTGTAGTCGAAGTCGTCGAGCGGCTTGCCGGCGTCCCAGTGCTTGGAGCTGACTCCAATTCCTCCTTCGTAGGGATGCGACCCTGAGTGGCCATAGCCATGAAGCACAGGGTGGAGAGCACGGGTAGCTGCAGCAAGCGTAGTCAAAGCTTTCGCCACAGAT
This sequence comes from Durusdinium trenchii, assembly GCA_963970005.1. Taxonomy (NCBI): domain Eukaryota; class Dinophyceae; order Suessiales; family Symbiodiniaceae; genus Durusdinium; species Durusdinium trenchii. Next base: position 753,152 of record CAXAMN010007779.1, read on the forward strand.
GGCATGCTTGAGCCTGTGGCATCCGGTGTTGGTGACGTGGTCAAACATGTTTGCTCTGCTGAAAAGTGCGGCTTCGACTCGATCGGACACGATGAAACTCTCTCAAAAACATGACTGTCACAAAGTTCCGAATGCTCTTGACCATGGGAAGGTGCACAAACAAAATCATGTGGTTCCAAATCATGAGCATGAGGGACATGAGGATATGTGCTGCACGATCGCTCCATGTATGCTCCGGCGGTTGTGGATGCACTGTTTGGCATAGGGTGATACCAGTCACAAGTCATGTCCAGCAGCAAGTGTTCATTCGAACTCTGCTTCAGCTGAATCCATTCTTCTGAGAACTTTCGAAGCTGCATCATGTTGCGCTCTGTATCGATGACAGCTCCCATGCGTCGCAAAGTGCGAACGCTCAACAACAAAGGAACTCCAGGTGCATCAATTGCGTGCACACCTAAAGCAACTTTTGTTCCTCCAATCACTTGAGGAAGCTCAACAAAGGAGGCGGCTCTCTGAGTGCCACCATTGCCGAATTTGAACTTCTTGGTCTCCTCCTTCACGACCACTTCTTCTTCTCATCCAAACTTGATCAACCGCAGGTTCATGATCTCCTGCAGGGCATCTAGCGACGCGAGGGATTCCGTCGCTCCCAAATCAATCACTGCATGGCCAGGGTATTCAACGGCCACTGCAGCCAAGGATGAGGCTGTGTCCTCACCATCTGCTGTCAGCACGGTGGTCTCGCTGTCATCCACCGAGAGGATCACGAAGACCTGGTTCTGGAAGTAGTTTGGCCTTGCCGATGAAGATGTTCCTGAATCCCCATTCCGGCGAGGGCACGAGCGAAAGTCATGCTCCTTTGAACCGCAGATGAAGCATCCGCGATACTCAGGGTTCCCAGGGCGCTGAGTGCCCGAAGAACCCTTGCCCTTCTGAAAGCTGGCCAGTGCTGTCGAGGTGGATGATGGTGGTGAACCAAAAGAACCTTTGGGTTTCCCCTTTTTGCCCTTCCCTTTGGACTTGCCCTTGAACATGGAGAGGGGGTAGTAACCACGTGAGTGCTGCTTAGCATAGTTCAACTTCCTGCTATCCCGAAAGGATCTCATCTTTTCTTGGAAGGCGGCATAAACAGCAAAAATGTTCTCTGAGTCATCGGGGTTGGAAAGTGCCATGTCTTCTGCGTCCAACCATTCTTTGTACTCAGTCCATGACCAAAAGGCTCCGGCCATGTCCTGAGCATAGAAGTCGTCCTCCTGCCAGGTCCAGGTCAGCTCTTGGCCATCGGGTGACCATGAAGTCCAGGCTGTAGCAGGTTCTTCCCATGAAGGATAGACCTCAGGAGGCAAACGATCACCAACCCAGTAGATCGAAGCTTCTTCGACCTCATCCATGTCGGGTTCATTCAAAAGTCCCCATTCAGAGTCCTGCTCAACCCAAAAGGAACGTCGAGGTCGAGCGAGATGAGGTGCTCGATGATGTTCGGCCATTAGCAACTCCTCCTCCTGATCTCTCATCGCTCGTTCCATGGTTTCCAGATCGAGCTTGTTGTTGATGGCGCTCAGCACCGAAAGCCGGGCGGCAGCAGGCAATCCACTGCGGCGCAGCAGCAACCAACCCAACAACTCTTGGGGGAGAATTTGAACATCATCAAACTCAAACTGTTCCCATTTCACCTCTTCTTCTTCAGGCCAAGGGGCAATGGAAGAGCTATCTTCCCACCATGACCAGCGATTGCGTTGCCAGTCCCGCCATTCGGCAGCAGTCCACCTTTGGTCATCATCCTGAGGGACCTCAGCATAATCACTACGCCGAGGGGCATCGGGCTCGAAAGGTTCCTGCTGATCGTCTCCAGCTCTACCGGGGTTGGAGGTCACTTCAACATCCGGAAAGGTGGCGAAGGTCTCATGACGGGCCTGTGGTGTTGTGCGATCCGAGCGTCGTTCACGACTAGGGGTCGTCAATGGAGTGGTATGTCCAACAGGTGCAGTCTCCTTCTTGGAGGATGTCGGCTGTGATTGCTGTCTCTGGCGAGCCATAGCTCGTTGAAGGCGTCTGTATGATTCCCTCAACGAAGTTGCCCATTCTGTCATGGAAGTTCCTGGTTGGCGCCTCAACTTCATGAAAAACTCTTCAAGTCGTTGGCCAACGTCCGGAACTGGTGTCTTGCACAGGCGCTCCTCCAGGAATGACAACAAGTAAGATGCTCCATTCGACTGCTGTAGCTTGGAGTGGTCGATCTCTGCCGATGCAACATCCCAAGCTTTGCCTGTCAACTGACTAGCCAACTCTGCTCCCAACAAACAACGCTTCTTGGGCTCCGTCCTCTCATATTGCAACCTAACTCTCTTCACATAGTCAAGCCACAATGTTGCATCACCATTCCATGTAGCAATGTGTTCCTTGCGCTCCACTGATGTCATGCTCCTGCAACAAACGAATTCCGGTTGCCCCAAACACCAGGGCGGGCCTCGAAGGCCAGATCGCTGTCCAATCCAACAATGCCTAAGGCAATCCAAGATCAACAGCAATGACCACCAACCCAGTAGGGAGCCCTGGAGTTCAGGGCTCCGCTACCAGTATTGGTAGCTGGCAGGCTCCAATGCAATGCTCAAGCAAAAGAGGCTGTCAACAACGGGGTTCAAAACCTGTATGAACTAGCAGACCAACCAAGGCCAATGTACCAAGGGTCTCAACCCTTCCAAGAGCGAGCGCTATCCGAAGCACCCTTTTCACTCACCTCGTAGCTCCATGGCGCGTTAAGCGCGAACAAAGGCAAAAGGACATCCTGGGATTTGGGCCACAGCAAACCGTCGGAGATCAACCATTCTCAAGCTTGGGGGAACACAAGTGGCTGTACCTGTCAAGAACGTTTTCCGAAACTGGGCCAGGGAGTCTCGCGCCTTGATTGGCAATGAACAAATCCATTCGATCTCAACACCGACTCGACATGCTTGATTTCCCCACCACGTCGAGCCACAAATGTAGGTGCTGAACGCTCGAGGCTCTGCACCAGCCATCAAACTCGTGACGAAGAAGGTTGTAGAAACACCAACCTGTGGTGGGGATTTCTGCAAAGAGCTCTGGCACTGGAACCATGTTGAATCATTGCACCATACTGCACCACAAACGTGGCAAGGTGCTTTGTTTCCGGCAACGTGGAATCTGGAATCAACGAAATTAAACAAGTCTGAAACTATGACATATTGTTGCCTACTTGGGGGCACCTGGACGGTACTTGGCTACTTGGGAGCGACTATAGGAGCAATAAATAATTGAGATATTTGCAGGGAAGCAACAGTCCAAAGATGATACGCCACACCTACTGTTGATCGTTTGTCGTCCTAAGGCCCCAGAATAAATCGGAGTTGGACTCAACTCACCCAATCGCAGTCAACGAAGTGGAAGGTACAGTTGCTGGCTCAAGCAAAGCAAAGTCTGAAAACTGTTGACCTCCCGGACTCCAAATCCCAGGTCTTCCGGCCAATGTTCAAGGACAGTCTCCAACGCCAGTCCTTCCCCGTCCCCGGATGCATCCCCTCTGGACATGACAAGGCTCTGGAAAGAGGATGCTGCAAAATGACAAGATGCGCCACAACAAGCCATCCTGGTAGTCCTTGCACACGTCAGCGATGGCATGCGATGGCGAGACATGAGACATGTGAAACACAGTGTTTGGACACATCCAGTACCGTTTCAAGAGACTTCGCTTTGTTCAGTTGAAGTCTCATCGGATCCCAAAGCGCACGCCCAATCGTCTCCGACCGAAAACACGATGTCCAGTGAAGTCCAGTCTGAGGGAAATGGCTTGGCGTTCGACATGGATGTTCAGCATCTGTTTGGATGGGATTGCCGATAGCCCCACGGGCGGGGAATCGCTGTGGTCGCACATGTATCGCTGTGGTTGGATCTGTTGGGTATCTCAAACAAAGATCCAGAGACGCCACAAAGACCCAGCCATAGACCCATATGGCCCAGCCAGCATACAACAAAGAACTCAATGACACATACCCCTGGTATGCTCCTGACCCACCGTGCAATAAACACATTGGTTCACCGACCTGGCCCACTTGTCAATCAACATGGTAGAGAAGCGGTTGTTGGGCGTTCATGATCCTTGGAAACATCATATCAGTATAGGAGTTCAACTTCAACAACAGTCTGGTTGGTGATTGAACACCATCCTTAAAATGCCAGTGAAATGGCATAACCATTCCGAAATGTGCATGGAAAATAGCTCTCAAACCACTGGGTGGTAGTGGCTGTTGGAAGTCCAGGCTCCACTGTTCCACCAAGGCACTAGAATCCCCACCAAAGCCAGCAAGACCCGTGCGGCCTTTGACAGTGCACTACCATTTGGCGCCTGCTCACTGTCCTGCGCCGTTGACTGTCGTCACTCACGGTCTGATCCTGTCAGAAATGAGATACCTGGTTCGGGGTTCTTCCTTCCTTCCTTTCTTTGCACGTTCAGTGTCCTAAGGCTCTAAAGACTCTCTGCAAATCTCCACAGCCTCAGCCTTTCGGTGGCCCCACCAGTACCCATCGGTCGGGGGATCGGGCTCGGGACGGGGTCAGCTCCTGCCTTCCGTACTCCCCTGCAAAGGACCACATGGAACCCCAAGACCACTGGGTTGTAGAGAAAAAGGGTCTTCCATGGGTCAATTCTTATGTTCGTTTGCAGGGGGGTATCTGATAGGTGGATCCAGGGCAAGGGGTCGCCCTGAATTGGCCGGCGGCTCTTCCCAGGCCGCCGAGGGCTCCTCATCGGAAAGAACTGGACTCATCCGGTTCAGGTCAGTGGTGTTGGCGGTATTGTGCCCATTGTGCCTGAACAGATTTGGTGACGGTGAACAGATTTGGATGTCACAGGGATGTGACCGGGTGGTAGGTTCCTTAGCTTCGAGGTTTCGAGAAGAACATAGAAGAACCCTGTAGTTGAGGCAATAGGAGTAATACGATAAGACTATAAGGAACTTGCAACATGATCAATGAACATGATCTTCCTCGAAGACTTTTGGACATTACTCTGGAAGGTATCATGTTACACGCCCAACTTTCCTGATGGAACCACCTTTACTGGAGGGCTGCATTTAAGTTAAAGCAACTCGAGCTCTTTGTCTTTGATGGATTATCTGATCACAAATATGGAGAATATCGGAAATCTGTCTTTGTGGCTCAAGGTACCAATGGCTGTTCTGGTACAAGTACATGTTCAGACTGGCAATGGGAGGAAGCCAAAGCTGAATAAATGTTCACAATGAACGAGCGTAATTTGGTACACTGTGAGACCTTGGTTCGGTTCTTCAAGTTGAGATACGATGTGCTACGCCGCCTTTTTCAGGTGGGTGTTCCACCCACCTGGCAAACTATAACATGAGTCCATGTAATTTCCCCCAAGCAAATTGGCTTTTCCGATTAGACCGTCATTCTTCCTGCTCCGCCCTGCCACACCCTGCCATCCACAGATTCACGCCTTTCGTTGGCGCTTTTGTAATTCACCAGCTCACTATCATGATTGTCCCTCAACTCTTCCAAGCTCACCCGGCGACACCGCACCAAAATCCGCCTGGGCTTCGCTTCTTGGTCCGGACAGTCGAGCTGTCCATGGGTGGAACCGGGGTGAACCCAGCACTTCCAAGCCATCTTACATGGCCAGAATGTGTCCACTGTCATTGATTAGTTTAGTTTAGCTTTATATAGTGCTTCGAAGCATTTCGAAGCCACATCAGGCTGTACATACATCTGTGATCATCTGTGGTGCCAAAATATGCCCAAATCTCATTCAAGAGCCAACGGTCTTTGGCCGAAATGCATTCATTGGAGGCCAACACGAAGAAACAACGGATATATCGCCACGGCGCAGCGGCGCACGACTCGTACGGCGCAGATCGGCTCACCGAGGCACTTTCGGCTGCTCTTAAGGTGATTCACCTTGCTGCTACTGTGCTCTGGGACCTCCTCTGAGCCGAAGTGGTCCTGGGTACCCGTGGCGCACCGAAGCATGTGGACGAAGACATGCGGGATATGCCTCAAACAGAACGGGAAGGGCGATGGAATCGCCGGTCCAAAATCAGTGCAAAAGTGTCTGGTTCTGAAGGGGCACCTTAGTGTCAAATGGAACGCGACAGGCTGTCCCTTCCTCTCCCCCTCATCGGCCATATATTTCTCCCCGATCCGCGACGTCAGCGTCCCAGACGCGGGCCGGCGCCGTGCCGCCCGGGCACATCTTCCTCGCTCGGGGAGCTGGACCCCTCCTCTCCCGCCGATGCAGACTTCGATGCAGACTTCACCTTCGCGGAGTCCGGGATAATGCCTGGGAGGAGTTCACGAGTTCGCGGACGAGGCAGACTTGGCGATCGGAGCGATCTTAAGCTGCAGAAAGGGTGGCTGGTGAAGGATGTTTGGGACCAAAGGGGGACCTTGGGGCTGCTCAACACTCTCAAGGTCTCCAAGGTGCTTGAAGAATGGAACTCATTTGGCCAAAAAGCGAAGCAAAAGGACAAGCACAGGGTTCCACAGCAAGTAAGTGCATGGGAAGGTGGAATTGTCATGAGTTGTCCTGCTTTTGGTCCGTCTCGAAAGATTGGACAATCAACTGATCTCTTGAAGCTTCTGAAACACGTGGAACAGCTCGAGGGAACATTCAACCATGGTGCATTCGATGGGGTTGACCGGTTGACACTCCTCAAATCTTTGGGGAGTTGACCACACCTTCTGCATGATTAAACAGGATGTGTGCATGCTGTGAACAGGATCTTGCATCCAGGCCGTGTTGGTCTGGATGGAAAGAGGGGCCACCAGCGTTTCAATCTGAACATCAATCTGCTGATTTCTCCGGGTGTCCAGGAAGGAATTTCAGTTCTAGAAGTCGTGGTCAGGTGACCTTTCGCTGGAAAAGATAGTGCCAGGACGCATAGTTTGACCCCCACCAATCGACTATAGGGATACATAGGGATTGTCGGTTTAGAGTTTTGGGGGTTAGGGTGCGCTGTTTGTCGCATGGAATCGCTGAGAACTTGCTCATTGTTGAATGTAAATGAATGTCATCTCATCTTTGTCATCGAATTGCCAAAACCATCCAAAACCGACGATAAAGCTTCAAATGCCTAAAGTCTTCCGATTGTTCTTTGCAGAGAATTTGCTGCCCCCCAGGGGGGTTGGGGGCAAAGCGTGAGTCCTTGGTGAAAAGACCGTTCGAAACTGAGCAACGTGGTCCTTGTGCGAACTGCAAGGGGATGCTCTTGCGAAACTTCTGGATCAGATCTACCATGGGAGGAATCCACCAGCACACAAGTACCTAGTACCTAGTACTGAAGAAATCCAGACTCCAAACTCCCAACAATTCAGGACCTGACCTCTGTGTGCGACCACCCAAAAACACCCGCGCACACCGCGCACACCGCGTCCCGAAGGGCGTCCTAAGGCATTCCTCCGGGGCACTGTCGAGCTCTCCCGGCAGCTCCAAGCATAACACGGAGGAGCCTTTGGAGCCTCGCTTCCGAGAGCTTTCCTGCAAGGCACGCGAGAGCACGACGCGGAGCACGCGAGGGCACTCGTGCGTCCAAAAAGCCGGAAAGAAGACGATGAAGAGAGTTCGGTGGACCGGGTGTTGTCAAACATCCGTAGTATGATGTTGGTTCGGTCTTGCACTCGCCAACGCGAGACGGTTCCAAACGCTCCTCACACTACCCTTCCACTATTGTAGCGGGGGGTTCCAGACGTTGTAGGGCATGACATGACAAGTTGTACATGTGACTCGTGATTAACATGGTGTCAAAGCAATCTGAATTGAAAAGGCTGTATTGGCACGAACGCATGAATAATATGAGCTACATAGGTAGGAATTAACGCAAATTATATGGCAAAAAAATCTGGCCAGCGGTCATGGTTGGTAAGTTGGTCCTGCCCCTTCTTCATGGCAATACACACAAATCACGGTTGAACAAGTCGATAGCATCTTGTGGCACCTCTGTGAAAGTATAGGTATAAAGAGCGCAGGAGCACCCGGCAGAGCAATGTATATATATATATATATGCGAGTCTACTAGATGAAACGGTGGATTGGAGGGGAAAACACAAATATTAAATATGCTTTTGGAGAGCTTTCATTGCAAGGTCCATGTACGGGAATGTGGGTCGGAAAGCTACAATATATTTATGAGCCGGGCAAAACCCGGCGAAAGCAAAGACGAGCACCCAGTTTTCTTTGCTTGGGTAAAACGCTGTATAATGTGTAAGGCCCGACAAAGCTTCAAACGTAATGCTTCACCACCAACCGCAATGCTTCACCTTGAGTCCTGATGGGGCCTTTTGCGGCAATTGTATCTCTGGTGAGTTATAAGGAAGAGCTTTGGTATGATGAGCTTGCCCCGGTACACGTATCGGTATACGCATTCCGGCAATAATTATATATAAGGAACTTTCATGAAAGATGGTTCTTTCATTGGCTTGGTTTTTTTCAGCTTGGAGAGTGTTGGTTGGATCGCTAAGCCCGTCCTATTCGCAAGGCGTTTTGATTAAAAGGTGACAGGTAGATCGCCATGAAGCGCCCTGCTTCTTGTGTGAAGCGTCCAGCAAAGCGACCAGCGAGGAGATCCGGGGAAGTTGGGTGCAGGGCGGAAAGGATCAATTTTGTATACCTTTGAGCGAGACATGATCAGCTTATTAATTATTTTGGAGTCCCACAACGACTTCAATTTTTTTTTTTAAATCCCAGAGTGGTAGATTGGAATTCCAAGCTTTCTGCAGCTGCAACCGCCAAGCCATGCCCAAAAGTGTTCAGATAGGGACTCTGCTGGCTAAGCCATGTTTGTGTGGCAATCGCAATTGCTTCAAGCAATTCGAGGATGATCGCGCAGCGGTTGTGGCTGAACGGAACCGGTTTCAAGCGCTGGAACCACATAGAAAAGAGACTGATGCAGAAATTTAACATATTAGGTCTTATTTATCCATGATTGTTGAAAGTTATCAATATTCTACTCAGAGTTGTTGTCACCTATTTTTTGAACACATCGCCAAAGGAAGCCCAGCTGCGGCAGTGGTACTGCATTGCTGATGGTCTTGTGGCTTCAAGCAAGGAGCCAACGGGTGGGGATGATGAGTCCAATGAATGCTTACTGCAGACAGAGTCGGAGGGTGAAGTCCTCGCTGAGACACCTTCTGGTTCAGAAGCATGTCAAACAGAGTTTGATGATGGGCCTGATGGTGAACTTTTGTTGGCGACTGATTCAGAGAATGAAGTCGCTCAGCCACCGGCCAAAAAACGCCGGTACCGTGCCAGATCATCAGAGCAGCTGACCTTCCTTGGCAAACCAGTGTGCAAACATGCTCACGCTCGTTTGTACTCCGTGAGTGCCAGGGCCATACAAAATGTTCGTGACGGGGGTCAAGCCTATACAGGTACTGGGGAAGCTAGGCTTCCAGAACCAAAGCATGAGGCCCTGAATGTTTCCCTGAGGAGGGACGCGCAGCATGTGAAGTGGCCGAATGTCCTTGCGTTCTTTTGGATGCTGTATATTTCGGCTGCAGAGATCTTACCTACCAAACTGACAATGCCAAGGGCAGGTAAGTTTGAAAGTGTTGGAACTGCCGATCCAGACTATGAAGAGCGGTATGTTCAGTCGTTCATGCAATCTCTGGAAAAGAACTTTGATCCGAACCCAGCCACTTCTTTGAGAATTTCACGTTTACAAGTTTCTCTTGGTCTGTATTCTCCAATTTGTGGGTTCTACCATAATTGAGGGTTTGTAACTTTTGGGCATCTGTACTAAGGTAAACTTGGCTGGACCGGGCACATTCAGCGGCCCCAGACGTTACATTGAGTGGACACAGCCAATCGACATGTTCTACCAGTACCAAGTGTTCGCACAGTCCCGAGGTGAGCAAAGTGCTTCTTTTGCCACATTCCTCAGGATCAAGAAAGCAATTTTCCAGACGCACTTGAAGTGTCGGGATAAGGGGGAGCATGGACAGTGTGATGTATGCTACAAGCTCAGGCAGAAGATAAAAAAGGCTGCCACCAAAGAGATCAGAACATCTTTGGTACAAACGTACAGCCGCCATTTGCTTTCGCAATGGCTAGATCGTTCATTCTACTGGCATCTTCGAGCTCAGAGTCGCACATACTTTGCTGAATCACTTCACTTGGCTGCCAAAATGATGAAATCATCACTTTCCACCAGCACATTGACTATGATCCAAGATGGCATGGATCAAAGCAAGCTGCGGCTTCCAAGACGAGGTTTCCTTCAAAGCAGCAAGAGTTGGCAGAATATTTTTCGACCAGCCTGCCATTTGGTGGGCACCTTCATTCACGGCTATAAGCTGAGTCTCCACTTGAGCGATGAGGATTTGAAAAAGAACTCAGAGACTTCAATAGAGCTTGTGGCCCGCGCATTGTCTGAGGTGGTGGATTCATTTGGCAATGTTCCCATCCAAATCCACCTCCAACAAGACAATTGCTACAGAGAAGGCAAAAACAAGTTCATGCTTCAATTCTTCCTGCTGCTCTCCATTCTTGGAGCTGCCAAATATTTGACACTTGGATTCCTCAGGACGGGACATTCACATGAGGATATTGATCAATGCTTTGGTCAAATATCCAGGGCATTGCAAGGAAAGTCAATTTCAAGTCCAGCGGAGATGATTACACTTTTGGCAAACCTTTCAGGATCTGGCGATGGGAAACGCATCAGGAATTCTGCCTCAAGTGCTGCGAAGTTGGATGAGTGCTGTTGTTGGAAGGAGTTTTGTAAGCAAGTCGGTGTCTCCTTTAAAGGAGTTCGCAGGGTCCACTTCTTCCGGTTCAGTGCCCGCAAGGACCTCGGCTCAGATGTCCTGGACCATGCCTTGGAGCTTGAAGAGCTGGGCCAGCGTTGGTGACCAAGCGCTGCCTTGCAGACACAGAAGTTCAAAGGGCCATAGCAGTTGTGCCAGCAGCTTCAGTTGCTCAGATTCGGAGTGGCTTCCATCCACCTGCAGGTATTGCAGCTCGCGGGCTATCACGGCCCAGGTCCGCAAGAACATTGCAAAGACCGTTCCGCCGGTTGCCACAACTGGTGAGATGACACAGGAAGGAGCTCGGTACCTTCTTGATTGGAGTCGTGGTCTTTTGGCTCGATGCCCCAGACCACAACATTATTCCATTTTGGGACATCGGTACTCGGCCGACCTTCGTGAGCCCCATCATCCTGGCCATTGGACCACACCCAGACGTGTGAAGCATGTTGATGTGACTTTGGATCAGGATGCCATTGATGGAGGGGTCAGTAGTGGCGCCAGTTCTGAGGATGAGGACCTAGGTCTTCCGGTAGGTTTTGATGAGTGACATATGGCAGTGATTGATGGTCAAAAAGGTTCATTGCAGAAGTCTTTGGAGATGAAATAATATGACATAATATGATCCCAGGAAAAAACTATGGGAGGTGAGTGAAAGGGGGGTATATGTTTACTCCAAAACTAGCCACGGCCAGCCATTATAGTTGCTCACTTAAGGTCGAGATGAACCCCAGCACCAAAGGTTTTCAGCCTCCCTTGATTGGTTTTTGTTCAGCAGCAGCACTCTGCGCACTTTCCAGGAGTGATGCACCACCACGAGCTGATGCCGATGCTTCAGAGGCCTCCGAACAGGAAGTGCTTCTGAGCTCTGATGCTGAAGTTGAAGAAAAGAAGTCGGCAGGCGAGATGAACACTTCTAGTTTCAGACTATTTTAGAGTCAACCTTTCTAGGGGGATCAGGGCCTTATGATGCAGGTTGCTCCATGTGTTCTAAGCTTAATGGCAATGAGTGGTAAACTGGCAGGTGTATCTGACCAAGAACTGTTGTTGGAGTCGGACGCGGAGCATGAAGCTGGTGTTTCCAAGCGACCAGCACTGGCAGGAGATGTGGGGGATCCTCGCTAGTTTCCAAATCTGGTCATTTTTGACTCATTTGTGTTTGTCAGGTTGTTGAAGTTTTTTGTGATGCTAGGTTCTTTTCAATCAAGCTTTCACCCAACCTAGATAGATGGATTCGTGCACCAGTTCCTCAACGACCCAGTTTTCAAAGACTTGCGAGACCGAGTGTCCCGGAATTTTGAAGACATAGATGGCGTGAAGATTGGATCCCTTTTCAGTGGGTGGGGCGTACTTGAGATGGTAACGGCCTCGTTGCAAAGCCAGTGGAATTCATCTTTCTCAAAGCCCATTCAGGCGTGGGATAGTGAACCATGTGCTAAATTAGAATCCAAATGATCAACAGTTTGGGATTAAATTAGTTTTTTTGGGGTTTGGATATAAATTCATGACGCGCCTGGGACATGTGCCTGTCAGGTGGACGTTAAGTTCATGGTGGAGATCGATGAGAAGAAGCAGGCCTACCTGATGTCAAGGTTTCCGGAGGCTCTACTCTTTCAAGATGTGAGCGATGTGTCTCAGAAGTTTGCACCTACAGCTGATGGTGGCAGAGCTCCAGTGCCAGAGGCAAGCTGCCCAAAAGCAATGGTGTTGTCCCATCAGTGGCCCATCAGTAGTGCTCAAAAACTATAGGGGTGAGAAAACACGTGTCGTCCAGTTCTTTGTTTCAATCCTGTCAGGTGGACTTGCTGGTGGGCGGGTTTCCTTGTGTGGATGTGAGCACCCTCACAACCACTCCAGGCAGTGTCATTGACGGCTCATGCTCCAGTGGCAAAGGTTTCCTGGGTGTCGAAGAGTTTGCGAGGAAACGTCGGCCACCTTTGATACTGATTGAGAATGTCCGCTCACTCTTTCACAAACGCAAGGTTGAGCTGGATGGGCAGTCAGCGCAATTTCATATGAATGAATGGTTTCCAATTTGTTCCACTTTTATTTCTTGGTGTGAGTTGTGATGTTGGTGGTTGATGATCTTGCCAACCCTCCATCAAGCTAGGTATGAGAAGATTCGGAAGAGGCTGGACGCTCTAGGGTATGCAATCAGTGCAGATGTCTACAACACGGCAGAGTTTGGTTTGCCTCAGCAAAGGGGTCGGGCCTGGCTCCTTTGTGTTCAGAAGTCTCAGTTACATGCTTCAGCCTTGCAGCTGGGCGCTGACATGCGGCTGTTCCGTCGAGAGTGTCTACCTCTGAGTGCCTGTGTCGTGCTTGCTTCTGACCCTGAACCTCGTGAGTTGGAAAACTTGCCAAAGCACGGTGGTGGCGATGCAAAGTGGAACACTGGCTGCGCGGCGCAGTGCAAGATCTATGGAAAGGCATCCATTAAATACAAACTTATTATTATATACAGTACATAATATTATGGGGCAGGTAGCTGGCTTTCAAGCATTTTTCCAATTTCAAAGTCAGTTTTCATTCAACAAGATCGCAAGTCTGAAGGGTTGAGGCAAACGCCCCAACTGGCACTGTGCCAGGCGAAGCTGGACAAGCGCATCAAGCAGCTGGAGAGTTTGACGACAGAGTGCAGCCGCCGTGAGGTGGCTATCTTGGCGGCAGCTATTGAGCAGCTGGCTGTGACCCATGGCATCGATGCAATGAAGCAGCTCTTAGTCGTGCAGGTCGTGCCTGGTCAGCTCATTTGTCAGAATCTTTCATTTGTTGCGGGTTGTTGTTGTTGTTGTTGTTGTGTTTTTCTACCAGGATGCTACTGATGTTTCGAGGCCTTGGGGTGAACTTCAGAACAGAACCTCAGGATCAGAATTTTGATCCGTCAGTCTTCCCAAAGTCGAACATTTGGACAACCTCTTGCGTCATTCCGGGTGGCAAGTACATAATTTGTGGTCCGGGTGGTTTCAGACCTATGCGTGCAGAGGAGTGGGTTTGTTTCATTCCAATTTGAAAACCAAATTTGCTAATAGATGTGAAAACATAACATCTGATAAGCGTGCTTGTTGCGTTGGCCAGAAGGAGCTTGCGCGGCTCCAGGGCATTGGGCCTTTCGAATGGTCCAAGTACAAAATGGGTTCGGAATCAGCTCGATCCATGCGAGACTTCATTGGCAATGCGTCACTTTGTCATATGGATCACGCGTTTTTGTTGAAGTGCTTGGTTGGTCAAGGTCACCCCACCCTCTGTAGGAAGTCCAGTCTCTGAATCACTTCTTCAGGTTTAGTGCGCCTGTCTTCCTGGCCGCCTTTTGCAGTGTGGTTGGCAATTGGAAGCCAGCTACCGGGCAATTTGCCTGAAGCTTGAGGTGCTGTAAGTAGTAATTCAGAAGTGCGAAGCTTCTGGGGATGATCAGGCAGGTAAAAACAGGGCATGTTACAGTCTGAATTTACTCTGATATACTTTTACACCTGAGAGTTTTTGGTGACTTTGTCCGTGCTTGTCACAGGATGTCAGGGTCTTCTTGGTCCCTTGGTCATTTCTTTTGAGGCTCACGTCTTTAGGATTCTTTAGGCGAGCCTGTCGCTTTGCTTGTGTTGCTCAACATGCCGCCCAAAAAGAAGCAACGCACCAGCAAAGTTACCTCAGGGATGCCAGTACTCGAGAAGGCTTCGGATGTTCATGCAGTCTGCGCAGAGCTCAAGGACTGGATTTGTGAGGCCTACCAAGGCCGGCATGGCTTTCCAGATGCGAAGAAGTTTCCCATGGAGAGTGGTGGGAGCTTGCTTGAGGTGGTCCAGAGATGCTGGTCAGATGAGGAATCTCTCATGGCAAACAGCTTTGAATTCTGCAAGGTCATCGGCATTGTCAAAGCCGACTCCACAGAAGATGAATTCTCAGAGAGGTTTCTTTCAACAAAGGAGCGGTTTTTGCACTGACCACTGAGTCAACGACGGTTAAAATCTGTTCAAGTGGGAAACCTCGGTTTAGCACTTTTTGAAGGGTGTTGGACCTGGATCTCAAGGAGTGGCCTCCAGCTGCTGGTTCTCACACTACATCAAGTATCTTCCAGTGGTCGTTTGCTGGAAATTCCTTCTGGCGCCAACCAGACAATGCCACCGTCTTTGACCTGGCCAAGTCCATTGCTCTAGTGGGCTGGCAGCAGGCAGGAAGCTTGCAGGGAACACTTTTGAGATTTCAGTTTTTGGGAAATTTCCAAGCCATTGTGGTTGCAGTTTGAGTTCCAGCTCTCCACTTTGATGTTATGGATGGGAACACCAGGGTGGAGAGCAATTCCAGGAATAGCTCGCCGCCCCAAGTCAACCAAATCAAGGGGTCCATGACATTGCCTAGGGCTTGTGGAATGTTGGCTACCAACTGTTCTTTCATTGTGGCTTCCAGGGAGTGGCTACTGTAGAATTTTCTATTAGTCCTCAAAGAAGGGACAGGTGAGGGTGGAGAGCTATTCCGGGAATAGCTCGCCGCTCTGGCCCATGAATGTGGAAGGTCAAAGTGGAGTGGAGAGCAAATCCCCAACCGGTGACACATGTCAATCTGTCATGCCATCCAAGGGTGGAGAGCTATTCTGAGAATAGCTCGCCGCCCTTGAATGGCCTCGCCGCCCGGGAGTATGTAGGGATAAGACCTTAGGGCCATGTACTTCAATTTGACTTCAGAAAGATTACCTGATTACCTGTTTTCTGGGGGTGACTGGTTTTGTGACATGGATATTGATTGATGGTTCCTGTTTTCTAGGATGGCTCATGAATCCAAAAGGACCCAAAGAATCCTGAGATGCAAATGCATCAATGGGGCCATTATATAAATATTTCTCTAGAATGTGATTGGAAGGAGACAGAAGCGGTATACAAGACAATGTCTGTTTCGGAAACGATGTTTGAAATGGTACCGGTTCAGTGACTTTTTTGAGTTGCAGGCCTTTACATTGATTCTGAGAGGCCTAGAGTTTTTGACAGTTTTTGCCTTCCCCTCTGGCCAGGGTTCAAGCCTGGGTATGCGGCTACTTGGAGAAGATGAGTGCGATATGTCGACGGAGCACTTTGGGCAGTTTCGCTTTGATGATGGTGGGATGCGAGGCTTGGCAGCTGCCTTGTGCTGGTGTGGCCTTGTCTACCATGTGGTGCCAACGGCACCGGATCAGCTTGCTGGAGAAGCAGTGGTTCGCCTAGTTCGAGGCTTGCTTGAGATACCAACATACCACCGGGCACAATGTCCTGATCAGAGTGCAGCCATGATTTCACGCATTATCAAGCAGAACGTGGATTCCAAAGTTCAGAGTGTTTCGAGTTTCGAGTGGTCACAAATTTTGGCATCTATGGCGAAGAGTGGTGAGAAGATCACACTGAGTGAAGCCATCGAGATGTACAATGGGAGTGCAGAGATCTCGGCTCACGGGGGCTCTAGCTCTAAGGAGAGGATGCATTGAAAACAGCAACAACTTATTTTTGCCTACTATTGAGAGTTTAAAAGGTAATTTGTTTTCTTGGATTGGGAACTACAGACTTTGGGGGTTGGGGCTCATGATCACTCGATGTGCAGGACAGAACGGGCGCTGGGTCTTTGATCTTAGATTTGAAGAAGCAATATGCCATCAGACACTGGCTTGAGGCAACATGTGAGGCAGCCAAAGCAGAGGTGGAGATCTCACTTCGGGACTCACCTTTCCAGTTTGGTCCATGGGGTGAAACCCTTTCCATCATGAAGGTTCTCTTCTTGAACAGTACGGTGAACTTGCTTTGCCTACCAGATTCCTCCATGGTCCCAGCCAGCGGGGAGCCATCAGTGGCATTGGACTGGAGCTTGGTCATGACACCTGTGAGCCAGGAAATATTGTTTGCGAGGATTCGCTTGCACTATGAAAAAGCCACGGCCATCATTGAGTCTCCCAGCGACCGTCGCAAATACAGATTGTCAGAGGACGAACTCCTGAACCTTCGGAATGTTGTGACTCTCTACGCTTCCATTCGAGACTTCCTCAAGGCTCGCCTGCGGAACTTTGAGGAATATGACAAGCTCATGAGGACGACAAGCATCAAGGATGAAGACTTCCGGGACGTCATGGAATCTCGACCTTCAAGGTTTTCAATGTCAATGTTGGCCTCGGCCCAACGGGAAGCACTTGAAGATGCTCGGGCTCAGGAAGAGGGTGCCACCCTTGAAGCTGAGAAGGAACGCTTGAAGCTTCGAGACACCCGCTGGGAGTACTTCAAAGCGGCACTTGAGCGTGATCAGAAGGCCTTGAAGCATGTCAAAGAGGCACCCACGAAGGTAGTGGCTGCTCTGAAGCACAGAAAGGAGGTAGCATGGAGACTCTCCCAGGCAGAGCTTGGGGAGAAGGTGGTGAACTCGTACATGGAGAAGTTTTTGAAGTGTGACATTGTGATGAAGGTGGAGTTGGCTCAGCAGAAAATCAACGAGTACAGAGCTTTCGTTGTCACTTGGCAGATGATGAGGTTATGGTCCTGGTCTGTGTGGTGTCCATCGGTTTTCAAGATGCATTCGCCATCCGAATCCAATGAAATGCAAAATGAGCATTTGAAGCAGACCGATTATGAGCAGTCATGATCACCTTTTTGTGTGTTCGTTCTCTTTTTCCGGGGGGGCGGGCAAGCATCATCATCATCATTTCCAAGATTGGTGTGAGGCACAGTCTGCGGGCATCAGCGAGTCGGACATCTACTACCTCACACCGTGTGATATGAATGTGCCAGGAGCAAGGACTTCCGAGCGAGTAAATGAGCTGGCTTCTTGCGTGCAATTTGCCAATGACCTTTCACCGCTCAAGCACGGGGCGTTGCTGGAGCTGCCTGATGTCCCCCACAAGAGTGCCAAGCGTGGCCTTTGGGACGAGGAGAAGGAAATCAGTGAAGCCCTTTGGGGGCTGAGGCAAGTCTGCGACTCCAGGTGGGTATGCCCATTTGAACTACACCCGTCGGCAGAGGCACACTCCAACAGAAGGCTGGGCCTTATCAAATTCCTGCTTGAGTCAGTGAATTGTTGTTTGAATTTCATTTATTGGATAGGGTATGCCTTCCAGACACTTATAACTTATAACCCATTGATCTGTCAGCCAATTTGCCTCGGCGTTTCACTGCTCACCCACCAGGCGCTTCAGCAGTGGTCGAATGATTTGTAACGTCGACGCTCAGAATGACAACCAATGGGTCAATGCATCTGAGCTGGGGGTGGCCGGAAGGCCTTTAGCATTGGAGTCTTTGGTTCTTCCACTCAGCAAGGACATCCTGGTCCCTGAAAGCTTGTCCGCGGAGGATGACTTGAAACAAGCTGAGCGCCAACGCCCGAGCACGGAGACATGCTCCGCGCAGAAGGGTGTGAAGAAGTGGATTGGATTGTTGAAAAGTGGCCTCACGATGCCTGGCACTTCCTTCTTGAAGGGGAAAACCGTTGTCTTGCTCAACATCACTGGGTACATTGAAGATGCGGGATGCGCTGTGCCTAGGATTGTTCAATACATTTTGAAGAGACTTTGATTTGACAGGTCCGTTCTTTCCTAAAACCTCAGCTCTACAATTTGTCTGAATCATTTGTCATGGTGGAAATGATTTGACAGAGGTTTAAGATCAATGCATTGAAAACCCTTGAAATCAGACTTTAGTTCAGAGTTGGCTTCCAAGGCCTTGGAATTGCGGCTGGAGAACTCGGAGCTCAAAGGTGGGTTCAAGACAGGCAACTTGTACTATCAAAGTGTTTGGTGGCTCAACAAAGACTCCTACGGCCATGCTCGTTTGCAACGAGAGGTCACGGACGCATGGGTGGCCCGACGGTTCTCGCATGGAGGACACCAATTCACGGCTCAGGCGCCAGAGCTGACAGCTGCGGAGATCAGTGCCATCCCCGGCGCAAGCCCTGATGCTCAAGACCACCTCAAGCTAGAGGTCATGGAACGGGGGTCAGGTCCTGGGAGTTATGCCATCAAGGTCGATGAGCATAAGTACTGGTCTATGCAGACTGGTGAGATCTTGCAGCAGTACCAGGACCTCCGGGAGCAGAATGCAAACCTCATGACTCAGCTCTTTGGTCAAGCTCCATCCGCTTCGACTTCGGCTGCCTCACGAGAGGAAGATGAGGTGGCCACGGTGGAACCAGCTACCAGCGGCGAGGACTCAGAGTTTGACTCCATCGCCAAGTTGGATGAGGCCATTGGCATCGAGGCCAAGTGCAACAGCGAGATTGCAAACATTGAGCTTGTGATGGGCAAGAACAAGTCAGTGTGGCTGGTGGCTTCACAAGACAAGGTTGTCGCCAAACATCAGCTCCTTGGAGGATTTGGGACAGGGCAGTGGGTGGCAGAGACCGACTGTTCAGAAGGCATCGCCTTCAAGATGGAAGAGGGCGACCAAACGATGGTCCAAATCGATGAATCCAGTTTCTCATCAGCGGACGCCCAAGGCTTTTCCACTCAGACTCTTTACAAAATGCTAGTGAGGAGCGAACGGGAGAAGGGGGTGGTCGAACACAAGCTGTCTTTTCTGAACATCAAGCGCAAAGCTGATTCTGCCTTGGAGCTGGGAAGCGATGGCTTTGAGGTGGGGGCCAAATGTGCTATGAAATTTCGTTGCATGCGTGACCCAAGACAGGTGGGTTCTGGGCAAGAGGAGCGCATTACAGCGAAGAACTTTTTCTCAAAGGTGTCCAATGTGAAGTTCAACAATTATGCCTTGATGATTTTCAGATTCGGATTCGAGCGTGTTGGTGCAACATGGAAGGTTCAACGGCCATACACTGTGGCCAAGCGGGGCATCACTTTGAAGAAGGGCAAGCCTTTCAAGATCACCCAAGACTGAGAAAGTGACACCTGGCCTAGGTTTCCTGACGCCGAATGAAACAGTTCGGCCAAGTTTTGATTGTCATGAGTGCCATCCATTGGCGATATTGTTTTTCCCATCCAACAATTGTTTCAGGGACTTGCCTCCTAGTTGGTTACTCAATGCCCACTTCAATGCCCTTCCAAGATAAAGCCACGATACTTTCCAAAAGCCATGGATGATGGGGTTTGACTGGACCGGGGTCGGTTGTGCATAGCTGTGCCTGCTGGGAAGGAAATACGTCTAATGCTGAGTTCGCGATTTTTCAACTTTTTGTGTTCCCAATGTTTCCCAGAAGGAGTTTGTTTCAGGCAGTCAGAGGCACACGAAGCCCAGCTCTTAGCCGTACGAGATTCGTACAAAGGGGATGTTGAATGCCATGACTGAAGGACCAACTGGGTTCAGTTGTTGGCGTCTCAAAGCCAAGAAGCCTCGAACAAGCCGATGATTGTTCAAAGCCTGTTGTTCAAAGATTTTTTGTGGAAGCCGCCTGTTCTTCATCCAAAGCGTTGCCTATTGTCCAAAGCCATTTTTGAACGGTTATATAGCCTCAATTTGTGGGAGTTGCACCTGCTGCCATGCCCATTCAGTATGAGGCTGTGAAGCAGCTGTGGGATCTGATGTTAGGCTTGCACGGCATTGTCGAGCTCGCGCACTTTGTTGAGTTCGAGTTTGAAAACATCCGTGAGGTCTTCATTAAGACCAAAGGAGTTTGGAACGAAGATGATTTCCAGGTGGCCATGGAGATGGCTCAGCTGCTCACAATTTTGTTCAACATGACATTCCAGTGCCAAATGTCCGGAGAGTCCAGCATTACCAGTCTGACGACCTTTGTGGAGATGAATGGTGTCGCAGGCGCATTCGTTCCCAGCGAACCACAGCCTTTGAGGAAAGAATTGCGGACACTCTTCAATGAAAATTGCCGGGAAATCCTCAAGAAAGAGATCAAGACAGGACGTGGTGATTTGAACAAATACTTCATGAGCTGGGAGAGGCTGGTGCCAATGGATTTGGCTATGACATTCAAAGCCGCAAACAAACTGCTGGCGCAGATGGAATCTGCCTTGTCTTGAACATATTATTTATGGTTCACGGGACAGTGGATGGGTGTTTTGGGAGAAAAAAGAACTCACATTTGGTATATAGCCATACTGGGCCATACTGTTACTAGATCTGACTTGCTTGTTGTTTGCGAAATGCCAATGCACCAGATGATCTGAGTACGAGATGAACGACACGACTGCACAACGACACGGAGAGCCTCCGTCGTCACGACGGACCAACAGTTCATCACAACGTCGGATCCCATGAACATGCGCACGTCATCTGTCGGTGTTTTGGAAACAAAACTTGAATCAATCAATCGTTCTTCGAATCCTCGGCTTTGTGGTTGAGCTTTGGTTCAGCCTTTTGGTGACGCGAGGCACGATGCCGAGGTTGGGCCGGGCCCCGAAAGCGTTGGAGTACATCTTCTCCGCGAAGTAAATCTTAGGCTTTTAGAGAATTCACATCTAGTAGAAGCAAACCTGGGTAGATGACAGGGAACATGTTGCAACAAATCCACCAGTCCCCAACTGTTGAATATATATGATTTGCATGAAAGTCAAAGGCTGACCAAATTGATATGGTCAAAGGCTGACGTTCCTCCCCCGGTTTTCTGATGTTTTCTTGGACTCTTCGGTCCGGTCACCCGGTCGGTCCGGTCACCCGAACAGGAGCTGGTCTGGACGTCGGCCTCCTTGGACCCCTTTCGGCTGAAGTGATTCTCTTCGATGGAGTGCATCCGGGTGTTGTGCCGGCTGGACTTGTGCAAGACGCGCGCGGTCTGCGCCTGGACATGTGAGGTTGGTCCGGCGGCTTTGTGCCGGACTGAGCTTTCAAAAAGTGCTTAGCTTTAGGCTTTAGGACCTGACCGGAGGACGTACATGATGGTGATAGGATGTGATGAGAGACCAGCTCTCCATCACAAGCCACAGCCTCACATGCACTAATTAACTTTGCACTTATATATTATATATCGTTCTGTTCGATTGGCCTAGATCCCAAAAAACAAATCTTCTGAAGTTTGCAAGGGATGGCAGGATATCCAAAGGGCCTGGTGTTGTATGAGACTACATCATACTATAGTCATCTAGCTTTGGACCTGTTATGCAAACATGATGCGTGCAAGGACATACAACATCATTGACATGCTTCTCGGTTCTCTTGCATGACCTTCCGTCTAGACTTGGAAGATCAAAAGGTGTTTTTTGGAGGCCCACAAGAATCATCCACATGGCACTGCTTAAAATACGTCGTCGAAGACATGGTTTGGACCAATAATTACATGGGGCTCTCTCTATTTTTGTTAACTAGTTAACGCTAGTGAGGGCCAGCCTGATTTCAAAACAACTGTGAAACGCACGCTGTGCATTTGGCGGGAAACGGTTCATGTTCACTCGAAACGACTTCATGCCTTCCAGAGGGAGGGCTCAAGCTTGCCGAAAGGTATGCGGCCGCGACGACTCGTTTCGTCCCCAATTCGTTTGTGGTGTTCTATCACCTTCGCAATCCAGTGGGCTTCGTCTACTACTGGATTCTTCGCATTGGTAGCGGAGCCCAAACCCGATTTGGGGGAGGGCTCCAGCTGCGCGCTTCGCATCTCCGAGCAGAAGGCTAGGGACAAGGTCTTTGGTGGCCACTCGTTGCCGGTTTCTTTTGGATCCTGTTGGTGGAGCACCTGGTTGAAGACCCTGAGGGGAGGATCCTTGTGGCACTCACCGCCTCGGTGGATGTCGCATCAAAGAAGGCAACAGCAGAAGAAGCCACAGGCCGCTCAACCGGCCTCAAGCTCGATGACTACACCCAAGGAGGATTCCGGTTACCTCGACCTCAGAGACTCCTACGTGCCGCTCTTCACAGGCCAACCTGCGGATTACCGGGAATGGCGTCAACGCATCCAGATCTATCACCGCAAAATGTCACTCTCAAAGCGTGCGAACGAGAGTGTGCTGAACATCGTTGGCTCCTTCCGCGGAGTGGTTTGGCGGCTCTTTGAAGATTGGAGCCTCGAGAAGTTCGAGCAGGATGACTCCTTCGAGAAGGTCTTGGAGGTCTTGGATGGCAATTTCGCCTATGACCAAAGGGTCCAACTGCCCAATGATTTCGAGAATTACTTCAACTTGCTGCAGAGAGCACCCGGGCAGACCCTCCTGGCCTTCGTGAACGAGCATGAAGAAGCATACCGACGGTTGCTTCAACATAAAGTAGCACTTCCCGACAGCGTTCAAGGCTGGCATCTTCTCCGCCGCTGTGCTCTTTCCAAGGAGCAAAGGCAGCTCCTCATGCTGAAGGCTCCAACCCTAGAGAAACAGCAGGTGATCGAGGCTCTCTATTTGATCCTCGGTCAGGACTACAAAGCTGGTGGCTGGAACCATGAGAGGAACAAGCGATTCCAACGCTGGCCAAACCGGGCCTATGCTGCTCAAGATGATTGGGACGAGGATCCTGAGGATCAATGGGCTGAAGAGGAGACGGGCTACTATGAAGATGATGAGTGGGGGCACGGAGACTCCTACGAGGACGACCCCACCTTCGACGACGAAGCAGGCTACTTCGGCGATGAGCCATGGCCCGAGAGTTCCAATGAAACTGCAAGCCCAGAGCAGCTTGCCGATGAGTTTGACTCGGCTTATGCCAGCTACACGGATGCTCGAAAGCGCTTCAACGACCTGAAGATGTCTCGTGGTTTCTTACCGGTTGTGGCGCTGGCCGACCAACAGACTCCCATGCCGACTGGTGCCACGGCCTCAGCTTCTACCAGCAGTCCAACGTCCTGGCAACGAAAAGGAAAAGGAAAGGGCGGAAAGTCAAAGGGGAAGAACAAGAGCAACACCATCCGCTATCCTCCATCCACCGGAGGCAAGAGTGATCCGAAGGGTCGTGCACGCGCCAACATGACGTGCCTACGTTGTGGTCAACAGGGACACTGGGCGGCCAATTGCCCACAGAACTCTTCACCGAAGTCCAGTGGCACCAAACGACCAGCTCCCACCGAAGGCATGGCCCTCCTGTCGATGTCCGAGGATGCAATGATCATCTTTCAGGATCACACCGGAGCTGAACGGCCAGAGTGCGTGATGCTAGACCCTGGTGCCTCGGCTTTTCTTTCTGGCTATGGACCATTCCGGAGGTACCTTCAACACCTTCGTCAAGACTGTGGCTTCCCGCTCGACCAGATCATGCTGACAAAAGGGAAGCGACGCTTCCAGTTTGGGGGCGATGCAGCTTCTTGGTCCACATGGTCGGTACACCTTCCGGTGTTCTTGGACGGGCGCTACGGCACCATTCAGATGTTCCTATTGCCGGGAAACACTCCCATGCTCTGCGGACGCCCCATCATCGAGGCTTTGGGCATGACCATGGACTTTGCCATGCGTCGCATCTGCATTGGGTCCTCTGGCTGGCAGGAGGCTACTCTCGGCCGACAAGGTGAATACTTGTTGTCATTGACGGCTGATCACGACTTCATACAGTACGAACCCCAGAACCCCGACTTCAGCCTCAAGACGGCCGACGCCGACATGGAGCAGGTGGATGGCTTCCACCTCACTGATTTTGAGCAGGCGGAACATGGTTTTGCCGCCCTGTCCACTTTGAAGGACGAGGAGATCAAGGAGGAACAGTTGTCCAACACCTTGCGACAGCATTCACTCCAAACAATGGACATACAGCTTCGAACTCACCTCAATGACATTTCCGCTTACCTGACCCGACAACTACATGGTCGAGAAGGAGATCAGAAGAGGGTCTTGTGGGAAGTGTACTGCGGCTCTGCACGCACTTCGCAAGTGGCAGAATCCTTGGGCATGTCAGTGAGACGTTTCGGTCTCGACACCGGCTGGAACTTCGAACTCCTTGCACATCAAGCTGAGTTTCTCCGTCTTCAAGAAGAGGAACTCCCAGATGAGGTGCTGCTGGCACCCGAATGTAAGCTTTGGAGCCGGATGCAAACACTGGCTCGTCGAACTGTTCATCAACAAGAAGCACTGATCGCCGCCAGACAGCACCATCATGACCGACACTTGGTCTTTGTTCGCAAGGTCTACATGAACCAGGTCTCTGGAGGACGTCATGGACACATTGAACAGCCGAAACATGCTCTCTCCTGGTCGACCCGAGCTCTTCGTGATCTACCAGGCTACAGGGCTGACTTTGATCAATGTCGCTATGGAGCAACCTGCTTGGACGAAGACTCACAATGGCGCCCGGTGAAGAAAAGCACGACACTTCTAACGACCAAGAAGGCCATGCAGAATGCCATGACGCTCACCTGCCGAGGAGACCATGACCACTGTGCCCTTGAAGGGAGCGCATCGGGCTACGGACCTCGAACTCGCTATTTGGAGGACTACCAACCAGCATTGGCTTCCACTTTGGCATCTGCCATTCTTCTTGACGAACCACCTCAATTCTGGGAAGCCGGCTATGCCTCCAATGAGCAACGGACCGTGACCTCCAATCTGGTCAAGCTGCGATCCGACACTCGGCAACAGGCGATTCGCATCGTGCAGAAGCTACACCGCAATTTGGGACACCCTTCAACCAAAGAGCTCACCGAACTGCTGCAGACGCGGGGAGCGTCCGAAGAAGTCCTGAAGGCGGCCCAATCCTATGTGTGTGCGGCATGTGCCAAGTACAAGAAGCCTGCCGAGGCCTCTCCAGCTTCGTTGCCACAGTCGACGACCTTCAACCAGCAGCTTCAGGCCGACATCTTCTGGCTTCGCCGTGGCACCATCAAGTATGCCATCTTGAGTGTGGTTGACACTGCCACCAGGTACACGGCCGCCCGACTGGTCAACTCCGAGCAGTCCACTGAGCTGATCAAGGCCCTTGAACGAGGTTGGATTGCCCACTTTGGGCCCCCACAGCAACAGGTCACTGATGAAGGACGTGCCTGGCTTGGGCATGACTTTGAGAACTGGACAAGCGTCCATGGGGTGGAACACATTGTGGCACCAGGTGAGGCTCATGAACGCCTGGCCATCGTTGAGAGGCGACACGCCGTGTTGCGCAAAGCCGTCGAGATCTACCTCGATGATCTCAAGCTTGACCATGCCGACGGCATTCGTGAGGCACTGACCTATTGCATTCCTCAGCTGAACAGTAGTCCAAGTGTGGCTGGCTTCTCCCCATCGCAATGGGTGCTGGGCTATCAGCCTGAACTGGCCGGCAGCTTGCTATCCACCTCCAACTTCAGGGCTTCCCATGTTGGTGGACATCCGCGCTTTGAAGAGACACTCAGCAAGCGGGCCGCAGCTCAAAAGGCGCTGATCGACGCCGATGCTGACCGTCGCCTTCGACGTGCTCTTGGGGCTAAGTATAAGGGCCTGAACTCAGAGTACCAGATGGGTCAACAAGTGTGGTTCTGGCGTGGCGCCAAACAGCCCGATTTGGTCAAGATCAGGTGGCTTGGTCCAGCTCACATCGTCATGAAGGAGTATAACTTGCTGGTGCTCAGCTGGGAGCAAAAGAGCAAAGGGATATAGAGAACATGAATGGTGAAAAACATCAACTGCGCTGCAACAAAAAAAGGATACATACATGGAGCTTGAAAGTTCCCAACGCCTAAGTTTAAGCGCTGAACCAGTACCGTGCCTGGAGATGAATCACTATATCATATCTCTGGTGTGGGGGTGAGGAATAGACCAAATTTATTTTTTCACCATAAGTTTTAAGCATTGAAAGCCCATGTTCTTGAGGATCTTTGGAAAGTTCCCAATGCCTAAGTTTAAGCGCTGAACAAGTACCATGCCTGGAGTATCTAGCAGCATCACTATATGATATCTCTGGTGTTGGCCTGAGGAATAGACCAAATAAGTTTTTCCACCATAAGTTTTAAGCATTGAATGCCCATTTTCCAAATGCTGTCCAAACAGAGCACTTCCCAAATTGCCTGGAACAGCCAAGGGTCTGAGCTAAGTTGTTCAAGACTTCAAGGATGTTACAGATCTATGGCCCATGGTACCCCAAAAACGTTATGATAAAAAATTTCACAAAAAGTCTACTTTGAAGTTGGTAAAATTGAGGATGCTGGTGGATGCCCCATTCGTATTTTCTGAATTGCTCATGCAGCATGCGCGCAAGGAAGAACTCCACAGGAAACATGTGTGCGTCCTACCAATCAAGGATTTTTCTTGCATACTTGCACAGCTGTGCTTGTACCCAAAAGATCCAACATATGCACATGGAGAAGTCACAGTGCTGTTTGATCATATGCCTGAGCGCTGTGATAGCGCTGGGATTCTTTTTGCATTGAGACCCATGTTGATGGAATTGCGTATACCTCGTCTTGTTGGCTCAGATGCATGAAACATCCTCAAACCAACCCCAACCCAAATCTGTTCAGTTGAGGATGAGAAACACCAGGAGCACGAAGTTCATCAAACACAGAGGGTCTACCCACAAACATACAGTGACACGAGTTGGCGAAGACTGCAAGGCTCTCTTTCTGGGAGTATTTCTTTAGTTTAGGATGTTCAGGGCCGGTCCATGGCAAACCGGATGGCAGTCAGATGCTCAGATCAGATGCAAGGGGGGGGGCAGGGCAGCCCAAAAAACAGGAACGTGATTCTTTCTGTATCTTTTTATTGGACACTGCAGCGTTGGAGATTTGCAGAAGTACGAGCGCTGTGATAGCGCTACTTGTAATCTAATTCAAACTTCATATTTTTGGTTCGTTTCTAAGGGAACCAAGGGCATCAAATCACCTTGATGTGAGGGAACCTTGCTTGTTGGAACTTTGAAGTTGCTGCTTTGCAGTTGGTTTTGGTGTTTCATTCATTGCAGTTGGTTTTGGTGTATGTAGTTTTGAAGCTGATGGATGTGGTTGATGTGGTTTTGAAGTTGTAGTACCCACTAGTGCCTAGGTCCCTTCACTTCTGTTTCCCGCTGCTTCTCAGAAGTGCTTTCGGAAGTGGTGCGGCCCAGGAAACGCGCGCGAAAAACAAGACTTTCAAGCGTTTGTCATGAAAAAAGTCTTGTTTTCTTATTGCACTATCCCCGGAAGGAGCTACCATGCAAGTTTTAGAAGCACAGGAAGAATTCAGAAGGAACCATACCACCCCAAAAGTCTGTTGTGAAGCCATGGCGAAGAAGAGAGGGCAGAAAGCACCGAAAAGGGGCCCTTTGAGGGATGCACAAAGCCAAGTGAAGATCAAGTGTGGCTTCTACAAGTGCAAATCAGGGACAGACGCCAAAAACAAGCCCTATGAGCTTGAAGTCACGAAGGTGAATGTAGACCTGTGCAGAACCCTGCGGTCTCACACCAAATTAGTGAAGTTCTGCTGCAGAAGCCACATGACCCGGTGCACTGCACCAGAGCCTCCGGAAAAACGAGGGGGGGCGGGAGCCACTCACCACACCGCAGCTCCGCAGCTTGTTTTCCACCCTGAAGGAACATTGCCATGCTCCATGGGCGGCTGCCCTGATGGTCTTACAGCTGTGCTTGGGCGAGCGGGCAGATGCTGCCAGGCAGGCATCAACATGTTGGTTTGAAAACTTGGCGCCAGGGTCATCGAATATGCCAATGTGCAATATCCCTCGGGTCAACCTCAAGACTACTGAGCGGTCAATACCTATTGACCGCTCTGTTGCAAACCTCTTCTGGAAATGGATGACAGGTGAACCTTTGGCAGGGCAAGGGTGCCAATGGCCGTTTCCACAACAAGACCTACAGGGAGCCCTTGAATCTGGTGGAAAAGTTCTGCTGTTTCCTGGCCGGAAGCTAGGAGGCCCAAATCGAAGAGAATGGTCAAAGCCTATCACAGAAAAGGCTTACCTTGACTGTTTACACCAAGCCTGTCAAGTCTTAGTCCGTGAGAGGAAAGCTGCTCATGAAAGTGGTCTGCCCCATCCATGCGACGATTTGGACCTTGGGAAAGTTGGGACTCATTCTATGAAGAAGAGCATGGTGACTCTCATGAAGACTGCCGGAGTCAGCACTGGCATTGTGTCTGCCATAACAGGAACCAGTGTCAGGACGCTAGATGAGACCTATGACATACCAACTACTCAGCGCCAAAGAGGCGCCATGAAGACTGTGCTTGGCCCTGTAGTGGGATCTTTGAAGAACCCTGGGGCCATGGCTGAGCCTTCTGGTTTCACAGCTTGCTCTGCATGCGCTCACCCAATCCCGGCTGACCAAAACTGGAACTTTTGCCCCAACTGTGGGGGCAAGCTGGCGTGAAAAAGTGATTGAAAAAATGAGGATGCGAGTGATTGCAACTAATCAAGCAGTGATTGAAAAAATGCTGACTTATATTGAAACTAAAACGGTGAACCATATCTTGAACCCAGGTGACACATGGCAGCTGCTCTCATATCCTCAGCCACTCATTGGTCCTCGGTAGCAGAGTTTGATGATATATACTGTGATATACTGTGGGAAAGCGCTGGGATAGCGCTGTGAATTTGTGCAAGTTGGGGTCACAAGTGGAGCTTGTACCTCATTCTTCTAATTTGGCGCTGTGATAGCGCCATCACGGCGCAGATCCTCTGACTGGCTCACACATGGCTTTACTGGTTCGAAAATAGTTTTTCTTCATTAGTGTCCTTTGGTGCTGTCATACCGCGGGTCAAGAGGAACCATACAAAGTAAGGTCTAAGAATCAAGCCAGGGATGCAGCCTCCACGCTTGGACTTTGTCTCCTTTCATCAGGCCAAAGTGTTTTCCATCTTGCTTACAACATCTTACAACCTTCGCGACAGTGGCCAGTGCAGCTGGAAAGCGCAACCTTTTTTCAAGTCCGCTCTGGTCAGGTCCATTCCAGTTCTGGTCAGGTCCTTTCCAGTTAGGGTCCATTCCAGTAATGTAGATTCCAGTGGCAAAGGTGTGTCATTTAAATGACATAGTCCCACCAGCCAGTCATCACATCGACCAAGTACCAGTCGTTGTGAGCTCCATATTGGATCAGCTCGCCCCTTAGATCGCAAAACGTGACATAAATGAAATAACAAAGGTTACAAATTCGAAAATCACGGCTCCAATGCACATTGAAACTAATACTAATACACATGCAAGGGACGGTTGGAGCTCCAATTGGATGAAAGGCATCAGTCCAGATGTCAGCGCCAGTCGGTGGTGGCGGGCGGACAGCGGGAATGCCAATTGCAGGCGCTCCATAAGGGTGTTCAGGGCCCGAACAGCAGCACAATTCGGCTGCAGCGGCGGCACCATACCTTGCTGCACGCTCCAAGAGAACGCTCTCCAGGTCACAGACACCTTGCCTTGGCTACAGTGATGAATGATTGCACAGCGCTATCACAGCGCTATCTTTAAAATAAGGAACATGAAACCCAATTTCAATTGCATCAAGCTGCGTTCATTGGATGCCACGGTCCGCAGGAAGACCGGAAAGAAGAGGGTGAATACACAGTGGGCATAGAAGTGACCATGAGGTCCATCTCCTTGTTGACTTCGCCTGTCCAGCTCGTCGTTCTCAATGCCAGTCTTGAAGCGACGTAGGGCATCCTCCAATGGAGTCTGGCGCAACTGTTGGCCGCAAAGTTCGATATCCTGAACAATCTGACGCCACATAGTGGGAGGGTGCAGCATCAGAGCCATGACGGCCCGGGAAGTGTAGTAAGTGCTATGAACGATGACTCCGAACATGTAGTGACGTGAATGTAGTGAATGTAGTATATGTGTGTGCCAGTATATAGTGAATGTGTGTGAATGTGTGAACAGCAAATGGTGTGAGTGAATGTCATAGTAGCATGTATATGGAATGAATGAATGTATGAACATTCGTAGCATATATATATGCGGGATTTGTGTCTCTCACACTTCCGAGGCCTCAAAAGTTGCTGAGGAAATGAAATGTCACCAAAACAAAACTTGCAACGTATTGAGTTTGATGACTATAAAACACACTTGTTAATGCGCTATCATAGCGCCACCCAGCGCTATCACAGCGCCACTATCAAAATTCAATTTGCCGAAAGTTAACTACAAGCACAGCAAACAAAACATCAGCAGCAAATGCCAAAAGCTCCTCAAAATGCAATCCGTCCATCAACGCAGTGTCCTCAGAGGGAGATGAAAGACATGAGATGTTTTTCTGCAAGCTTTGAGTTGCTCCTGTGTTTCTTAGGCCTGGGCCAGGACAAGCGCTGTCAGGCAGCCTTTGGCAAAAGCTATCATAAAACTGCAGGTCCCCAAAAGGAATGACACGCACAAAAGTGTCACCACGTGAGAACTCACATCACGAACTTGTTTCCATCTCTTTGAGATTGGCAGCCAAGTATTCAGGCTTCCGCTTCAGGCTGCCTTCCTACTTACATAGCGCTATCACAGCGCTTCCATAGTTCTTTTCCATCTCACCTTCCTCTCGACTTCAAAACTCAGCTTGAATCAATGATTGACATTTTGGAAACGCATGCATGCCACAAGCGCTATCACAGCGCCCAAAGATTTGCGCAAATGTGAACAAAGACTACCCTTAGAAGATCTTCGAAGCAGTTAATTGAGAACCAACAAGCACAGCCTGGAGCAGGTCCTGCTCGACTTCAGAAAAGCTCACCTTCATTTCAGCACCCTGCCATCCGAAATGCTGACATCGCGCAGGAGAAACAGAAGGAGAAACAGCCAACATACTGCGCGCAAACAACAATTCATGTCACGCACTTCTTTTCCATCAGATTGGCAGCAATCTTCATGGCCTACCCAATGCCCTGACTGCTGCTAGTTGCCCTGGCAGGTTTTTTCCTGCAGGGCGGTGATAGCAGACCATCTGCTATCTCTGAAGCCAACTATTCAGGCTTCCGCTTCAGGCTGCCCTTTCAGGGCGTTCCGGGCTGGAGGTACTTGAGTGCGATGGTTGGTCCAGCAATGATTGCTCCAGCCCTGCTTGAGCTCTCTCCTCGGGGGACAGCGATGCCATCCAGCGCAACAGCCATTCACGATTCTGGAGGCCAAACTGAGCTCTTTCTTCTTGAGTCATCGGCCTGTGTGGGCCATAAGCCCAATCAAAATCCTCAGGCTTTGCCATCATTCTTGCCCTCACCTCCGCCTCTGCTTCATTCAAGATTCTAATGCCCTCACTGCTGCCAAGTAGGCGATCATCATCGGTGTCCTCGCCGATCGGCGCCAAACGGCCCTTCATCCCTTTCTTCGTGCAAGGGTTGGCCGTCCTGTTGCGCTTCCAAATGCGCGGGCGAGGCGCAACATTGGGGCCGCGACGACCGCGCTGTGACGAACGGCGGTGTACTCCTTGAATATATGGTTCTTCAGACTCAACTTCAACTTCGGTGTACTCCTCGCCATCGGACGGCAGCTCGCTCAGCAGGCAATCTGGAAGTTCTCCTGGCTCAGAATCAACTTCAACTTCAGCGTATTCCTCATCATCAGATTCCTCTGGGCGTTCTTCTAGCTCAGCCAACTCATGATCCTCCACACTCGGTTCCTCGGCTTCAACTTCAACACATTCCTCATGATCCGCTGCTGGAGGATGAGGATCACAGGCGTCACCAGCTGGGACCGCAAGACCTTGTACCGCTTCTACCATCTGCGCGATGTCACCAGGTGGGACAGCATGAGCTTGTAGCCCTTCAACCATCCGCATGATGGCTTCTTGATCCGCAACTGACAAAGCAGGCCCAGCCATCAACAACAGGAGTCACGCGCGAGGGCAAAAAGTACCTCACCCAAATGGTCTTTAGAGTCAAAAAAGGGGCCACGGGAACAACATTGTGAGGGAAGTTGGGCTCAAATCACAGCGCTATCACAGCGCCATAAGTGCCATCATCAGCGCATACATATGTGCAAATGTGAAGAAAGACTCCCTTCGCAGCAGTTAATGCAGAACCAACAAGTGCAGCCTGGAGCAGCTCGTGCTCGACTTCAGAAAAGCCCGGCTTCATTTCAGCATCCTGCCATCAGAAAGGCTGAGCTCACAGAGGAGAAACAGAAGGAAAACAGGCAACACTCTCAGGGTCTACAGTCTGTAGGCCTTTGCTGGGCGCTATCACAGCGCAAACAACAAATCCAGCATCATGGCTTAGCTAAATAGAGGTACTTGCACAGCACCATACCCTGTGAAAGGTACTTGCACAGCACTGTCACCTGTGAACCTGCCAAGACATTATCAGAACAGGTGCTGCAAAAGTACCTGGGATTGTTTGAAAAAATTTGGTACTTGCGCAGCACCACTTGTCCCAGACCTCACTCTTTGAAGAGCACCTGGGCCAAAGACAAAGCTGTTACGGTACTTCTGCACAGTTGTTTGAACAATGGCAAACCAACAAATGCAAGAAACAGCGCAAAGATTTTTTTCACTAACTTGGGGCTGTTTTGGGGTTGGCGCCACCTACACTGAAGTCAAAATCAGAAACCGTATGTCACAGCCAAAGTCAAAGCATGGCCGCCCATGGTCACGCCTGAGGTCAGGGGGTTAAAACGATAACCCTTCAAGCTAAAGACAATGGATAACACAATGTTTTTGACAAAAACTTAAACCACAACTTAAAACATGTCCGATGTCAAGACTACCAACAATAGTACTTGCAGTGAGGTACTTGCGCAGCACCCTTTGATCAACAACTTAAAAAAGAGGAATGAACACAACACAGGTGCCTAGTAAATGCGCCAAGAAACAGAGCAAATGCTCATCTTGTATTGCTAAGTTGGTTCAAGTTGGTCCATTGGGAGAACTCTGGATACTCTTCGGTGAAATGTCAAGGCTGCTTCACGGCGTTGAGAGCTTTGTCCTCTGCCTTCCTGATCTCTTCCAAAAGAGACACTTTCTGTGAGAGCAATGACGCCTCCTGCAAAGCCAGTTGGTGTTGCAGTTCTCTCTCTGCTGTGATCTCGGCATTGATTCGCCCCAAGGCGCTTGCCACCTGCTCTTCCGCCGTGATCTGCTGTTCAGTGCGATGTTCTGACCAGTGCCGACGATCTGCCATGGCAGCCGAGGTTGAAAGTTGAACTGAGTTCCATTCATGTATTGCACTGTGAGTGTGAGTGACTGTGTGAGCGTCAGCGCCTGAGTTGATGTTAATGATCGTGCTGAGTGAATGTTAATGGTTGCGCTGAGCTTCGTCTATTCACACCACTGACCACTGCCAATGTCTGACTGTTTCATGGTGAGTGGAATGAGCATCTGCAGTGTCATCATTGAATACAGCATCTGAGGTCCTTCAGCAAACAACACCTTCAAGTATGAGCGTTTGCAACAATCAGAGGGCTGGGCCCTCATAGACTTGGAAGCGTCGCGCGGCTCCTGGGAAATCCGTGGCATGGTCCGTCCATGAGTATCAGTGTGACAATTAGGATCATCATGGGAGTGATTGATGATGGGCATGATGATGATTATCATGATGACAGTAAAGATAATGATGATGACGACTATGCTAATGACCCTACTGCGCTCTCACAGCGCACTGCGCTATCACAGCGCTTCGGATTCGCCCTGACGCCTGCGTGAAAAAATGAAAAACAAAGTGCCTCCCGCCTCGTCTGGGACCTGACATCCTGACATCACACATGGCCTCAGCAGCTCGATGTTGTCTTTCCAGTTGTGGATGTGATTTCTCTCTAAGTCCTATGATCATGGATTGAATATGCCCAACTTCGGGCACACAGAGCCCAGGGTCTCCAGTGACATGGTACTTCTTGCACAGCACCTACTGCAGCCTGAGCGCAGAGCGCAGAGCCTCAGGCCAAGCTGGTAACAGCTGGCAATGCTATGTCATGCTTTGCAAAGTCCCAGTTAGACGGAGTTACTTGGTACTTGTCCAGCACCAAAACAACAAATGGTACTTGTCCAGCACCAAAAGGAAATGAATTCATAAGTATTTCTTCAGCGCCACAAGCTCTTTCTCTGCTGCTGCGGCGATAAGGGGGACTGTCTGTTGCAGTGAACTTCTCTAGCGCCTGTGAAAGAACACTGCACCTGTACTTGCCAAACGCAGTCACCAGCAACTGGATTTTGGCACCACTGAAGACACCATCATATCCAGGCTTACTGACAGGATCGCCACTTCCCACATGCGACTAGAAGCATCTTGAGCACCCGTGACAACAATGGCACGGGCACTGCGTTTCCAGCTGCTCGGCGAAGCTGCCGCTCTGACATGTGGTTTGAGTAGTCGCCAACTCTCTCCAGTGAGATGCCCTGAAGGCTCAAAATCTCGCTCGTTGTCATCTTCCGTCCGAGCCAGGAGAGCCAATGGCCTGAAGATCCAGCTCGTGTCACTGTGAGACATGGGGATACACCCCACATAGAGTGAGGCACACTGCCAGAAATGTCACAAACATAGTCATGGTCTTCTGCTTTCCAGCCCTGTTCTCGTATTGTGGCCACAGCCTTCTGCACATTCTTCTTCTCTGTGTTGTTTAAGGAGTCTATGCCTAGATGTTCCCGATGCTCACGGTCTTCCTTGAAAAATGCTCGCAGAGGCAGCATGGCCACATCACCTGGCCAATCAAATGGCTGAGACCAATGAACTTTGAGCACACCACAGATAAAAATCCGCTCCCGATGCTGTGGGAGCCAACCAACCGTAGAATTCTCCAAGACTTTCCATTCCACATGGTAAATTTGCATGGCAGTCAGAATGTTCATGATCATACTCAAAGTCTCTTTATGTTGTTGCGCAAAGTTGCCCACATTCTCCAAGACAAAGCACGCAGGCTTGTGAAGCCACAGCCATCGCAGGATCCAAAAAATCACCACGCCGCGTGGGTCTAGAATTCCACGGTTGCATCCAGCCTTGGAAAAAGGTTGGCAGGGGAACCCTGCCACGAACAAGTCGCAGCCCGGAGATGCCAAGAACTCCTCTGTACAGCAGTCTCGAAAGACATGGCAATGGCCATGCATTGCTTGGTTCAAACTAAGGACCTTGGGTTCTATCTCACACCCCAGGCAACTCACAAACCACACTCCCAGCATCTCCAGTGCCAGGAGTTCAGCGCTCAAGCCACTGCAGCAGCTGCCCACACGGAGCTGCCTCCTGATACTGCCAGTGTGTTTGGCGCAGTGTGAAGGCCGGCTTGACAAGGCTGGCGCCATGATCCACGCAAGGATCTTTGCCCAAGCATCCCCACCATGTGGACCATGCGTGCCTGATTGTTTTTGAATTGTCTTTTTTGACAGAAGGCATTCTGAATTTGATCCACAAAAGGGCTCACCAAAATATTGACATATCATATCTAACAAGTCTATTAAGAAAACAACTGCCATAAGAAAGACCTTCTGAGCGCTAGGCGAGGGCTTGATTGACCCTGACCCAACCATCATCATCATTGACCTTGGGAAAAGCAGATCCACAACAGCAAACTTCCGCCTCTTCACAAAAGAAACACCGTCTCCACTCCCTGCAATACCGGTTTTTTTAGCCGATGGTACCAGATCTCATATGGTGGCCGCAGGCTTCTGCACAGCCTTCTTCTCTTCCCATCTTCATGAGCGCGCTACTTGTGCAACACCCAAAGAAAAAGAACAAGGGTACTTTTGCAGCACCTTTGTCAAAGCTGAATGTTGTCTGGCTTGCAGACTCAATGCTTCTTGGCCCGCTTGGCAGAGGAACCTACCAGGAAGCTGTCAATCTCAACATAAAACACAAAAGCTCATCTTATATGTTTTTGGATGGCCTCTGGAGGGACTGGTGTGCTTCTTCTCCTCTTTGGCATCTTTAGAGGAAGCACCTACCATGCACATAGTACCAAAAACAAACAAAGGTGCCTAAGGCGGTACTTGTTCAGCTCCAAAACTGTTGTTCTTGCAGTGCCTCTATCAGTGCCCTTCTCTTTGAACTTCTGGTCAACACCTATCAATGTGATACTCAACCAACATAATGAACATCACCGAGCACAACAAGCAATTGGAGCAGGAAAAATATGTTTTCTTCTGGCCTGTGGAGGGACCAGTGAGCTTCTCGTCTTTGGCATCTTGTGCGGAAACACCTATCATGCACAGAAATAACCAAAAGCACTTGACTGCGCAGCACGTTTTTCTGGCCTTTGGAGGCCCTGGAACTTGAGGACGAGGCGCTGCTTGAGGTGCTCCTTCTCGTCAGCAACGCTTTTCTCCTTTTCAAGGTTTCCACCTCCTCCTCCAGTGCCTGGACGGCCTTTCTCTGATTCTGGGTCTTCTCACGAAGGGCAGCTAGGTCGGCTTGCTTTGCATTGATCTTCTTGGTTCCTTCTCTCCAGACCTGAGAGCTAGTGCGCCGATGCCCCCGCCGGTCTTTGGGCGCCATGGCTGTTCTTCAGGCACCCACTTGAGACGACAGAGACATTGAGGCATGTGGCGCGTCGTTCATTTTACCCCCAAAAAATGACATGGTACTTGTCCAGCACCAGGAGGAAATCCAAGGTACTTATGCAGCACCGATTGAAAGAAGCGCAATACTGAATCCAAGCTGCCAAGTTTACATACTGAGTCACTGACTTTGAAGCCCCCATCACCTGACAGCAGCAACACTCCCCGTGCATTGAAGACACAGTGCGCAGCATCCGACACACTCGATGAAACAAAAGACACGACGAACTCAATTCATGTTCTTTCCTTCCTGCGCCCGCGTGTGCTGGGCACTGTCCTGTGTATGCCACAGGATGCTCTAAGGTTTCCATGCTTTGTCAGCATGCTGTGCTTCTTTCTTGCTGCGGTTTCACAGCTGACAGTTCCTGAGCGCTTGCCTGCTGCCCGATTCTCGAACACAAAACACCATAATGCCTGTTTTTTTTAACCCTTTTGGCTCTCCTCCCCCCCTACCGTTCTACTTCCTTAATGCTTTTCTTGGTCAGTGAAACCCAAAACAAAAATTCCTCAAGGGACAAGGCTGCAGCTGGGTCGTCACTCATTTAAGAAAGGTTCAAACTTTGAGCGTGAGCTGCCCAACATTCAAAACAGTCAAACATTCACCATGACAACACTCACAACAGTCACCATGACCACATTCAAAACAACAACAGCTGTACAGAACTTCTTTTTAAACATTCTCTACCAAGGGACATGCCTGCAGCTTGTTAGCTCAATCTACTCTCACTGGCTTTTCAGCAGAGTATCCCAAGAAGACGACTCAAGCGCACTCAGGTGTCAATCTGGCCATCGAATCAGGCAGATGCGCTGAGGGAGTTCAGCAAGCCCATGATGTCTGCCTCTGTGGTGCCTTTGCTCTTGCCTCCTTTCCCTCGTCCACTTTTGCTGTCTGCACCACTTTGGCCGCCTTTGCCTCCTTTCCCTCCTTCGCCTGCACCTTCTTCAGCTGTATCATCTGCACCGCTTTTGCCACCCTGGCCACCCCTGCCACTCTTGCCAGATCTGCCATTCTTGCCACCTTTACCACCCCTGCCACTCTTGCCCTTTGGGGCCTTCACATTGACATCTTCCACCAGCTTGTGCAGGTTGATGTCATACAGGGGGGACTCCGGTGTCAAGAACTCCTTCCAGCAAATGCGAATCACTTCGGCTTCAAGCGCTTGACAAGCAAACTCACTGAGGCATGACCCAACATATGGAGTCTTGCTTTTGAGGCAGGCCAAAGCAAAGCTCACATCCATGCATGTGCTACCATAGACACCGCCAAGCTCGAATGAGTGGATCATCTCCGAGTAGAAGACAGTTGGCAATGAGTAGTAAGTCACTGGAACCTTGTCACCCAGATCTGGAACCGGGGTCTGTGACGGACACGCCCCGCCGGCCAGGATCTTGCCGTCATCACCGAGGAACTTTTCCTTGGACTCTCTGCTCAGAAGAAACCCCTCCTTGAAAGGAGCAACAATGACTGGGCCGATCAAAGACCCATGCGTGGACCCGTGGTAGGTCATCCGATCACGATCTTGCAAGGACAAACCCTCAGAGCTGTACACATGAAGCCCTTCAACCTGACTGACCATGCCTCTTGTCAGCATCTTCCGGGTCCGCAGCGCCTTCTCATCATAGGCCACCTGAAAGGTGGTGCGGTTCTTCACCATGGGATCACCGCTGGGCTGTTGCAAGTCCTTTGAGAATTGCCCTTCCAAAGAACGAAACCCGTCCATGCACATCACCAATGTCTGTTCTCCAAGTTCTGACTGATCGCGGACTGCCAGAGCTGCCTGCACATGCTTCTTGAAAGTTGCCTTTTGGTATGGTGGGCAGCGGCAATGTGGTTGCGCCGAGGATTCACCTTGAACTTTGGTATCGTACCAAATGCACCAGTGCTTGCCTCGCACTGGAAACTTCTTCAGCACAGTGCCTTCCAGTGCTTGCTGAGTCTTCAGAACGGATTGCTCTGCCACCCTGAAGGTGATGAAGCGTCCAACATACTCCTGGACTGCCTTGAAGTGCTCTTGGAGATCTCGCGCCTTGTCCTCATCCTCCAGGAGGTCACTATCCACCAGGCTTTCCAAAGAAACTTTTGTCTCTTCACAATCGTCATCAGGGACAAGCGCTGAGCTCTTCACAGCACCGGGATTGATCTCGGCCTCCAGCTTCAACATGAGCTCTGTGACAATATCAGCCACTTTCTGAGACATCATGACATCCTCAATGTTGGTGGTTCCTTTGAGGACTGTCTTCAAGTGCCCATCCAAAGCCTTGCTGAACACCACAATCTTCAGGAACTGGACTGATTGGATTTCTGCGTCTGAGTGCTCACCTTGCCATGACAAGTCAACTGCTTCCTGCTCACTTCCGCAGAACGATCTGAAACCCTGGTGGCTGGTGAGGTTGCCCTTGACAAAGTCTTTGAACTCATCCCTGGGAAACTTGCTCAGAACATTTGTCAGGAAGTGCTCCATAATCTCCTTTTTGGTCAGAAACAGCTGAATGTAGCCAACCGACCCCTGAGCACCCTTCAGCTGCCTGAAAGTAAAGTTCTGGGCCCCAAACTCATCCGGCATGTTGTGCATGTAGTCCATGATGGATCTCATGACCCAAAGAACGTTCTCAGGGGTTTTGCACTTCATGGTGATCTGCTCCAAAGCGCTCATTTGATTGAAAGGCGACGCCTTGCCGTTCATTTTGGCGTCCTGAAAAGCAACAAATGCCGGACAAATCTCAGCTCCCTCACGACTCAAAGGGCTCAGGGACAAAGGGTACTTCTGCAGCACCCATTGGCCATCAGGGTACTTGTACAGCACCACACTGAACACACAACCACACAGTGTCACTCCTCCATGATGATATGCAGGCTGTCTGGGCAAGCGACAAAGAGTCGATTGTACACTTTCATCGCCGTGTCAACAAAATTCTCAGTGACTTTGTCACTGAACTTCGACTCACATTGAATGACATGTTGCTTCCATGCAGCGGCCAGGTCTTTGTTGTTTAGCTCCCGATTGTGAGTGGTCTTCATCAGGTTTCTGTAGCCCACCAACTCAAAGACTCTCTGGGACACATCACGGGCCAAGCTTTCAAAGTCAGTCACAACTTGCTCGCGCAAGTTGACAGCCCTCCAATATGCTTCATCCGGGCTGCTGAGCTTTTCGAAGACAAATGTGCAGGTCAGGCACAAATTCCGCCATGCCCGCAACTCTTCTTCTTCTGCAGGTTCAAGTCTCTCATGGATTCGAAGCAACAGAGCATGGATGACTTCCGGCGGACTGACAAATTCAAGTGCTCCAAACCTTTGCGCAATGGACTGTCCTGTGGCCGCCTGAGGCGCTCGAACCACTATTTGGTCAAGCAAAGTCTTTGGTGATGCAAACTTCGTATCCATGATGATTCGGATGGATCGCTCGTTGATTGGAACACCAGGCTGCACAAGATGGGTGACCTTCAACCAGAAAAGGTTGGCAGAGCAATCATATTTGCCACTGTTCTGCAAGGTCATAGTCGCATGGTTCACATTGAAAGCCACCTGTCCATACACACAGACTGGAATAATGCTACATTTAAACTAAAGAAATTCTTTCGCTCTCTCACGCAGTTACCTTTCAACATTATGGGAAATGTTCAGAAGACCTGGAGAACATACCTTGACTAGCCATCAGTCGGGGACGTCCCCGACTGCTGAGGGCCTTGGGTACGCTATGCTTGGAGGTATGCTCAGAGGCTATGGTCTGTTACTCCATCACTCCTCAACACTGATGACCTACGCGCCCCCCCTATGCTCTCAGCAGTCGGGGACGTCCCCGACTGCTGGGCCTCATTGGTATAGAGGACCAGTGGCCTCAGAATAGAAATGGACAACGTAACCGTCAACAGTCAACAGTTTTGCATTTTGCACCCTCCACCTTGTGATTGCCTTCGTCCATGCTCAATGGGGGAGATGACAGCACATCTGAAAAGATTGGGTGCATCAGGATGGCGTCCCTGGCCAGGCTGACAGCAGTCAGTCGCTCCAAGTTGACAGAATGGCACTGCTCCACCGGCTCACTCTCACTCGTCTTCTCACTCTTCACAGCAAACAACTTCTGCTGCTTGGATCTCGTGGTCGCCAGCACGGACAGCTGCAGCTGTTCACTTGGGGCCTCCGACAGGACTGGCTCAGCGGCGCGCTTCTTCGGCGACATGGAACCCAAAGAAGTTCAAAGGTGACAGATCTACCTTTTTCAGTTCAGCTTGAACACGGCTGCGAATCAGTGCATACGCTATGACCGAAGCTCCAGAGTTCCGGACGATGGACGACGGACGTCGCACGGCATCGTCACGCACCTGGGGTTGTCACAGCTTTGCCACGAGGCCACAATACGCATCTCCTGGAGCGCTTCCCCGTTGTGGACCCGGACTCGGTCCGGCTCCCCGTGCAGAAAACGTTTTGGTCTTTCCCCATGCTCTAAACAGACAATGAAGGAATTTGACCAGGAAACTATGTAAAAATGTTGAATTTTAACAACTTTTCCAAAAACCCTAAATTTTCAGAATTGTCACCAAAACTCTTCGAACATCAATGACACCTTGTCCTTGCTTTGTTCTTTTCCTGTGTTTTCTCCTCTCCATCAAGGTCATTCCATCTCTGGTGCAAGTGCCACTCGAAACTCCATCATACGCTTTTGATAAGAAATGAAGCGAAGGACTTTGACCAGCAAGTTTTAAAAAAAATAAACTGATTTTGAAATTTTTCCAAAAATCCTAAATTTCAAGAAATGGCCTCAAAACACTTGAAACATCAAGGGAAGACAGGAACTGAAGGAATTGGACCAGGAAACTAACTAAACATTAAAAATTAACTAGCTACTTTTGGTTCACTTTTTCTCCTCTCCCCCTGTCTCTGTGTCTCTTCCCTTAACGCCCCCGGGTCCCAGTGGAGCGTTTCGGGGCCCCGGGTGCCGAGAGTCTTTCGGTGCCGTGCGTCCGGAGAGTTCGCTTCGTGCCCGTTAAGGGAAGAGACACAGAGACCGGGGTTGCGATGTTTGGGAGCGGTGGAGCGGTGAGAGAGACCGGTGTTTGGGACCGGTGTTTGGAGACCAGAGGCACCCAGAGATCCGACCAGGGAGTCCCGAGGCTCGAACGGTCCCGGAGGAGTGTTTAGTTACTTTGCGCTATCACAGCGCCAGCGGCACTCCCAATCTTCGGGACCGGTCCCACAGGAGCGCCGGCCGAAAGGTCCAACCTTACCTTGGGCCTTGGAGTCTTCGAGCCGCCGTGCGTCCGGAGAGTCGATCCCCGGAGCGCCGGCCGAAAGGTCTGAAGAGTCGGTCCGAAGAGTCGAACGGACTCCCCCCGTTAAGGGAAGAGACACAGAGACAGGGGGAGAGGAGAAAAAGTGAACCAAAAGTAGCTAGTTAATTTTTAATTCTTAGATAGTTTCCTGGTCATATTCCTTCAGTTCCTGTCTTCCACTGAGGTTTCAAGAGTTTTGAGGCCATTTCTTGAAATTTAGGATTTTTGGAAAAAGTTATGAAAACACTTTTCATGGTCTAATTCCTTCAGTTCCTGTCTTTCTTTTGTGCTTCTTATCAACACAGTAAATTCAAAAGTGGAGCTTAAAGTTTTCACCAAAGATATTTAGAATTTTACCCAATATGGAACTTTCAGGATGTCCTGATCTGATCCTCAGCCTCAACTCTTTGTTTTCCAGCCACCTGAAACAAACCATGAAAAACTTTCAATGAGATACTTCTTCGGCACCCAGGCAACATGAAAGGTACTTGCACAGCACCCTTTGATCTTGCTCCAGCAGGCCCAGCGCCTATGGAGCCTCAGTGCAGAGCAGAGAGCTGGTAATGTGATGCATTGCAAAGTCCTGGTTGCACGTGGAGTTTGTTGGTACTTGTCCAGCACCAAAAAGAAACAAAGTGGTACTTCTCCATCCAGCACCCAAAAAGGAGATGAATTAGTATTTCTACACTGCCGTGTGATGGCCAAAGGCATTTTGTCACACTGCCCTCCCCTGCAGATGTACGACATGGCTCACTTGCCACATATTCCCCTTTGGGTACAAGAGAGCCGGACAGTTCCCTTTAAGAACTGCTCTTTGGTAACCACATTTCTGCGGTTCAAATGATGCACTACCGTTTCAACCGTCAATGCCAGCACTTCCATCTCCCGCCTCTGCTTCACCGGTAGATGCACGCCAGCAACTTTGTCAGTGGCTGAGGCAAACTCTTCCCAACTTGAAAGCAGCCTCCACTTTGACTGTGGCAGGCGTGACATTCTCCGCACTGCCTCTGCCTCCTCAGGGCTCTCTGCTGCCATCCGATCATCCACGAAAATGCTCCTCTTTGTCAGGATGGCGGCCCCGTACGTGTAGGCGAGCCCCTGGCAGCTGCGCTGTATGCAGTAGCTCAAAGTGACTACATGCCCACCTTTCAATGCTGTGTGCCACAATACATTTGGCGGAGGATTTGCTGGGTCTGCGACCACGCAAACATCAGCACGCCAAGGGTCAGGCACCAAAGTCAATGTCTGAGGAAAACCCGGCGAATGTCGCCAATGTGTGTCCTCCAAATAGAACTTGTGGCATGCAAAGTCCACCTAGGTCGACACAAAGTAAAGATGCATCATTTGACTGATTTAAACATGCATTTTCAGGGTTACTTTACAACCTCTCCCTGCCTGCGGTGGGAGGGGGCTCATAATCTGCAGCATGCGGGATTCATCAGCCTTACGTCTTCGGAAGTTTTCAGCCTGATTGGATACAAAATATTGCACCTGATCACGCAATCCTGGAGGCACTTCCCTTTCCAAAAGCACCCGGTCCAAGTATGCTTCCATCTGGTTCTTCATCTGCTTGGATCGTTGAAAGGCAAGCTCTTTGTCAATGTTTTCCTTCTCCTCTTCCGTCCGATCAACTTGTTCATGAGAAGCACTCGCAGCTTTGACCTGATCTGACAATTTAATGACAAGGTACTTGTTCAGCACCAAAAGTGGCCAAAAAAAAGGAGAGAGAACATGTTCCTAACTTGTAGGCAACGTGACAGCTTCACGTGAGACCATGGCCGCATTCTCAGCAACATGCTGCCGTCGTTTGCTAAACCATGTGGCCTCACTGTCAGCTTGCCTCTTCCTTGGAACCCCCGAATCCAAGCGGTTCCAGCAAGACTCTCTGGGGGCTCCAAACCATTTGCGCCAAGAGTCTTGCGCGGCTTTGCAAACCTCTTTCAAAT
The DNA here is from genome assembly GCA_963970005.1 of Durusdinium trenchii. NCBI lineage: Eukaryota > Dinophyceae > Suessiales > Symbiodiniaceae > Durusdinium > Durusdinium trenchii. The sequence goes on from CAXAMN010007779.1 coordinate 797,285, forward strand.
CACTCTCAGAGCAGTCAATGACCAGCTTTGCTTCTGCCAGGTATGTGGCAGGATCCATGTGATCTCTGGCAGGAGTAATTTGATTCTGTAGCTTGCTAAAATTCTGCTCCACACCACTGGTTGAGCAACCGTGGAAGCGCAAATATCTCATTGTCACCAATCGAAGTGTGTCACTCGGATGATGCTGTGAGATACTGGATCGAGAGGATGTCTTCCGGATGGCTGAGGACCATGCAGCATGATTCTCCAGTTTGTGGGCTCTGGCTTCATTGATGGCAATGGGCAAATGGTCCCAGTACTGTGTGAGAAATGAATCAATGTTCAAGCCAAACACCTGGCAAAGCCTAGTGCCATGCTCTTTCACAGTGTCGGCATCCAACTCCAAAGCAAGTCCCTGCGCCCTTTGTTGGACATCAAACAGCTTGAATGCGCCCAGTAGCTCATAGCATGGAAACTCCGAGTTCACCACCTCCACTGCCAGTGACACATATGACCTCATGCTTGCAAGACATTCTCGCAGCATTGCATCATTGACCTTTCCCGGCCCTCCAATGCTTTTTGCTTCTCCCTTTAAGAGAAATCCTCGAGTCTGCTTCAATTGCAGTAAGACGTGTTGGGTGTATCCTTCTGCGCGGAGGGCTGCCTCTTGGTTGAAGAGGTAATGCAATTCACTCAGGAACCGTTCGGCCTGAAAATGCAATGCTGCCGGATCATGGTTTTCACTGTCAAAGCTCCGGACAAGGCCCATGGCAGCATCTGCGCAATCTGCGCACATGCCAAGCAGAATAATCCTCTTTTCGTCAATCCAGGTTAGGAATGCACTTGCATTTTTTCCGTCTTCTTCGCTTCGTCGATGAATGGTTGCCCATATAGCTGTCTGGAGCACTGCTTCGAGGAACAGTATTCCACGTCCCAAAGGCTTTGAGACCGAGTCGAAGCGCTGTTTCTTGAACGCCAGGTTGCGAATCCTCTTGGCAGACACTGGGACTGATTCGATGGCTTGGCAATGCTCATGAAATTTCACAGACAGGACTCCAGACTTCTGGATCATCCGGACAACACTGGAACTGTCTCCCACAAACATCGACCATGCTTCAGAAAGTTCCGGCATGACATTCCATGGTCTGGAGAGGACTCTGCGCGATGCATGAGCTTTGTCCTTGAGGATCATTTTGACATCTTTCAACAACATTGCCCGGATTTCTCGGGCGCTGGTCTGTTCATCACTGGCACCGTCTGCATCAAGGACTTCAATATGCTTCAAAACGCTATTGTAGAGCTCCTCATCCTGCTGGCAGAAGTCCTTGAGCATCTTTTGCAATGCGGCTGCAAGCGCAGTAGATGTGGTTCCTTTTTGTTTGTGGCATCACTTGACCCTGTCCAAAAAAAGGTTGAACCACCCTCACAAACTCGTCAAAAAGGAAAAAAGAAGAGTCAGTGATTTGTGATAGCGCTATCACAGCGCTTCTGTGAGTCAAACAAAAACCTAGAAAAGACCCTCACAAACTGGTAAAAAAGGAAAAAAGAAGAGTCTGTGATTTGTGATAGCGCTATCACAGCGCTTCTGTGAGTCAAAAAAACCTAGAAAATACCCTCACAAACTCGTCAAGGTTCTCTCCAAGTCCGCGATGCCCAGAATACCTTTTCTCCATTCAAGCTTCATGTTTGCAGCGCGAAAGCGCACCAGGAGCTTGAGTTGCCTGACGTCTGTATGCAATGCGATGGTCTCGGCAGTGGCTACAAAACGTCGGTCCAAATCAAAGACTGCGTCACCCAAACATTGCACCATGTGAGTGACCTTCTTCCGCCCGCCAACACCAGCTTCCCCATGTCTCAGTGCTGAGGGGCCCTTCATTCTGCCCCTGGCGACCTGTTCAAAGGCAGACAAACTGGGCGCATCCTCTTCTGCACCAACATCAATGAGCCCCAATGACGCTAAAGCCTGTCGGTGTTGCTTGCACTCTGCATGCCTTCTCATGTTGCTGAAGTTGCCTGTGATAACATCATAATTGCCGTACTCGTTGTCTTGCTTTGTCATCTTGCAAATGACACAACCAATCCGACCCTCATCAGACACTGAGAGCCAACTCACATTCAGAATTGGGATTCGGGTCTTCTTTTCCCACTTCCATCGGTTCTTCTCCCACAATGCCCAAAGATCCCGTTGTGGACACGCCTCTCCCCATGATGCATCTGTAACAGGACCTGGCCATTTTGCCTTCAGCCGGTCACCACTGGCTGTGTCTTCAAGACACCATGGCAATGTCTTCTTTGTCTTCACCACAGGCTCTTCACCATGATCTAGCCTTGTTCTGAACCCAGGAATCATTGCAGCTGCTGTTTTGAAGCCTAAAATTGGCTGAGCATAGTAGGGCTTAAAACCATATTGTCAGAATCATGTACGCACCAAGAACTTACTGGCAAGTTCTTCAACACAAGCTTTGCCAATCTCAAGCGGAGCTGAGCCAACAGCATATTTGAATTGAGTACGCCCTTCGTAGCCCTGGCCTTTTAAAGGGCAAGAAATTAGGGCTGTCCAGCACCAAAAGGATTATGGTACTTATGCAGCACCCATAGGACATAAATTGGTACTTGTCCAGCGCCAAAAGGAAACAAATTGACACAGCAACCATGGCCTTGGCAGCTCGA